>SRMA01025265.1:0-186091 GCA_007224835.1 Danionella cerebrum
CAGACCATGAACAGTTACTTTCTGCCCGATGGGTATGGTTTGTGGAACAAGCAAAACTTAACTAACCATCACTTCTTTTTTTTGTTATTAAGGAGAATGGCTGAAATAGAAATTATTCAAGAAAACCCATCAAGATTTACCTTGAAAATTGTGACTGAGCAGACTCATGCAACAGAGCTGGTGGAGATGCTGACTCGAAGAACACATTCTGTTCCACATGACCACAGTGTACCCTCAACATCTGGCCTTACCACTGGTTACCAGCAAGTTACCAGCAAGGACAGTGACCAAGATTACAAAGATGCCCTCTAAGTATATAAACATGTGTATAGATTACGATTGTTCTACTCTTTTATTACTGAGTTCAGTTTAAATTAATTGTTATCATGGAAACTTACTTGATGTGATGTCTCCATTACGTGGAGTGAGGTTTCAGGCATTCTCTGCAGCAGTAACACTTTTAAGGACCAGGCTCAGAATGGACCAGAAATGTTTTTAGGGCAACACCAAGGGCCGTCCTCAGATTAAAGTTTCATATTATTGTTGCAAATCTAACTTTATTTTTTATATTTATCAAGAAAAATGTGCAATAAGAACACAGAGATGACTTGCTTTATGAAAATTTTAATGGTATCTTCATTGGAAAAAGACCCTTTTCTGTCCACGTAATTATTTGTTTTAATAAATCTGTATTTACTCAAGTACTAAGGATTACTGGATGAATCGGTCTCAGCAAAGTAAAAGATGATCATTAAGATATTAATGGCAATTATTATCTAATTACACCCTTGTACACAACAGATCCTGAAAAAAAATATGATCAACACTGGACATTTGGAAACAGGAGAACCGATATCTGTGGAAGACGCTGCAGTTTACTCATGAGGAACAAAATGAATCATTTATTTAGAAAACTAATTAGAAATCACATTTAATGACAACATTTGCAATACCATCTTACAAAGCCAGCACAGACACTCATTAAAAGTAAGCCTATTAAAGGACAGAGTATCAAGAATAATTTGAAAAATTCTACAACCACTTTAATGTAAACGGAAAATTGTGACGTTTGCATTGTTGAAGTTGTGTGTTTCAAAAGATTGTGCAAGCTCTTGAGGTTTTTTTTCCCATCGACATCAGTTTATGTTCCTTTACGCGGCTCTGTGCAATAAATATAGAAACAAAGTCAGTTATTTAACCTTGTGAAAACATGTAACATAAACAAGTATATAAATAACTTGTTTCCTGCAATTACGTAACTATTTGTGGATGATCTTTGCTCAGTGTGGGCTGAGGCACCGGGATTGGCCTCCGCACCCGAGGCCTTTCCAATGAGCAGTCTCTGATTATAGCTCTTCTGATTTTGTATACGATTAAAAATTGAGATCATTAGTACTTTTGTAACAAACATCTTCAATCATCAAATGACAGATACAGCAGTGAATGTATAATAAATAAATAAAAAAGCCTACCAGCCAGCGTGCTGCATCTTTATATGCTTCATCATTGGCTTTGCAGGAGAGTAATCCTTTATCCTCATAGAACAAACAATCCACTGTGTGTATGTTGGGCTTTTGGACACATGTACTGCTCTTTGACATAACAGCCTCAGTGTTAAAAGTGTGATGAAGAACCACTAAAAGAGCTGGCTTAGAGTCTAGAGAGAGAGACAGTTAGAGAAATATACATCCCATTTTATACTCAAGAAACAGATTTATTTCTTGATAACTGTTTACCTGTGATTTTACTGACAGCAGCATCAATGTCAGTTCCAGAGCGACTTACAATTGAGATGAAAACCAAGTCCACATCACTGGGTTTGTCCCTCGATGGTTTTGTAAATTTTATCGGCATTAGTTTCCGTTTCATTTTTTTCCTGAAAGCTTTGGCAATGCCTTTAACATTGTCAGGTGTTTCCATGTGATAAGAAACTAGAAAAAGATAGATAAAGCCCAATCAATTGAAAAAAAAACTCCTGTTTTAAAACCCAAGGAACTTATATTAGTTACAACTTGTGCCTACATATTACAAAAAAAATTTTGTGGCACTAACTGTCGGCCATCATCAAAGATGACTCAGTAAATGCTTTTAAAGGGGTAGTACATTTAAAAGAATGTCTTTCTGATCAATCTGTGTGATATTGGTGGTACTCTCACTACACTGAAATATACACTATTTTAAAAGAGTTCTCAGAAAATGTAACTTTGGAAAAAAATTTTCAATGTGCGATGTCAACAAATCAATGTGTACACAGATGCTCAAACCGTTATTAAAAATTCCCAGAGTGCTATATTTGTGACATCACAAACCATTGCATCCCACCCACTCCTCTATACAGATACCTCTGAATGCCATAACCCCTCCCTTAGACTTGTTGGTGATTGTCCATTCATTTTCCCACAACGATTAGGACTCGATTAGGAACTTTGCAAGTGCATGAACTCGTCATTTGCAAAAACTCACTGAAGATGCAGTGGACATCTAAGGAGAGACTAAAGGTGACATGAGTAAAATGCTGTTTTAGCCTTTTCGTAATGCCATAAAACCTGGCATGATATTTTATTGCAGTATGTTAAAACTGATGAAATCAATAACAATAAAATGATTTGGTTTGATTCCATTGTGATCACTGAAGTATGTGTGTCGTAAATGAAACAAATACATTGATACCTGGTTGTTTTCAGTCAATGATCCAAAACTCAAACACCTTTTGATAAATATAAGGTTAAACGTTTGTTCAGCTGTCCACTATTTGACTTACTTTTGCAACCCATCTGGGAAGATCGGGTCGGGGCGAATAGGTTCGATGCTGAAGGAACAGAAACAAATAAAAATCCCAAAGAACCAAAGAAAGGCGATTGTAACTTATGTCCTGTTAGTTAGACACGTCTTACCTTAATTCTTGAACAGTACCTTGAGTCGATAGCAGAGACACTGGCCACTATTGCTAAAATTACACGCGTAATGAACGCGTCGAGGCAAGGAATGCGAAAGTGAAAGTCGTGTTTTGCTCTACGTCGAAACGAACAGGATTCAGCTTAAGAAAAACGAAATACACATTTTACACTTTTTACACACATATATATGCTTTTATAATGTACTTAACTCCAAACTGTCAGGGTTACAAACGATATAAAAAATGACCACAGCTTTTATTTTTTTACATTTCAGTCTTAATACTGCGGTGGCGTTGTTTCCCACCTAGACTCCATTGAATGCTGTAAAATGGCGGAACCGGGAACGTTTGGTTCTGATATTTCGACCCATTTGGATGTTAAACCGTGTAGCATATATTTTCATCAATGTTTTTTATTATTAGTGAATAAATCCATGGAATTTATCGAGTGAAAGAGGAGATAAAAAAACAACTTAATGATAATTTTGTGACATACACCTTGTCTTTCCATGTCACTTTTTGAAAGAACAGATTGTTTTCTTTAATACATAAATCATTTAAAAAATTTTTATATATGTGTGAATGTCTCTATGTTTATTCAAAAACAAATGTGTTTAGTACAATACAATTTCTGTGGTTAAATAATATTTAACTTTTAGTTTATATTTGCATTTATACAAAACCTCTCTATAGTTCCACACAACATCATGATTATCTTACTAATTGTGTCTATCTTATTTCTAGCCTATTTAAAAAGTATGTTAGCAACTGCACAGAATGTTTATTTTCGTAATATAGTTTAATATATAATAAAACATTCATTGAACCGCCACCTTAACGTGGTGGAGGGGTTAGAGTGCTCGAGTGATCCTAGGAGCTATGTTGTCGGGGGCTTATTGCCCCTGGTAGGGTCTCCCATGGCAAACAGGTCCTAGGTGACGGGTCAGACTAAGAGCGGTTCAAAAGCCCCTTATGATGGAAAAATCTAATATATCCGCGACGTCGCCCGGATTGGCGCTACCGGGGCCCCACCCTGGAGCCAGGCCTAGGGTCGGGGCTCGTATGCGAGCGCCTGGTGGCCGGGTCTTTTCCCGTGGGACCCGGCCGGGCCCAGCCCGAAAAGGCCACGTGGGATTACCCTCCAGTGGACCCACCACCCGCAGGAGGGACCGTAAGGGGCCGGTGCATTGTGATCTGGGCAGCAGCCGAAGGCGGGGATCTCGGCAGCCCAATCTATGGACACAGAAACTAGCTCTGGGGACATGGAATGTCACCTCGCTAGGTGGAAAGGAGCCTGAGCTTGTGCGGGAGGTGGAGCGTTACCGGCTAGATATTGTCGGGCTCACCTCCACGCACAGCCTGGGCTCTGGAATCCAGCTTCTCGAGAGGGGATGGTCTCTCCACTACTCTGGTGTCCCCCGTGGGGAGAGGCGGCGAGCTGGTGTAGGCCTGCTCATAGCCCCCCAGCTTTGCAGCCATGTTTTGGAGTTCTCCCCTGTGAGCGAGAGGGTTGCATCCCTCCGCCTTCGGGTGGGGGGTAGGTCTCTAACTATTGTTTCGGTCTACGGACCGAACAGTAGCTTGGAGTACCCGGCCTTCTTGGAGTCCCTGGGAGGGGTGCTGGAAAGTGCTCCAACTGGGGACTCCATCGTTCTCCTGGGGGACTTCAATGCACATGTGGGGGATGACAGTGTCACCTGGAGAGGCGTGATTGGGAGGAATGGCCTCCCCGATCGGAACCCGAGTGGTGTTCTGTTATTGGACTTCTGTGCACGTCACGGTTTGTCCATAACAAACACCATGTTCAAGCACAAAGGTGTCCACCTGTGCACGTGGCACCAGGACACCTTAGGCCGGAGGTCGATGATCGACTTTGTAGTCGTATCATCTGACCTAAGGCCATGTGTTTTGGACACTCGGGTGAAGAGAGGGGCTGAGCTGTCAACCGATCACTACCTGGTGGTGAGTTGGATCCGCTGGTTGGGGAGGAGACCAGAAAGACTTGGCAGACCCAAACGTACAGTGAGGGTCTGCTGGGAACGTCTGGCCGAGCCCTCTGTCAGTGCGATCTTCAACTCCCACCTCCGGGAGAGCTTTGACCAGATACCGGGGGAGGCTGGTGACATGGAGTCCGAGTGGACCATGTTTTCCACCTCCATTGTCTCTGCAGCAGTTCGAAGCTGTGGCCATAAGGTCTCTGGTGCCTGTCGCGGCGGCAACCCCAGAACACGGTGGTGGACACCGGAAGTAAGGGATGCCGTCAAGCTGAAAAAGGAGTCCTATCTGGCCTGGTTGGCCTGTGGGACTCTGGACGCAGCTGACAGGTACCGGCAGGCCAAGCGAGCTGCAGCCCGTGCTGTGTTAGAGGCAAAAACTCGGACCTGGGAGGAGTTCGGGGAGGCCATGGAGGAAGACTATCGGTCGGCCTCAAGGAGATTCTGGCAAACTGTCCGGCGCCTCAGGAGGGGGAAACAGTGCCCCACCAACACTGTCTACAGTGGAGGCGGAGAGCTGTTGACCTCGACCAGGGATGTGGTCGGACGGTGGAAGGAATACTTTGAGGATCTCCTCAATCCCACTGCCACTTCTTCCATGGAGGAGGTGGAGGCTGGGGTATTTGAGGTGGACTCGTCCATCACCCAAGCCGAAGTTGCCGAGGTAGTTGATAAGCTCCTCGGTGGCAGGGCACCGGGGGTGGACGAGATCCGCCCTGAGTACCTCAAGTGTCTAGATGCTGTGGGACTGTCCTGGCTGACACGTCTCTGCAGCATCGCGTGGCGGTTGGGGACAGTGCCTCTGGATTGGCAGACTGGGGTGGTGGTTCCTCTTTTTAAGAAGGGGGACCGGAGGGTGTGTTCCAACTATCGGGGGATCACACTTCTCAGCCTCCCCGGGAAAGTCTATTCCAAGGTACTGGAGAGGAGAGTGCGGCCGATAGTCGAACCCCGGATGCAGGAGGAACAATGCGGGTTTCGACCTGGTCGTGGAACACTGGACCAGCTCTATACCCTCTGCAGGGTCCTCGAAGGGTCATGGGAGTATGCCCAACCGGTCCACATGTGCTTTGTGGATTTGGAGAAGGCGTTCGACCGTGTTCCCCGTGGGATTCTGTGGGAGGTGCTCTGGGAGTATGGGGTTAGGGGCCCTTTGCTAAGGGCTGTCCGATCATTGTACAACCAGAGCAGGAGCTTGGTCCGCATTGCCGGCACTAAGTCAGACCTGTTCCCAGTGCGCGTTGGCCTCCGGCAGGGCTGCCCTTTGTCACCAGTTCTGTTCATAGTTTTTATGGACAGAATCTCAAGGCGCAGCCAAGGGCCGGAGGGGGTCTGGTTCGGGGGCCTAAGGATTTCATCTCTGCTGTTTGCAGGCGATGTTGTCTTGATGGCTTCTTCGGGCCTGCACCTGCAGCGTGCGCTGGGGCGGTTTGCAGCCGAGTGTGAAGCGGCTGGGATGAAGATCAGCACCTCCAAATCCGAGGCCATGGTTCTCGACCGGAAAAGGGTGGCTTGCCCTCTCCAGGTCAGTGGAGTTCTACTGCCCCAGGTGGAGGAGTTCAAGTATCTGGGGGTCCTGTTCACGAGTGAGGGGAAGATGGAGCATGAGATCGACAGACGGATCGGTGCAGCATCTGCGGTGATGCGGTCGCTGTATCGGTCTGTCGTGGTAAAAAAGGAGCTGAGCCGAAAGGCAAAGCTCTCGATTTACCGGTCGATCTATGTTCCTACTCTCACCTATGGCCATGAGCTTTGGGTCATGGCCGAAAGGACAAGATCCCGGATACAAGCGGCCGAAATGAGTTTCCTCCGCCGGGTGGTTGGGCGCTCACTTAGAGATCGGGTGAGAAGCTCCGTCACCCGGGAGGAGCTTGGAGTAGAGCCGCTACTCCTTCACATCGAGAGAAGTCAGCTGAGGTGGCTCGGGCATCTGTTTCGGATGCCTCCTGGACGCCTCCCAGGGGAGGTGTTCCGGGCATGTCTCACAGGGAGGAGGCCCCGGGGAAGACCCAGGACACGCTGGAGAGACTATGTCTCGCAGCTGGCCTGGGAACGCCTCGGGATCCCTCCTGGGGAGTTGGAAGAAGTGTGCATGGAGAGGGAAGTCTGGGTGTCCCTGCTAAGACTGCTGCCCCCGCGACCCGGCCCCGGATAAGCGGAAGAAAATGGATGGATGGATGGATAAAACATTCTATATGTATCTAGGTTGGGGTCACGTCGAACTGTGAAAACTTATAAACAGCCTTTGACAGCCACTAGGGGTGTAACATTAAATAACAGCATAATATAGCATGATACAAAAATGTTACAATTTTGGAGAGAAAGGTGATTTAAGTGACTGAACGTGGCTTGGTTGTTGCTGCCAGACGGCTGTTCTGAGAATTTCAGAAACTGCTGATCAACTAATATTTTCAGAGGTTTACAGAGAATGATCTGAAAAAAGAGAAAATATCCAGTGCCAGAAAAGAATGGCCAGACTAGTTTGAGTTTTTATTTTTGTCACTTTACATTTGGCTAACTCTAACTCGATTTACATTGGTGTCTGACACAGTTTTAGCTCATTTTCAGCTTTCCCAGAATGCTGCTTCCTCGTTTGCTCACCGGCACAAAAAAAAAGAGAATACATTACTTCGATTTTAGCGGTTCATTTTCGAGTCTACTTTAAAATGTTGTTATTAAAATGCAGTCTAGCTCCTTCCTACCTTTCAGAAGTTCTTGCAGTTGCAAGTCTGAACATCTGGAATGCTCTGATGTTCAATAGCCTTTTTCTGATATCCCTTTCTGGTTTTAAATGAAAGCTAAAAATGCATCCCTGTTATCTGGTATTTGGCTGCGTTTGATGCACCATTGTGTCTGCATGCTTTTATAGTCTATACTGTATTTATGAGTTTAATGTTATTACTATTATGCTACTGTTATTACTTTATGTATTAGATATGTTTTAAATCCTTACCATGTTTTAATTTGGATTTTTACTGTAAAGCACTTGGGTCAGATCCCCAAAGTAGCTTTGGCTACTTCCAGCAAGATAATGTGCCATGTCATAAAGCACAAATCATCATGGTTTCTTGAACATAGTAGCTATGACAGCTTCACTGTTATCAAATGCCCTCTAGTCCCCAGATCTCAATATAATAGAACACCTTTGGGATGTAGTGGAACGGAAGATGGATGTGCTGCCAACAAATCTGCAGAAACTGCCTGATGCCATTGTGTCAATATGGACCAAACTCTCTGAGGAATGTTTCCAGTACTTTGTTGAATCTATGCCACAAAGGATTCAGAAGGCAAAGGGGGACTAACCCAGCTCTAGAAGGTATACCCAAGAAAGTGTGAGTGCATAAAATACAGAAAAAGAAGAAGAAAAAAAACATGTAAAATAATGCAAGCAAACACAAGCATTGTAAAAAGTAAGGTGCGGTTTATTAGAAAGACATTTTGTGCGAAGATTTATAAGACATTAGTTTTGTCTTTCACATTCTAATTTGATCTAGTGTTGTTGTTCTGCCGTTTGTTAACCACACGGGGTCATCAGAGACTGTGCCTTTCATACAACCAGACCTGAGCTTGAACGAATGTGTGTGTGAAGGAAGGTGTAAACCCAGACGCTCGTGTTTTTTTAATTCACGGAGTAATGATGGCCGCCGCAGACTCAAAGATGGGGACCACGCTGAAGTGAGACAATCGTTACGCGAGCCCTTCTCCTCCGCATTAAGATCAAGCCCCTGGCAGGTGGCTTATTATCCTCGCAAAGTACCTCAGAGGCGGGGGTCTGTCTAGACTTCATTACTGTACGCCACACACGAGCACACACGAGTTTTCATGTTTTATGAGGACATTACCGACATGAAGATGTCCTTGTAGGCATCCAATCAAACTAATATAGGCTACTTGTCAGATAATTTTGTTTCAAAAGCAGGCTTTGGCATAAACACAATTTTTACAAGCTTTCTGCACTCATTGTCTAAAAATGACAACGTACCAACATATATTGGAATCATAAAAAAAGACACAAGACACATTTTAGTTCCCCATTCTTTTTTTCATCCTCTTTTCCATAAACTGGGATGACATTTTCTTAATCACAGGCAATATTCATTAAGGAATTATTGAATTCAACAGATATGTTTACTATATCCAGACCATACAGCCTCCCATGCCCACCCAAGCCCTGTAGTTTCCCTTATTCACAGAAATATACAATAACCCACATCATCATAATAATTATTGTATTAAAACCCCTTTATACACAATTGTCATAAATTGATTCAAAGCATTAGATATACATAAGGAATCATCAGCTTTGAAACTTTACAAAGACCCCTGATTGTGCATTTCAGAGCCTTTTCTCCCAAAAAAGAACAGGTGTTTAAAATCAATAAAGCATTTTTACAAGTATTTTTTTAGGGGGGGAGTTGGACTTCAATATAAAGATAGTCCTTCCCTACATTACATGACCATGGCTGTTTTTCTAATTGACTTAGGTAATCCATGTTTTCTGAAAAACAAATCAGGGGATTTACAAAGCAAACCGTTGAGTTTTAATGGTCTGTAAATCAAGTGGTAAAGCAATCCCACTGCTACGATGTAACATATTCAAACAGAACCCCTCACTTTGCAATAATAAAAGCATTTTTTACAGCTGCCATGTACCAAAGAGCAAGACAATAAGGCAGTTAAAATAAAATTAAGTAAAGACACAAAGTAGTAAAAAACCTTTTCCGATTTAACTGGACAGACAGAAACAGACAAAAACAAATAATTTGATGCTTTTGTAGTGTTGAGTCTGAACATGAGGTGGATTTAGAAAGGCATATGTCCTTCTCAGGATAAGTTAAAAGATTAAAAGGGGATATAATTCTCCCCACCTGTTGTTTTTATGTTGTTTTAATGACAATACGAACATTTCAGAGAGAGGTATGCATGTCATTTGGAATCACTGACAATCACTGCATAAGTGGATGAGTATACTGCAAGCGAATGTAACATTGCATTGAACGTTGCATGTCTGATGGAACCGGTAAATGCTTTCAATATAAGGAAACTGGAAATGAACAGAAAAGGCATTCATATAAGCACTATAAGGCTTCATGTTGATTCATAGTGACAGAAGGCAGCTGTTGTAGCAACTATTCATGAACAAAAAAGTAAAATATTCAAATGAGAAAAGTATCGATTGCTAAACTCCTCTGAATTAAAACTATGTTTTATGAGATCCACCTCACTGCGTGATTGATAGTGTGTGAGTGAAGATTTTGGCATTAAACAGGACATTTTTACTCAACGTAAAACAAACATCGGATTAAGTAGAAAATAGCCTCAACCGTCAAAATGAAGGTCACCATTTTAAACTGGTGTTTAAAATAGATACATTTTTAAAAATATCACACTACATTTTAGTAAAGACAGGCACCACCGTCCATTAAAAACCCTGTTTCCCTAGAACCACAAGCTTGAAATTGCATTGCTGAATAAAAGCATCAAATGTTGAATCACAATCACCTTTACAGAGTTAGTAAATCAGGAGTAAAATGATCAGATGGAGAAATCTGATGGCAACTCTCTGACAGAGATACTTTGTGAAAATTTGAGAGGCACAGTTTTATTTGACGTTTTATCGTACTGTAAATGTGTGTGACCGACCAAACAGACCTAGAGGGAAAGACTTTGATTAAGGGAATCGAACACCAACTCAGATATGGTGTGAATGATAATTATTCTCAAAGAGTGAGAGTATATGAATGGATTTCATCCTACTGTATAGAGCATGTGCCTGTGTTTCACGGCTGATGACTGAATACACACCCACACAAAATAGAGTAAGGCAATGATACTACACAAACCATAGCACTAAATCTGCCTCTTCTGTCTACTTACATTTAGATAAACATCGTCTTTCTACCTTGTTCAGCATAGCAAATGCAAAGCAACAAAAAGATCATTTAAAAAAGTATTTAACCATTACAGAATACATTGAGACCAGTGTAAAAATGGCTACAATCAAAAATGAGGCACTTTTATAAAAGTATTTATATGTTTATATATATATAGATAGCTTTATTTTTGTTAGGTCTGCTTTATATTTTATTCTATCTTTGTACTATGTAACAACTCTTTTAAAAGGTTTTACGTTGTTGAAGACAGAAGGTACATCATTGGCTCCCGTCGGCAGTAAAGTGTGGTAGAGGCTGAAGGGCATGTCCATCTCTATGATCAGAAATGACAGAAAACCTTTTGGCACTACTTTGATTGTGATTGAACCAATGGCGGGTACTGAGTGTAATGTTGTTATGAGGCAGAGGGCAGTTAAGGTTAATCGTTGAGGAGTCGCTCCAATTTTTAGAGCACACCAGGAGAAGAATGAATAGGATCAGAAAGATGTTGACTGGTACAAATCCAGGAACAAATTAACAATCTGCAGAGAAAAACAAAGAAATCAACGGTTAGGCATGTCTCTGCATTTTCCCAACTCACATGGTGTCCTGGTTAGAGTCCAAAATAAGACTCTCATTGGGTCATTGTGAAAACGGCATATTCAACATTCAGATCTGTATAGGAGCAATATAATAAGAGGTTCAATGGTTTGTCCATTTATTTTAGTGCTTTGAAATATTATACATTTACATCTAAAATGAACTTCCTCTGCTGGAATGTACAGCATAGGACCCTGCTTCCATACTTGGAAGTTAAATGAACAACTGCCCTTCCAATATTCTTATTGGTTTTTCCAATAAATGAGAAAAATGTGCTCCGAATATAAATCCAGTATATTCTTTTCTCCCATGCAAACTGCACACATTCACATAAAGGCAGAATCCATTGATCTCTTTCAGGAAGCCAGTATGATAGTGAGTGAAACTGCAGGGCTCGTCCCAAATTAGTATGCAAAACAAATCCTTACGCAGAGTAGTATGTGTACATTTAAAGTGTGCAAAAGGCAGTACATAGACAGGAAATTGTAACCTACACCTTTAACCTAATCTTGTGTAAAATGCACTGTAGCTGACACATGTTGGTTACATTACAATACATAATGTACCCATAATAACAGTATGGTGAATGTATGTCTTAATTCAGGGATTTTACTAGGCATACTCATGCCCCCAGCCGTAATGTATGTAAAATGGGCCTGTTCTGGATGTATGAAATTAGCATGAAATTTCCAGGTTTATAGGTTCAATTAAAAGTGTTTTGAGTTCTGATTTTCTAATTTTATTTTCTATACTCGCTTGTTCCCTTTCAGGGATATGGGGGTAGTCTAGTGCCTATCGTCAGTGCACTTTGGGTGAGTGTCGGGGCAACACACTGGACAGGTTGCAAGTCCTTCACAGGGCAATACACATTTGGGAATGTTAGATTGTTCATTAATCTGACACATGTTTTTGGGATAGTGGGGGAGTAGCCGGAGGAAACCCACGCAAGCAAAGGGATAACATGCAAACCACTCCTAGGATGGCGAGCCTGAGGCGGCAACCTTCTAACTGAGAAGGCTACCCACTGCGCCACTGTGCCACCCCTGAGTTCAGAAATGTTAAACTTTTTTTAATCCTCCAACTGTAGCAAATCAACCGTAATCAAGTAAGTCCTTTACTAGCAATATTATAACACAGAGCATGCAACAGATGATGCAGAGCCAAAGAAACAAAGTAACAATCTTTTCCATCAACTAGTCCACCAATATTTGACATATCTATCTTGGTCTAAGTTCTATTTTTAAGTATCAAACTACTGTACACTCTTCATCCCAGAAAATGGCCAATGACTTCACTGTGACTGATGTTCCCAACCTGCAGGACATTCGCCAACATGCCACACCTAATGCTTATTGTACAATATGCTATTGAAGGACGTAAATGGGATTTTGTCCAGCTACACAATATTTACAGATGCAAGTGTCTGTCTTGAGTCATATCTGTCAGATAATCAGCCCCGCTCTTCAGCAATCAGCAGTTTTCACTTTACAATTAATAAACACCAGCACCACCTCTTTGCCACTCAAAAACTAAGTGGTGAGGATTGATCAGGCAGATGACTTGCTGCTTCTTAAGCCCCTCCTTGGACAGCTCGCTTGGTACACATTACCACACTTGCCACATCGTAACTTGTGAACATTGAAGGTGTTTTTCTACCTTTAGCATATGGTACACAGTTACAAAAATAGTACCTATCCCCTCTGGCCACACAACTAGGTTTTGCATGGCCTAAATACCATTAAGGGACAGGATGTGACCAAGATTCCAGACAATAGCCACATATGGGCCATCACTGACCCAAGTCACAGCTAAGTTGTTAACCTATGAAACAAAACACATAATGTCTGGCGCATGTGTGCTGCCAATGCCAAGCTTGTTTGCTGACTGGATATTAATATAGAATACCAGTTCAGGAAGGGTGTTTTTACCCTTTCTGCAGCGTCCCTCTTTCCCTCGAGATGTTTAAAACTGCTTCAACAACTTGAGGTTGGTATTAGAAGTGAGGAGATTTATAGCAGTGACGCATGTTTAAGCATGACACAAAATTGCTTTTTAATTCATATTTCTAAGGTTGATCTTCATGACAACTGCTAGGTGCTCATTTTTAAATGACCCATTATTTAATTATATAAAGTTATTATATTAGGGCTCAAGCATCGAAGGTTTGTAGAACACTACTGTAATTGCTCAGAGTATTATTGTTTCGCAGCTTTCAGGGCATTTTTTAAGTCTAAAGGTGCTTGGAAAGTCACAGAATTCCGCACATGTTTCAGAACTGGTGAAAATGTGCAGCTTATTGGGCTTTGAAAAGAGAAAAAAAGCTCTATAGTGTCACCTAACATCTTTCTACTTATAGAGCGCTAATAGGTTGTCGTACACGGATGAACACGGATACAAAACTTAAAAATAAGCAATACAGATTGCATTTTCAAACTCGACAGGAAGTCGTTATTTTGCCAAATGAACACTTTTGTTCATGTCATACTTTAACAAACTCCTCCTCATTGAGATTGTATCGGTTCATCTCCAAACTTCATCAATATTATCTTAAAGCATGTGGGATGTCAAATTCCGAAGCTTTTTTTGACTTTGTTAAACAAAATACGCACAGTGATCATTAAAATTCTGCCTAAAAAGGAAGTTGTTGAAAACTCTGCAATGCAATATTTGATCAGGTTCAAACTTGCCTGAAGGGTTAAGAGTCCATGTGTGAACAATCATGACCTGTGACCTGCAGTGTCAGTTATAGCCCCACCTAGCAACCTGGAAAATCCCATTTTCTGCTTTGATATGCTGCTATTTCAGAAGGTTTGAAATTTGGAACACTTATGTAAGGTACCAAGCCCTACAAAAAAGTACTTCTTCAAGAACAACAGAAAGGTTTTAAGTTTCAGCCATAGCACCACATGATAGTAATGAGAGTTTGTTTTCTAGTTTTCATCTTTTTAATTTGACCTATTTTTCTGAAGTATTAAAAGTTCTTGCTTTTAATAGCACTCGAAGCGCTGGCTACACCCATTTTACATGTTCCATCATTTGATTAGAAATCGTTGTCTATAGTTTTACATATTCTATGGGTTTATTCTTATTCATTGTGGTTGAAAGTTTGGATGATGTCAGAGGACAACAGGTCAGTTAGGTTTTTTTAGGCATTCGTTGATTAGTGTGATCGATTGCAAGAATGGCAAACTTTTTTCATTCCTACTGAAAAAGTCATCAAATCCTCCTGGGAGTTAGGCATCTTGGCCACCTCCATGTCCCACATCTGTGCTCCCATTGTCCAATTATGATGAATTGCTGACTACACCCATTTTAATTCTCCTGCTATTTGATCAAAAACGCTGATGTCCCAGATGTCAAATCCATAGTTTTATACAATCTATGGGTTTACACTTGTATTGAAAAGCAAAACACAAAACATTATCAACGTATAATGAGCCATTTTAGATCTAATTAAAACCCAGACCTATCCGTACATATCGGGTTTATGTGTCTCTGTTACAAATCTCAAAAGGAATTAAACTAGACCTAGAAGCTCTAAACTAGAGCTAGAGTTCTTAATCAACATTTTTTTGGTCTCTTTCCAAATTTAACAGCCTGTACCCAACAAAAAACATTCAGGTGTCACTTTGATAATCCTGCTTATACATGGAGTTTCTTGAAGTAGCACACACAGAATGATCCGTACTGTACTTTCAAGCCTTGAGTGTTTGGGTCATTAGAGGACACTGACTGGTGCCAGTTCACCGCATACCATTACCTACAGTGGCAGTCTCCTAGAGGCTCAATGTTATAACAAACAGCATACCAGAGAATACCACAGTCACAGAGGCACCAAACCACTTTGAGTTTAGTCTACTGACAGGAGAGACTGGGAAAATTTCAGAAATTTCAAGCAGCAGAAAAACACTTTTTGAAAAGAGAACAGACATTAAGATGATTTAAAAGTATCACTAAAACTGATCCTTAACTTGGATGTAAATTTAACAGCGAATAAATGCACTGTAGGAAAATACCATTTACATTTATGTAAAACTGTAAAAGTTTCACTGACAGACATGTTTACGGAAAGACCCAAAATTGTGCCTTTTCATAATACATTCCATTCCAAAAGACCATTATATTGATCTTCTACACAATGTTAACTTATATATAATTTATCATTTGAAGGACAAGAGATTGTGGTAAGGATGTGCGATAGTAAACCTGCTCTAAACCCCAAAACTAAGTCTTCATCTTACTGAGAAGCCATCCAAAGATTTGTGCAAATCACAATTAGGAACGTTTTATAGAGGCCTTTAGTTTGGTCATTACACATCTCTAGTTCGTTTAATTTGGTCCAAACCAAGAGAAAAAATGATATGTTGTTTCAATCAACTGCAGATTCAGACTTTAAGTGTTTGTACTGACTATTAAATCTCTCCCTTGAATCTGAAAGGATATTCTTCAAAAACCTGGAGCGCAGAACAATTTTAAAGTAAACGCCCATTTTTAAGGTTTATTAACAACACAAACCCAATGAATATTTAAGAATGGTTTTGCCTTTTGCTTGGGATTTTTAAAACGCTGTACAAAAAACATTTGAATATTAAAAATTGAGAATATTCAGAAACAATGGGTGTAGATGGTGAGTGAATGTGGTCCTGTGAAGTATCTTGTGTGGTAAAGCATAATAGTGAATGTGTCGAGGGAGGGACAGTGACTTCTGGCAGCAATTCAGGATTTAATTGTATTTATGGAAGGTAGTGAATTGCCTTTAATCATCAATGAGGATTATTAAGCCCAATTTATGCATCAAGTCTATACACAGCCAATGGCATAGATACATAGTTACAATCTTTGCATAGTGCATGTCAAACTACGGCATAGTTTTCTATGTATACGCCGAGGCTATTAGTATTCATCTGGTCACCTAAGGTTTAGTTATTAAATCATGCTGGTGGAGACAATTAATGAACCATGAGCTCTACCGTCTTGTCATAACAGGACTTGTAAGTTTGGCTCTCACAACAGCTAAAATCAAAAAAGAGTCCCAATTCCTCAACAGTTTTAACCATACACTTAATAAGAGATATTAGGAAGAATCGAAACTGTGACTTTTTTAAAGTAATGAAAATGAAAAATATGTCTATTAGAAATGATTGAATTCTCGTCTGAGTTACTGATGGCACCCATTCTGCCGTACAGCAACCAGCTTGTCTAGACAGCTCTAGGATGAAACAGATTCCCCTCTTCATAGCACCACTGTGGTGAGTGGGTTTGTGTGAGGTGAATTCCTTAGAGCTTCATTCGATTCACACAATACCTGCACGACTGCACTGACTAAACCTACTCTCTTTAGTCCCAACTGTACTCTCTGTAGAAGACGCATCCCTGGTCTACTTTTTCTTTTGTCTTTCCACCAATTACTACAATCATTGACAATTTCTGGCCCAATTTATCTCACCATCTTTCAATAGCTACTTGTTAATATTGGATACACATTAAAAACATTGGCAAATTCAGAGCTATGCAAGTTTAAAAAGGCTGTGACAGACTAACATAGTGAAGCGACGCATATATTAAATGACCAACATTTGCAGAGAAATTCCCTGGCAACACTGTCAACTCAATCAGGATACGAATGCAACTAGAGCTTAATATTTTGATACACTAAATAAGATATAAGTATGACGCAATACATTTTATAGTGTGCAATGCTGTTACCTTTGCTGTCCCTCCTGTTCTGATGAATTCTCAGTTCATCTGATTTGAGGAAATCAATGCTGGCATATGTATTGATGTTGGTGGTAGTATTTCCTCCAAGTCCTAATCCCCCAACTACAGGAGAAAAAATTGAGAGTGGGCCAGGTGTTCCTTCCAGAGGGTTTTGATTTTCTTTACTAACCAAGTCTAAATCAATGTAATTCAGGCCTTGCTCCTGGGTTGAGGAAGATGCCTGACCAGCAGGAAGATTTGTGGCTCCAGAGCCAGCAAACTGCGGAGAAGGTGGTTGGTTATTTGACCAGAGGCTGGTGTCTAATCCATGCTGATGCTGTGGACCACTATGTGATATCTCAGGAAAGGCAGACGGTGAAGCAGAAGGGGAAACTGGATGAGTAGCAGAGGCAGTAAAGGTTTCCGAACGATGACGCCTTCTTGCTGTCGATTCCACCCTTACTAGACGAGCAACCTGATCCACACTTGAAAAGCTTTTGGATGATGGTAAACTCTTGTTATAGTCCTGCTCCATGGAGGAGGAAAGAGGTGTTTGTCCTTGTTTTGGGGATTTGGGTAATGTATCAACACCCAAACCAAATTTCATCTCTGTATACTCTGTAAAAGGAGCAGCAGCCACATCTTTACATGTTAGCCCTGTCAAACTGCCTTTCCTTAGTCCTGTTTCATTATTTTGTTCTATTTGAAGAGTTCTACCGAGCTCCTCTCTGCCCTTTGGAACAGGTTTAAAAGAAGACAGGGGAGTGACAGAAGAGGGTGAGCTACCCAAGTCCATGTTCACATATTCGGAGGATAATGAGAAGGAGGTGGCAAGGGGTGCTGAGAAACTCCGTGTAAGATTGATGGATCCTCCTTGATATGGCTGTGGCTGGTGAAAGGCTCTTTGATGTCCCTGTGCCATGAAGTTCCCTGGCTCAGTGGTTGTCCTGTCCTTATTCTTCCTTTCTCTTTCTCCCTGGCAAATAATACTCACATAGTCTCCAGGGCTCTGGGCAGTCACTGGGAGCAAAGTTTCCCTGACTCTTGGCAGAGTGTTGGCTTTTGACATATCCACAAAATACCTAGACGCTTCATCTTTCCTGGGTGTTAAATTGCCCTGTTTGTTAATCCCCAGACCACAACTCTGCTGGGCTTGGTGTTGGGCTGACACTTTAGGGTGAGCTCCCCGTATCCTGTGTCCTGCGCTCAGCCTGGCTGCTCTTCCCAAACCACCAACTAACAGAGATCTATCTTCTAGACTTTCACTGCTAGCCGAACTAGAAGAGAAAGAAGATGAGGACAGGGACAGTTTTCCACCGCTACCTGAGCCTACAGGAGTATCTCCGCCACAGTGGTAACCACTATGCCCAACTTTGGCTGCAGCTTCCCCTCTACCCATACAAACTTCACCAAGATTATCCTCAAAACGGGTTGAAAGGACAGAGTGTTTGTAGGAACGTGGCAGTGAAAAATATGAATAGACCATCTTTGGCTGTGTAGGTTGTTGCTCTGGGTGTGAAGGAGGAGTACTGCAAGCTGACCTGGCACTAATAGGTGACATGTTCATGTAGTCACTGCCTGCCCGACTCTCCATGCTGCCTCTGCTGCCCCACATGGAGCCACTCAGGCCATGCAAGTCTGGTGAACAGCTGCTGTTAGGAGACATCATCATGTAGCCTTCGTTGGTAGGACGTCGAATGTGCTGAGGTGGTGAAACACTACTATTTGGAGTCATGGCCATGTATTCATCTCCATCTTTTGACACCGCATCTGAACCCGAAACTGACAGTGATAATGTAGCAGGAGGAGCTGTTACCCCAGGTAACATTGACATGTATCCACTATCAATTGATGAATCTTCAGGGCCCCCTTTAGTACTCACACCTTTATTTGCAGATTTTTCTTGCACCATTGAAGTTGAAGCTAATCCCCCTGAGCCTCTTCGTGTTGTAAATGATTCTTTACTTTCACTTCGAGACATTACTGCATATTCTTCTTCCTCCTCTTCTTCCTCCCCAGTGCGTAGTGCAAACAAGCGCTCTTGGGTTGAAGTTGGGGGTAATGATGCACGTTTGCTGAGCAGCCTGCGCTCAACTTCACTATCACGGTTAGATGAACGACGAAGAACTCGTCTTCCGTGAACACGTTTGTGAGATCCCTCTCTGTGACCCATCAGGATATAGTTAGCACCACCTTCAACAAGGGCAGCGGGGACTCCTGTAGCAAGAAGAGAGTGCTCTCCGGGACTTGATCCATACTCATCTGAGGATCCATAATCGCTGGGTGATCCTGACATTGACACTCTCTGAGGAATTCGAGCATAAGTGCAGATAGGCACTGCTCCAAAGCTAGCACCACCCAATCCACATTCTGATCCATGACCAGAACTGGATGAGAGACTTGGAGCAGGAGAAGGTGCAGGGTTTGGGGTGTATCGTGCTAAACTAAGGGTGATTTTTGCTGGAGTTGGTGCTCGTGTCGGTTTTGGCCTCAGAGTTGGGGTGGTTGAACAGGATGATCCATTGAGACTCGGACTTGTGCTGAATGCTGTCACCCTGCCTCCGCTATCTTCTGTACGAGCACCAATACTGGCAGTCCGTGACCTGGAAAAACCATGCCGTGGAGTTGGTGATGTGTGAGTGTTGTGGGCACCAGGAGTTTCTGTTCTAGCACGTCGAGATAGGCCAACCTGAGAAGGTGGAAAATTTGGGTGGTGTCGTCTAGAAGGTACACTAATAGGGTTTGAGGCGGTTCCTCCTCCACAGCTCACACCAACTGCCTGAGATTTGCTTCTTTGACGAAACTCTTCACTTAGTGCCTTCATGGCCTCAAGAAGAGTCTCATGCATATTCTGTGCCACAACTGAGTCTTCCACCTGCATCCAGAATTCACCAGGGCCTGTCATGGCAGAACGGCCCACCTCAATGAAAAAGAAGTTCTCTGAGTGGCCACACCGTCGAACATTCATTAGCTGCAGGACCACAGCTGCAATGTCTGAGTTGAGCTTAACAAAGTTGACTGTTTTATCTGTCAAGCAGAGTCTATATATTCCAACCAGATTCCTCGCCTGACCCAATCCTTTTGGCCAAACTTTAACCTGCCAGACCTCTTTAAAGGCAGGACCAGGGGAGGGCAGTCCACAGTCTCCTCCACTACCATGCTCATCCGGAGACTTACCTACAAAAAAACACACACATACACATACACAAAATCATTAGAGATATAATTCTCTGTGTACTGTTTACACCTATTTATTAAGTATTTATTTTATATCATTACCATATGAAATGAATTCAAGGGCTTTGGAATGTGCCATAGCTTTCCTAACCTCTAAACAACCCCCCCCCCCCCCCCGCCTCAATATAAAAACCAAACTAATAAAAGACATCACTTTACATTGCGTTTGTTCACATTTGCTTTATTTTGACCAATGTCACAGATGTGATTAATACTTCTGCATCACTTCCTATATGGTAAAGTTTCTTACCGGCAACTTGTGGTTTGAGTATTTTTTTTAATTTTTTTTTGCTGTAAATATGAATAATTTGATAAAGCTCGCGATCTATGGCTTAGTTATATAGTCCGAGGTCAGACTGCACATTTTTCAGAGTGGTCGTGTCACAGATCCTTTCAAACTGCATGACTGTCAGGGGCAGCATTTAGTGCATTCATATTGCATGAAAGATCTAAGAATTTTACACTGAACATTCACACCTCCCCAACTTTCTGCAGCAGTGAATGTTGCTCTATTAACCTGTCAGCAAATCGTAGCCCTGCCTTGACATAGACACCTTAATGTGAACAATGACACAAAAACAAGCAGACCAAAATCGTTAAAAAGATTGCAACTGACCAATGATCCTAAGTGAGTTTTAATAAGAACACAGGCCAAAGACTGGACCAAAGGACGATTGGACTGGACCAAAATCATGATGTTTATTCACAATGACTGCGCCTCAAAAAGTCAAAAGAAAAAACTAAACAAGGGAAACACATTAACTTCGCTGTTCTGTTTCATTTTTGCATACACACATGAAAACAGTGTAAAAGCTCTCTTGAGCTCTCAGTAGGTAAAGATGTGCACAAGTATAGCACTTAATCTGATGCACTGCATCATTTGGTAAGGTTTGTCATGAAATACTTACATTAAAAAGACCAACCCTCCAAGATGAAGGTGTATCATTATGCTGTTAGGTCAAAAACACCAATGGGAATTAGCAGTGTTATTTCATTTCTAAAAATCAAATAAACCTAATAAAATAATCAAAACACACCTAAGGGTAATAGACCTGGTATGTTTTGGTCTGTGGGGAGGAGTCCTATAATGTTGTATATATCTTCACCTTCAAACTGTGAGTTTCTACTACAACTAAGAGAAAGAGTATATTGTGTTTTTATTACACTGTCATTATCCTGCAGTTAGAGGTACGATTGAACTAGAGGAAGGTTTACACAAACTCTTCTCTAGCAACTACGTCTAAATAGATCCTCTACTCTGACTGGCGACAAGCCCTGCATTTCAACTCGAGGATGGGTTCATTCAACGGCAATAATCTTACATCAAAACAGCGCCCATGTGGAGCAGCTTTTTCTACGCACGCTCCACTCCCTGGCAATTCCGCTGATATATATAGACACACTACCGTGCAGAAATGTATAGGAAAACAAAAACAGTCGTAAGCGCTGCAGCAGCCTCCGCTCGCTGCACAATGCACCAATCGCGCTCCACGCACGAGCTACTGCTGTATAGTGCTAATGTACACGGTGCTTTATTCCCAATAAACAACAGAGTTCAGATCACGATTTAATCTGGCAGCTTGGGTAAGGTTTCCATCCCCAATTAAGCCATTTTAAAAGGCGCGTGCCAGTTTTCCCGGTGTAGTGCCTGAGATGAGCAGACGGGTGGGGTGGAACGTGCATCTGAACCCAAACGGCTATGTAAATAGATCTGGATGGAAGCAATGCTTCCCACATCAGCAACAATCAACATGATGAGTAAAGCCTACACGGCGCTGCATGAAACACACAACATTCACGACATCAACTCAAGGTTACGGTCAGCGTTTTGGGGGGTGCTGAGATTTACCCTGTAGATCCAGCATGGCCTGGTACCACTCGTTCTGGACCTCCTCGGTGTCCGCGGCGATGGCAAAGCTCTCCCCTCGGGTGTAGAGCACTATCATGTGCTTGTTTTTCGAATCTGCCCGTTTGTTGATGTTGAAGCAAGAATCCAGATTCACTGCTCTCTTTGGGACTGGAGATTTGCTCCGGAATTTCTTCTCGTTCTCATAATATTCGAGTCTGGCTGGGCCCTGCTCCGAGGCAGCCCGGAGAACGAAAAAGCGCCGGTGCATAGATTTCTGCTTGCGGAGATAACCGCTCTTCCGCACGTCCTCGCAGCTCATCTGCTCCATCGCCGCTTGGCTCTCCATTTCTGGGCGAGTATCTTGTTTTTGATAAATCAAAGCTGGTCTAAAACCCGTGTCTTGTTTTACATTCGTCCATGGCAGCCGCGGTTATCCTCGCTCCAGCTCTCTCTCTCTCTCCGTCTCATCATGCGGTCCCGCGCTCGAGCTTGTTTTCCTCCTGGTCCAGCGCGCGCGAGGATGCGTCTCCTCCGACAGGCTGCACATGCGGCAGGCGACCTTCGCGTCTGCTCTAGCATGCACTCCTGGTGGGGATCATTGCAAGCGTACACCAGAGTTGTTTACTGTACAGCTCTACCCCGCATGCTCGGGTGCCCCCACTCCCTCTGTCTAGCGTCAACGAGGCTGGTAAACCCCGTTGATGCTAGTCGTGCGCACAGTTGGTTGCGCGGATTGCTTTTTGGAGCATCCTTTAAATAAAACGCAAACCAAAATAGGTTCACTCTAACACAATATGTTTTCGAAACATATTTTCAGATTTGTCTGGAATGGACCTGATATCTGTATTCTCAGCCTATTGGATTTTTTTAATTATTAAATGCGGAATTCCCTTTTTTTGGTCATTGGATTATGCGCTTGAGATCATTTCGAGGTGTTTGCGACATCTTCTGGTTGCTTTTTACCATTGCATCATCTTAATTCACGCTGATTTATGAGTATCATCAGCTCTACACTTTCCATAATTTTATTTTTCATTCAACATGTTATGTGACATTTTGATGATAATCAGATTCTGAGTCTTTCAAAAAATACATATGTCCATAAACATTCCCACTATTCAGTTGAAAACTGCACAGATTATCCTGGAGAAATAGTTGATCTCCATATGATGTCCCTTAAATATATTTTAGACACACGCCCGCATATTTTGTATCCAGATAGTGTGACACATTTACTCCTTATGTCTATTTCTTTAGTCCTCACAGTGGTTACAAACCATTATTCTAGTCAATGGTATTTATTCAGTACAAATCTGGATTTAAACATAAATCCTAAATTGTATATAATCCATATTTCCATATAATCCACTCTTCTATTTTATACAGTTTAACAAAATCTTCTCGGGGAAGTTTTGTCATTATTGTTTAGGAAATTTAAGTTAAAAATAATCCCCTTTTTAACTAATCTTAGTAAAACACTGTTTTGTTTTTCTTCTATTTTTAACCCCTACCTGCCCCCTTTAAGCGTGTGTAGCAGTCCTTTTAAATGGTACGAAGACACGTTGGCGTAAGGACAACTACAATGTTTTCCGGAGTTTGATTACACTGTGAATTTGAACATTTGGACAGTATTACATTTAAACGGTTGTAATTATTATGTTATTAAACTTATTTAGAGTTTTCTATAACGGATTAAATTGAGAAAAACGTGCCTATATTTGCAGTGAATCAAATATAGGGAAATGTTGTAGTTGGCCATCTACTTTCACTTACGCTTTGGTTTATCCCCTCTGTGCAAGTCGTTTTGGAGCTGTTCGATTCGTCCAAAAGCGTTAATATTTAGAAACAAATATAATAAACAATAAATAGCCATGGAAGTGAACGAATCCACCCCGACCGCAGATCTTTCGTTCTCATTTCAGGAAGAGCTAACGGCGACTCTGCAGAAAGCCCTCGGTGTGGCGGTTGAGATCGCAGTGGTTGAGATCACCCAGCTGCTGGAGCGAGCGCTGCGGGGTGCGCAAGGAGAGATCCGCGAGGCGCTTCGGGATAGCAATGCTCTAAAACTCAGGCTGAAGACCGCCGAGACCCAGCTCTCCTCTATGAGCTGCCGCCTGGACCTGCAGCCCCGGAGACTCGACTCCAGTTTATCGGTCACAGACAGCGCTAAACAGTTCATGACAAACCCTCCAGTCAGGGCTCCGCGGAACTGTCACCAGTTAAATGCCCTGAATGTGGAGGAACAGACCGTGGCCAGTAGGAAGTCGAACCCTGGTTTTGAGGTTTGTGGACACGAGGGCAACAGTTTATTTCAGGGAGGACGAAGCAGCGGGGACGCGCAGTTACAATCGGATTCACTTGTGGAATCAACCAAATTCCTCCAGGAGGCGACCGGTGAGATCCTTGAGATGCAAAAATGCAGAAGAGAATGCCCATGTAGTCATTTTTTTTCACCTATGCAGCCATCTGATTATTTAAGAAGTTGAGACTAATTTAGCATTTTGATCACAGACAGGTCTTGTTTAAAACAGGGCTGAAGATTGATAAATAGATCCCGATTCGATTAATAATCGATTATCGATGCATAACCCCGACCCTTTAGATTTTAATAAAAAATGTTGTAGGTGGCAACTGCCTACACTAACGTAGACATGATACTAAGAATGCTAACGAGGCGTGTTATTACTGGATTTAATAAAAACAACGTATTTATATTAATTAAATGTATGAAATATATGCAGCAAAATAAAGCTTCTTTTAATAGACTCTTTTACACAATCATAATTAATACTAAGTATTGCAAATAAAACAATACAATTAAATACTGTATATAAATCACAGTAAGTGCAAGACACTTTTAAGTACCAGTGCTTTCACTTTTTACCACAGTAAAAGTGGTAATAAAGTGGAGCATGTGCGTAAAAATCTTCTTCGCAATATGATGCAATCCTTTTTTTTTACCTTGCTTTTTCCGAAGAGCTTGGGAGTTTATTTTGCTGTGTATGACGCCATAGTAGTAGGCTTATTCTACTCTCTTTTACACATTTCCAGTATATTACAATTTTTGTAACATGCACACGATGTGGCTCTTGTCCAGGGCAGTTGAACGCTCAGGTTGTTTTAATATTCTGTATTGTTTGGACTTCATTCCAAAGCATTTGCCTTTTCAGAGACTGAGGATGATCAGCACTGCTTGACCCGTACAGAAACTGTGTTTAGCGAGGGATCGTCTCTAGAACTCAACATAAAGGTAGAAAAAGTGGAGGATGATCCCATTCCAGTGTCCCTTTCTGTAGACAAAGAGCCTGATGCCACCAGCCTTTCTCTAGACCAGTCTCATCTGCTGGAAGACTGGAGACCTGCACAGTTACAGCCGGAGAGCTCACAAACACACATACCCTGCCAATCCTCAAACCAGCCTTTGGGTCAGTAATGCATGCACTTTTTCCCAGCCAACAACATCTAGGAAAATCTACGGAGTATACAGATAAAACTTCAGTGCAGAATGGCATTTTATTGTGGCATAGATCGATGTTAATCATATAGTTTTTTTAATGTGTATGTGTTGTATGATTGTTCAAATAATTAGAGCCACAATCCACACCATGTATTTGTTTATGCTGTTCTGGTTAAGATCTATCTATATTAGGGGTGTAACAATATATTGCATTACAAAATTGTCACAATACGTATCGTGTCGCTACTGGAAGCTGAAGTGTATTTGAGATGATTGTGATTCTAGTCACTTCTGAAACTTCTTTACCTTGTCTTCTTGTTTTATGGAAATGTGAAATATAAAATTGGCTCTCTCCATCATTTAGAGTAAAAAAATCAAACTGTGGCTCCAGAGGGAATAAAATTTTTTTGTTGAGTGCCATACCCACTATAAAAATAATATTACATTTTTGTCTTTCTTTCCATTTAGACTTAGATTTATTGGCGTCCTCGGGATTGGGCAATCAAGTTCACCTTCCAAAGCACCACAACTATCACAAGAGTCTGGACGGTCGTACATATCCCCAAAGTCCCTATCATTGCGGCGTCTGTGGACGGGGCTTCAACCGAAAGCAACATTTGAAGATTCATCAGAGGATCCATACAGGAGAGAGGCCATACACATGCTCCATCTGCAGCGCTCGCTTTCGGCATGCTCTGACTCTCAAAAGGCACTCCCGCCTCCATGCAGGAGCCTTGTATTTGCAGTCACTGTCGGAGAAGCTTCCAAATTGATGGTGGATTGGTGTTGTGTGACAATTATTTTGAGCTTTAAACATGTCGGTGATCGCCAACCCCTGGTCAGCGAACTGTGTCAAGTGGTACCAGGTCGTTCAAGAAATCATTAATTATTTAAGTTTTTTTATTAACTGAGTCTGAATGATATGTTCTTTTATTTTAAAATGAGCGTATCTCTCCAAAATTGAACCGGTAGTTCGTAAAATGAGAAAGAAACAGATGTTTATGGAAAGTTTTGGAAAGAAAAGAAAGTTTTTAATAGAAAATGAGTCGTATTTAAAATATGGATGCATGACGATTCCCACACTGACTTTTTAATGAGGCATATTCTGTGGACGGGTCTGTGAAAAGAGATTAAACTGCTCCATAGTGTGAAAAAGGTTTGGGAGCACTACCTTGAAATACAGGACTTGAGTCAACAAGTTTAGCAAACTTGGAACAGATTCATATTTGGTCAGTAGGGGATTTTTTTCAATTTCTGACAATAGTCGGAATTTGAAACACTGACCCCTTTTTTAAATAAACTTTGCCGTTTATTAAGCGCCTGGAGCAGCACCGTAAGTCCGACGCTACTCTTTCTTTTGAAACTTCAGGATGTGTAATGAAAGATTATCCCAAAACTAGCTAAAACAAAAAGAAGTCTAATCTGTAAAAATGACACTAAGGTTCGATAACCTTGCGTTTGTCACCATTACAGAATCCGTCAGTCTCGGGAGTAGTTTATAACTCTTAAATGTTCTTTACATGGATCACTCTTGATTTTCTTTGTACTTTGATTTCTGGCTGAATGTTGAGTACATTGTTCTGGTATTTTTTTTGCCAAACCCATCTGTGTACTGGTGAAATTTTAATAACTAAAAGACATACTTGAATTGATCAAAAAAGGGCTTCTTCGCAAAGTTTTTTTTTTTTTTTATAAAAATAGCTTCAAAGTGTAGTCACTCTCTATTGAGTTGGTTTGAATAAAACAAACATTGGTACAATACTTAAATGTGTCTGATGACATCTTATTTAATACCATCAGGGAAAAATGTAATACAAGACAAGAAAAATCCAGTTTTTGCAACATTATCATCACGTCTCAAAGAAGATCCTAATCTTAACTATCCGTCATCCGAAACACCGGATTTGTGCACTGAAGCAAGGATGGAACTAAAATGTGAAGAACTTTTTCTGTTATTTACTGCACAGAAATCTAGTATTTATTTTGGGAATTTGAATGTAAAGAGTAGCTTTTGGACATGTGCAGAGGAGGGATAGTGGTTATATTGGTAGAAGGATGTTGGAGATGGAAGGCAAGAGGAAGGCCAAAGACGAGATATATGGATGTGCTGAAAGAGGACATGAAGTTAGCTGGTGCAAAAGTAGAGCATACTGAGGACAGAGTTAGGTGGAAACGGATGATTCGCTGTGGCGAACAGCTGAAAGGAGAAGAAGAAGAATGTAAAGAGTAGCTCCAAGAAATCTCCCACTCTTGCTTAATACACTTTGAAATCCTATTTACACAAAGATAACTCACATGAGGGTCTGTTCAGGATTGTGCTGATGTAAACCTCTGTCTCTCAGCTCTAGTCTTGGCACAAGTGAGTGACCAGTAGTTTGTAGAATCTCTCTTGCAGTCTGTTTCCAGGCAGATGAAACAGAAGGAGAGGCGGCATACTGGGCATTTTACATACTTGCACCCGGAATTATGCATAATCAGACTGTAACACTCTGGACAAGCTCGGAAAGACGGACAACCACGCACTTTACTGCGCGGATTAGTCACCAGATCACACGTCAGCAGTGTGGAGGTCAGGGGGCACAGTGTGTTGGTGCAGGTGGTAGAACTGCAGGGGTAAAGACAGGAGCTACACAGGAGTTCAGCGCTAGGGCATCCAGGGCTCTGCAGCGGTTTGCTGGTTGATTGTTCTGGACACTGGACAGATTTAAGAGAGATTAATAAACAACTAACTTTGTTAAAATATGTGTTTGCTTCGATCAAATATTTTATTACAAAGTTTTATACAATGCATATAATTTGTTTATACTTTTGGTGAAACCTCAAGAAAGATTAGTAATTGAAAAGATGACAGAGTTGTTGAGGCTCATTGCTTGTGGCATCAGATTATTCATTTAATCTATTGATGCATGAGATCTTCAAACGTCAGCCAATTTATTTTGCATGTAGCAAGATGCCTTGGATTTCCTTATCTCTTGTTATTTTTCACATCTGCTCACAAATGAGTTTGCACATGTTCCAATGTTACCGACTAGGAGGAATCTAGTATCTATAGTATGAAGACTTTTAGGATGGGTTTAGTTTCTGATTAGAAAATTGCTAGTTTAGTTTTTATTAACTAAAAATAATCCCTTAAAAATAATAACACTGGATTTAAGAGCTACCATACAAACATTGAACAGGAGTATGTTTTCAGACTTTATTTAAAACTCTTCTGGTCAGAACTGTTCCTCTGGATGTTTATTCCAGGTGGCAGAGGGATCAATGATAACTCAATGGGAGCCTAAGGAGGACCTAGAAGGTCCGGTAGAGTCAGGTAGACGGAAGCTGAAGATCTGACGGTTCGAACAGGAATTTGGATTGAGATGAGTTTACAGAGGTACCAAAGGTTTCGAGTAATGGATCACCTTTGTAAAATCTTTTGGTATCTATGTAAAAAAAAATTAATATGTTTATTTACAGTTCATGACCATCTTTTATACAGTTCAGAGCTGTCTGATTTTAAGGTTTGTATTGGAATAATTACTGGAAATTAAAAATGTTTTACAGCTCAGAACGGCCTATTTTAAAGGTTTGTGGTGTAATAATGCGGTAATCATTCTTTTCGAATGATTTGCAACCTTTGTGCACATTTCATTTATTTTTATCTTTAAAATATTGTTACATTTTTTAAACAACCATTTGAGCTGGAAAAAGATTGGATCCCAAGTTTCCCAATAATATCGATATTCGACATATAAAATTGTTTCATTATTTTCTCACATTACGTTTACATTTATGCTTTAAGTATTTTTAAAAAAATTTTTTATTGTTTTTTTTTTTAAATCATGTTATCAATACTTCTGCTTGAGAAATGAATATGAATACTTTTGACAACTTGGGAAGGCACCCGGTTATTTTATATACATATATATACAAAACTAAACCAGGTTGTAAACTAAATTTTGTTTCTGCTATAAACTGTGCATTAAATAATGGAATAGTTTGGGTTTTTCTTCACTTCTGAGGCACAGTAGGAGGTTGATGTTTGGTCTGTGAAATATTAGAAACATAATCATATTCTTGATATTTGAATTTGTCAAGAGTTGGGTTAGATTAGGTAAAAACTCGGGATGAATTGTGATAATAAAAGGGTGGTTGTTTACACATTCTATTACATCACAACTCTCTTCAAACACCAAGACATTTGGGATTATCTTGTAAGATCCACATGATCAATTTATTATTATTAATATTATCTTTGTCCCATTTGAATGATTTGAAAACAAACACCTAATTGTACACATTAAAAAAAGATGTAAAGTGCTCACAGTTCTTGTGGGATGTGTGCTTTTGTCATCAGTCTGGGATCCTGAAGACCCTACAGAAACGTTTCCCATTGAGGATAATGATTGATGCAGAAGAGAATAAGCCTTTAAATCACAGAAAACATTAAACATTGAGTTGAATCTAATGCTAAACAGCTTTAATTATGTGTGAAATTGTTATACATTTGAGCGACATGAAATATTCTATTTGTAATGTATTATAAAAGTCTGCTCACCTTCGAAATTTTCGTATCTGGGCTCAGATCATGTGATGAATTCCCTACAGAACAAGAATTACAAGGTATTCAAGCTCTGAAACACATTAAATGAGACTTATGGCGCACCGTATTAATCTCTGGACAAATCAAAAGTGAAAGTAAGGTTGTTGATCGTAAACATGTCCTTTAAGCTTCTTCATAATTCAAATTGCTTTCAGTGTATTAAACAAATACCATCTCCACTGAATCCTTTCGAACACCACTTTATAACAGTTTCCCTCAGTTGTCTTGGATCCTCCTGTTCTGTGTCCTCCTGACTTGCTTTCTTCAGCCCTTGTTTCCAGTTTCTTCGTGCCATTGAACCCATTGGTTCTGTTTGAGAAGGATTATTCTAAAAGTCGTTCCAGTGAGAGTTTGCTGTACTGTTGTGATTTGTAGAGACTGCTGGTATGTTCTGGAAAAGCGCACAATGGGAAAGTCCTTAAGTTACCTAAACACCACAATAATGACATCACTGGCCATCCTCCTTCCTGCTGTGTGCCACTGAATCCATGTTGATTTATTACATGATCATTAGTTCATTTAGATGATATGAATTCTGGAATCATGACAGTAAAAAAATCTACTACAATAAAATCTTCTTTAATTTACCAAAATGGTGATCAGAATTCAAAACAGAGCCCATTAGAAAGGTAGGCAGAAATGTACTGCGTTGACGATGAAAATGGTTGCCAAGGTAGAAATAATTTTGATTGTTATGGAGTACAAAGTTTGTTGCTTTTAAAACATACAAAGTTCCCCATTCCATTATGAGTGATATAAACCAACCCTTTTAAACCAAACCCATGCATATATGATTTTACTGAGATATGGATATGCCAAATTGGTTGCTATGGTAAACAGTCAGGTTGCTATGGAGAAGTCAGTGACATAATATAATCTTTCCATTGTCACTATGATATAAACAAACACCCATATCTCTATCATTTACCAAAAGAATAAAGCACATTATAAAGATATGCATAAATGTATTGCCTTGGCAATGAAAATGCCTGGTTTAATCTTTTATAAACATTTTATTTTGGATATAACTAATCAAAGGTTTTAATTATTTATAAATTGTATATTTGCAATATTTTGGAGAATATTAATATATTGTTCTTCGATGGACTGGCGACCTGTCCAGGGTATACCCCCGTTTCTCGCCCAACGTGTGCTGGAGTGCACCGGCAGACCCCTGTGACCCCAAAAAGGAATAAACAGGTTGGAAAATGAATGAATGAATAATATATTGTTGCCTCCAGGGTTCTAGTGGTAGCAAGCAGGACACGAGGCATTGATTCTCTATGACAAGAGTTCAAGTCCAGCTTAAAGCCATTCGAGGGCCTTCAATTTTGCCAATTCTATCATTCGCAAAAGGGAAAAAAAGCAGGTGAATATATGAGAACAAAAATCTGTTTTTTAAAGATGAACATGAGGATTACATGAGAAGATGCTCTGATCCAGGTCGTAAGCTACGAAACATCTGTTCTACCTGCAATCAGAGAAAAACATTGGGTAAGAAAGGACCGAGTGCATGGAAGAACACGTTTTTCAACTAAATTTTTTCCAACATTAATTGTCTGTTACATGTAACTGGGGGTAAAACTGTGTAATTTCTATCTTTTGTTTGCAATCTGTAGTTCATGTAATAATTCTCATCTAATTATTCATGTATTAATTATTGATCGAGTTAATTATTAATCCTATCAGGTTGCAAGACTGTGCTTTATTCTGGAGTTCATAACGGTATGCAATTGGTTGTTTCCATGGTGCAAAGGGGCACCGGAGCAAAACTCTGGCAACAACCGACAACGTTGAAACTATGGATTTGTAGCAAGAATTCTTTTGAGAAAGCTACGAGAACTGGAGAACACCCATTTGTTTCTGCATTTTAAAAAATTACCTTTAATCTAATAAATGGGGAGGAATGCGCTGTGCAGAAGCTACATGTACACAAAACAAAAGCACTTGTTTCTTTATGAAAAATCTTTAATCAAACAGATAAACAATTGGAGACAAGCTCTAGATTTAAAACTACCAAGCCACTCTACTTGAGTATCTGAAAAGATATTAAAATACTTAGGGATTATAAAACAATGTAGCAAATTATTATTAACAAGCCATTTTGTTGTGCAGCATTAACAAAGACTGTAGGCACCCAAAGCTAAAAACATTAGCCTGCCACCATCCAGAAACACATCCTTCAAGGTTACCCAGTCTGACGTGAAGAGGCGTTAACCCTGCTGTGAGCCCACTTCCTTGAGCGATTCCTGTGTGGCCAGTATTTCTTCTGAATCAACAACAAGAAACACTTTCTCTGTGTCTGTATTTCATCATCGTTGCAAATGTAACAAAACACTAGTGTTTCTCTGTTTATGTTTCTGTCGTAGGCTTCCTCGCATCCGTCGTAGGTCTTGGTTCTCCACACACTCCTGCCAGTGCTCGCCACCATAATCCGAAAAGAAAGTTGAAGAAGCAGTAACTCATTAGCAGATAATGCCCTCGCTTTCACTCTGCTCCCTGCATCAGTTTGGCCTCTGTAAATATACAAATACAAATCAGACATTAAGTAGAATAATCTAAACAAGGATACAGCAAGAAAGTTACCTAAAGTTGAAGGACCAGCCTAAACCATCTTTACACAGCATTCATTAATTCCAACACTAATAACCAAGAGGGCTGAGGTTTGTGCACAAACTTTGATGATGGTTTGTAAAAGTGGTGTTAAAAATGTTATAAACAAAATGAAATGGTTCTCAAGGTAGGACAATTGGTTGCTATGGAGGAGTCAGTGACAACATAGTTCCCCATGCCGATATGAGTAAAATAAAACAACCCTAGATATTGATGTGTCAAATTGGTTGCTATGGAGGAGTCAGTGACATAATATAATGTTTACTTTGTCACTATAAGTGATAGAAACCAACACACATCTCGATCATTTACTAAAGCTGGGATAGAGTTCAGAAAATTTGGTTACTAGGGAGCTGTCACTGATTTATTTTTTAAATTGGTTTACTACGGTTTATATAAACAAACCCCCAATTCTCTATGATGTCTTCATTTTCATTGTCTTTTCCTATTCATTTTCAAAGGCCATTATCAGTCAATAGTAAATATTTAACCATTTATAGAGCCTGGGGTTCAAATACTTTTTCACAATGGTTGGTATGTTCGTGCACAGACCGATAACCTCCACAAGTCTAGTCTTTTTGAGGCTTCTATGAGATTTTCAATTTGAGTTACAGTTTTACAAAGATTTACCCCATGTTTAGTCAATGAAAAGCTATAGCAACTGAGTCGCACATTTTGGTGGCCGTACCTCAACTGCCGTCGATGCTTTTAGAATTTTTAGAACTGTTCGAGAAACACACAAGCAGAAGATGCAATCGTGATTTTCTTGATGGACATGACTCATGAACCTCTGAACAGAGAAGCCATGAGACCGGTGGACTTGCAGGACTGGTAAGTGGCTCTCATGCATTTAGCTTAGCATCAGACGAGACTGGGTGCCCTTGTTAGTTCCAGAATGAGCTTTCCCAATCCTTGTATTTACGCCTAATTGTGTTTAAACCAATGCTAAACCAAAACCACAAATTTACTCACAATCGGTTGGGTTATCCTCACGTGTCCTGAGTGTTCTCCTCGTGTCATTCTGTTGTTGATTAGTTAGTTCACGGACTTTAGAGAGTTTACAGACTTTAAATCTTAAAAAGGATAGTGTATCAAGAGAATAAGAGAGAGATTGACAAGTAAACCAAGCACATCCACCAGGGTCCATTATGAACTGGAAAAATACACCCTTTAGGAAGCTATTAAAGATCAAAGAGGAAAAGAAAAGTCATGGCCAGAGAAGCTTCTACATGTCGATCAGAGTTACCATTAAATAAAGCTACATTAGCTCAGTATTTGCTCACTTCTCTCAATTATTTTATCATAAATAACTGGGAACTACATATACATAATAAAATCCCCACATTTGATATAAACTGGTATTGAGTAAAAAAAAGAATAGTTTTTAGAATCAACCCATAAGTCTTAGTATTTGAAACTGTGGTTGAATTGAGTATTTGAAACAAAGCTCCTTTTATGGGGAAATAGTTTACATTGAATGTTTTTCTACTACAACTTAGTAGTTTTCAATGCATTACTTTTGATAAACATAATTATTGATCATTGATTGTGTTCACCTTATCTCTGTGGCTCCGCTGGTGAGCTCTAAACTGCTCGGGGTTTGTGAACATCTGCTGGCAGAATGGGCAGACTGACTCTGGCAGGATATTCCAGACTACTCGTCCGACTGCATCTCCAGAGGTCAGTTGTTCTTCCAAGTGATCTGCCTTCGTCCAGAGCCTCTGCTTATCTGTCTGCACCAGACTGATCACAGATGGTCTGTTGGTTCTCAGCACCTCTCCAGAACAAGAACCTGATTCTGATCTGTAGCTAAAATTTGACTGCAAACCACATTCTGTTTCTGTTGCCACCACCTTCTGTGGTGTCTCTGATGCAGAGTCACGGAGTGTCTTCTCTTTCCAGCCTGAGACGGAGCTGTCTCTTGGGAAAACAAATCCTGTACCTTTACCCCTTTCCTGGGTGTTTAGTTCTCCACCTTCCTTCTTCAGGTTTTTCCTCCCGGGCCCAGCTTGAGAGGTACTCAGCCTGGCCTCTTCATTAAACCTGAGCAGTCCTGCACTCCAGCTTTCTAACGGAGGCACAGACAGCTGTTGAATGCAGTGGTGCAGAGATGGATAGTCCACATATTTAAACTTAGGAACCTTTTCCTGTGGACTGGCAGGTCTGTAGTTTGGGGTCTTTGCCAGCCAGCCATTCAGAGGAGGCACAGAGAGCTGCTGGATGCACTGGTGCAGCGAAGGGAAGTCCACATACTGGAAACGAGGCACCTTGCGAGGAACATCACAGAGATCTTCTTTCCTCACACGCCTGTGTGTTGAGGTCTCTGGGTCTCTTTGATCCCTCCTGAGTGCCCCTTCATCCGTCTCACATTCTGTTGAGGCGGATCGCTTGGGGTTTCCACCTCCATCTGGAGGCAGGTTCCTCCTGCTCTCCATCTCTTTGCCTGCACAACAATGGTGCTCCTATGTCTTGAAAGAAACACCAAGAATGAATCAATACGATCGTTGCCAAAATCCAATGAGAAAATTTGACTTGGTTACTTTTGCTCTCCAACAAATCAGCTATAGCTAAGTTTATGATCATATACTTCTGAAACCATCAATAAATTTAGTTAAATACAGTTGGGCTCGTACGTTTACACTGTGTCATTTCTCCAAAAACAAATGTGGCTTTTTAAACAGTAATGTTTTGTCAGCCATATTGTAGTTTAATTGGGTTTGTAGACTTAAAGATACATTAAAAAATGAATTTGTTCAGCATTCTCTTTCCTGATTACCTTGTTTTCTGCCACTGTTGAAGGGGACATGAACTGTGAAACCAAAAATCACTTAATCTTTTAGAGCTGATGGAAAGATAAAGTTACAACTAATGTTTTTTTTGTTATTGCTTTTATTACAGGAAGCAATGAAGTGGTAGTAATCCATAAATTACCTTCACTCTATGTCAATCAAACAAAAGGTAAAGACGCAGCTAGCAACACATGATTCTGAAATCTGTTAGTTAAGATTGCCACTATGATTAAAAGGAGATGCTCTGTTCCAGAGTGTACAGCTACTGATCAGCTGTTCTACCTACAATCAGAACCTATTCGAATAGTGCAGGTAACTAAAAGCAAGCAAACCAGTGCTTGGGGAAGTTTTTCATCTTCAAAAACTAATTAAATCATGGACAATTGGACACAGGATTTGCTCATAAATGCTTGAGCGGCAGAGCTTGAATGTTTGAACCTCTCCCGAACATTAGTCAAGATAATCAAGATAATCAGCTACTTCCAGCTCAGGTAGTAATGAAAATGTCTTTGCTTTTCATGAACAAAACAAAAAAGTCAATCACAGCCTTTTCACAGCTTTTGGTAAAAAGATTTTTAAAATGCTGCAGATTTTGACAAATTGTTAATGTTATTGGATTTTTTGTTATAGTATTGACTAAATAATGTTGGGTTTAATACAAATGTAAACAAAGCTACTCCCTGTACGCCTAAAATGGCAATACCCATTACAAAAATAAAGTTAAAACAAATTGGGCATTTGATTATTCCAAGTTCCATGGCGGCTAAACCAGCATGTAGTTCTAAAACTAAAAGATCAACCCAAAAAATTTGCCTACCGCGGCAATGCAACCGCTAACAACAGTACTTTCAAAAGATTTCAATACTCAACTATTTTTTGTTCAAATTCTCAAAGTTTATACATAACCTTATTATTTGACAAGCTTTGGAGTCAAGTATATTAAATTATTGTAAGTAGTCAAGAATATTAAATTATTGGTCAATTAGAGAGAGGTGCTGAAAGTAGCCGATTTATTTTTTTAAATAAACAATGTTTAATGTTTTAAAAGATCACGATATATACAATATATTTAGTTCAGTTCATTACCCCTTTAATTGTGCTTCAAGATATTTTGACAAACATAAAACCTGATCATGATTTTGTAGAAAACACTGAAGAATACAACGGAAACAGAAGATGAATAGAAGCTGAGGTCTCTTTAAAAGCCTCAAGCTCACCTTCACTTTGCTTCTGTGGAGGTGTTGATTTCACACTGCGTGGGTGGATGAACGGGCAGACGGTTGGCTTTGCTCTCCCCTGGCCAGCCTAGGAGAAGGATGATAAACACATAAAATAGTGAGATGTGTCTGAAAACTATGAGTGTGATTTCTTGGGGACAGAGATGGTCTGAGCTGCTCCTGAAGCCCTGTGCCATGGGTATAAATAGCTCTGTAGGTATGGAGCAAAAGAGAAAAGTAGGTCAGCTTCAGGCTGATCTCTTTCTCTAGGGGGCCCAAAACAAAATATCTGTCACAAGCACGCACACACGATCCAACAATCATCTCTTTCTGTATTCATCATGGTGTAAACTAAACACAGACGGCAGTCTCACAAAAACCTTTGAGCGGCCCAGCCCACCCTGACTTTAGGTCACAGCAGACATCTATTGAAATGGACACTGCCTCAGTGTCTCCCCATGTGAATTCAACAGGTGAAGAAATGTAGTTCACTCTGCGGGCTACAGATCACGAGGTAATGGAGGATGCTTTCAGTCCTCAAATAATTCTCTTGAGCTGTGGTTTTGAGGAATATACAGATCTGTGCAGCAATTTTATGTTGAAAAATTAATGTAAACAAAGAATAATTTCAGAAACATAATTAATTGATTTACAAAATGAGTAAACAAAAGAAAAATCTACATCAAATTGAAAAGTTGGTGTTGCTACCTTAGAACCAGCAGCAATTCCTATACGTACACTTGCATAAAACCTGCGCTTTATGATAAGTTGAAACCCAGTCATGAACTGTAATTCTGAATCAACAGGGTCTCTAGCGAACAAAGACTTCAAATACTGGTGTTTGAAGAAATGCTATTCAAGATCTTCTGAAAACAGCCAAGCAAACTTATTTCCCCACAAAAAGAGATGTCCAGCATTGGAATCAGTTTAGAACTATCAGAAACCAGTGTGACTCGGGAACACCCATCTACTACATTAGAAAAAAAAAAAAAATCGGAACATACCTACAATGTGGGAGCACGGCCAAAGGACTCAAGTATGCATTACAACATAAGAACTGGGATACAGAAAAATAGCAGCAGGTGCTCTGGACTGATGAGTCGAAATTTGAAATATTTGGTTGCAGTAAAGCATTGTGGATGTTCCTTGAACATTTGTGGCTGCATTTCTGTACATAAAGTCAGAGATTTGATCATTTGTGTATTTAATGCTGCGAAATACAGGCTTATCAATCATGAAATACTATCAAGAAGGTGTATGACTGGCCCAAATGTATTTTTTAGCAGGTCAAGACCCCAAACAAACAGCCAGTCATTAAGAACTATCTTCAGTATGAAGAATAACATTTCCTGGAAAAGATGGAATGGTCCAGAAGAGCCCGATCTCCTCTTTGGGTATGTTTGTGCAAGTGTAGCTCATTGACTGCATGTTGTTCATTGATGAAAATAAATTCTTAACTCTTCCTTTTCGAAAGAATTCCTTGTTTACAGCAATTTCCACACCTGCCTTTTGAAAAGAATTACATATAGAGGCATGCGCTAAACATTTTCTGGAGGTTGTCAAAGAGTGGATTAATGTTAATAAACTTGAAAGCAAAGAAAGACTGAGGGGTTTTGATTCTGCGTTCAGAAGTTCAGGGACTGTTTTAACAGAATAACTTTTTTTTTTAAACCCAGTAATGCAGATTATTTCAAAGTTATTTAGAACAAACCTAGTAGACCAGTTTATAAATAAGAAAAATTGATTTTATGTGTTTTTTTTTCTTCCACACATTTGCACTCCAAGTATAAATATGCAGTTGTGCAAATCTATTTAAAAAATTGTAAATAAACTGTGATTAATCGTAATTAGGACCATGCAAATAATTAGTTAATTTTTTAACTAATATATAGCCTAATATGTAGTAGACAAAAAGGTTTTCACACATAAGTTACACTAAGGTTAGGTGGATAATTTAAGTAATATACTTTTCATCCATTAAATAAAGATGGATGAAGTAGATGATACACTTTTTTTAATAAACTTGGTGAAAAAGAGTGAATAGTATCAGTTCTTTCAAAGAGAGAGAGAGAGAGAAGACAAGAGAGAGAGATAGAGATAGAGAGAGCGAGAGAAGAGAAGAGAAGAGAAGAGAGAGAGAGAGAGAGAGAGAGAGAGAGAGAGAGAGAGAGAGAGAGAGAGAGAGAGAGAAGGGCTCTGGAACCGTGCCGGGCGTGGGGCATAATAACCCTGCTCCACATTCACACTCGCTGTGTTGTTCATCGGGAACTGGGTCACGCGCCGTGGCCTACATTTTTAAGGTTTGTTGTCTTCGTTTTCCCCTCCCCACATTTATTTGGGCTGTCCCCGCCCGCGCTGCCTGAGCACAGTGACATCGGGGGTTGGGGAGGAGAAGACGAAGAAAAGAGAAGAGGGCTCTCGCACGGTTTTCGGAGGATATGATGCGACCCGCTCGCGACGCACGCAGACAAACAGAACACGCACGCACGCGCACGTACAGAACCAACACAGTGCAGTGAGTGCGTGAGAAACACCGGTAAATCAATACACCTGTCACGGACCGCCGCACAATAGTAACGGACTAGCGTTGCCTCAAGTGAAACCACAATATAACACGATTCCCCAAATATTTACAGCATTGGTAAACACATGTCATCATTCCAGATGCTTAGCCTACCTTAATGTTAGCGCGGCAGTCCCGTGAAGCGCATGTCAATTCAGCACTCCGTCGGAATTACTTCTTGGTGCAAAGAGAATCAATATCTTTAACAAAATGCGTCAACAAGAATGATGAGGCAATATTTTCAAAAGGCTGGTTTCTTGACTGATCACTTCTTCAAACAGGAATGAAAGAGCACACGTACGCAATATTTCGCCTGTGTTAGTATCGGCAACACTTTAGCGGAGACAGTTCTCTAATCTGTGAAATGTGGTTTGGCTCCGGAGCCGCTATTCGGATTCTGATAGAGGGAGACGAAAGCCAATCATAGTTTGGTCATGCTTCACGACACACCCTTAAACTCAGCCTCCCTCGCGCACGCTTGTCCAATCAACAAGCTGGCCTTTGATAAATGGGCGGAGTCATCCTGTCCTAGATCCAGGCGAATTATAATTCAACTCAGACTCCGTTTACTGGAGTCACCCGAGCGCGAGCTGACACTCAATCCTCCGCGTGTCTTTATCAATCAGTCATATTAGCCCTGACGTATGCTTTCAGAGCAGGGAAATCTGTCCTTCATCACACCATTGCACAGCAAATGTTAACAAGAGTTATGCCTCAACCCATATAAGTTTCTTTTGTGTTAACCCTTGTATTATATATATATAACATAAATTAAACTATATATATATATATTTTGCCTATCAAATGATATTACTGAGCTGTTAGCTAGTAAGCATCCACCCACTCATTCACCCACCCTCTCTCACTCACTACTTCGCTCACTCTTGCATCCAACCTCACTCACTCATTCACACACATCCTCTCACTCATTCTTGGACCAACCCTCTCTCCCAAACCCACTCACTCACTTACCCTCTCTATCACTTATTCACTCGCCTTCTATCGCACGCACCCTCACTTGCGCACCCACCTTCTCGCTCTCCCTCACTCACGTTTTGTTTTAAAGTAAATTGCACAAAAAGCCAAACATTTCAAAAGTGAGACTTACCAAACACAAGATGGGTTTCAGCACCTGGATTTCAGTTATTTCTATTAATATTTTTTCCCTTTTTGGGGTCTGTAAAATGATGTCCCTGAGGTCTTTGGAAATTGGTTCAGGCAGTCAATTGTACAACAGCTTTCAACGTTTACGCAGATCACTCATAAATGCCAGAGCAATTTATAGGCTTTGCCACTCACTCTGTGACACCATATGCATAACCTCTGTAAAACATTGTTTACTGTCAGTGTTTACATTACATTTTAACATCAGAAGTCTGCAACTTTAGCTTTTCTCAAGGATATTATTATTACTGTTAATTTGAATACAATCTGTGGCTATTACTGCTATTTACCCCCCCCCCCACTTTGTCCAGATATACAGCCTTTTGTGGAAACCTCCATAAAAATGCTACTTGTGGAAAACTGCGTAACTTCATCAATAACAGTGAGGTAAGTATTAGTACTTAGTACAAACAACAGTGTGTGTGTGTGTGTGTGTGTGTGTGTGTGTGTGTGTGTGTGTGTGTGTGTTCTGTGTTAAAAGGAAAGCATGCCCAGAAAAATGATGAAAATGTTAAAAGTCATGTGAAACAAATGCAATTTTTCAGTAAAGAATGACTTTGCCAACTCACTACTTTCAGCTTTTATTTACACAATCACAGACAACAACATAAAAGTTTTGCATTCACTTAGTTATATCCTGCTGTTGCTCCTCAGATTGCGGATTAGGTCTCAGGTTCCAAACCCTGCTAACTGAATTTGGGGGATATGTGGTTTACACTTTAAAATCATTGTTGAGAGCACCTTTTTATTAAAACAAATTTTACCGAAGGAAATGTATCATAGAGAAAATGTTCCCTTTGGTAATATCCCAAAATATTGACCTCAGGGTACAATTGGGGTAGTTTAACAAATATTGGGAATGCTATTACATTACAATTTGGGCCCTAGGAGTTTCCTTTTACCATCTGAGTCTTTTGTGGTCTTGGGTGTGAAAGACGATTGCTTGGCCATGAAAACTGCTCTCAAAGCTTTCACCTCCAGTGAAGGCCAAACAGTTTGAAAAGAAAATGCAAAGAATGTGAAGAATCTTTTATCTGAACTAACCTCTAGTTTTTACAGCCTGATACAGAATTCAAAGCAAATAAAATCTACATGGTTTTAAAAATAATTTAAAATACACAGACGGCACTATTTCCATCAACTTTAAAGTAAAATGGTCAGGTGCCTCTGGAAACATGCATAATAAGTTTGTTGTTTTTACCTAATTAGGCTTGTTTCGTTTGTTTAAGAAACCAAAAAATGAAGAAATGTCATTGAAGAATGGCAGAGATTCTTCCAACACAGACTTCCTTTCTCGTTGTCTCTCTGGATGAGCCCTCAACAGCATCTTTAAAAAAAGAACAAGGTGCAGTACACACTCATGGAGTTTTAGGAAGTCCTCTGTGAAAATCCATTGTCGCACATATTTGGCTTCTTGTTGAGCCGACTGGTCTGTTCAGAGTTCATGCGTTTGAGTGCTTGTCCGATGTCCTTGTTTCCATTCTTCTTTGGAAGAATTGACGTAGAAATAGGGAAGGAAAGTTTTATAAACATCTTAGTCCACTTTTTATCTCTTACCCCAATTTCTCCTAAATTTGATAGGCTAGGGCAATGAACGTGAGAATCACCACCTGACAGAAAACACAGAAACATAACAGCGTAAAAGATTAAAAAAGTAAGGTTCACATGAAACTACCCGCAAGGTTCATTTGTCTGGCCACAGTAACAGCTACAGTAAAATTTGCAGTTGCACTTCCCAGATTGTCAAATCTACAGCTCACTCCTTCTGACACTTCCTGTATGTGGTTACACTCCTGCTTCCCCGTTAACACTGTATTTCTTGAAAACTCACATCAAAAGTCCCTCATCCATCGACCCCTACTCCGGCTACCTGCTTCATTGGGTCCTCCTAGAGTGCTGAAGTTCCAGCTCAGATCCCTCCAAGCCGTTAACCCCCAAGAGACTAACGTAAAGCTAATTATATATTGTAAATAAACCCCTGATGCCGCCTCCCTTAGCATCCTGCTTAGGGGTCTAACTATATACTCTTTTAATGATGCATAACTTGATTTTATGTCCACGATACAATGTTTATGACAACATTAATCACAAAATGTAAAAGACTATAAGCAAAGGACACCAGGGTCAAGGTCAATTTGTATTCAAGTGTACAATATCTACCATCAACCAGGGGGCGACGTAAACATTTCTGCACTCAGAGAATACAACAGTGAGATGGACCCCATTTTTGACATAGCTGACATATTTGTTTTTTTTTTAGACAATATCTCCCAGTGACAGCACAATACATTTTTGGATATTTTGAGCCACAATTTATTTTGACACCACTAATGCTGCAACATGAACAAGGGACGCATGCATTTACATTACCCCACAGCTACCATGCTCTTCCCAAATCATTATGTTGACATCAGCGTATGAAAAAACCCACAAAATACCAATCTTAAGAAAATAACACCTCTCCAAAGCCAGAGATCAATGTGAACTTTTGCCCAACCAAGTTGGTTACAACATCCCAAAGAAGACATTGTATGTTTAGAGTGGCATTTTATTGGGGCCTATGTGCAGATATGTTGACCTGCTCCAAAATTATACTAGGTGGGTACTACTGAAAAGAAAAGACTGCACTGATGCTTCATAATATCGTCTAAGACAACAGAAAAAGAATGAATGCTCCGTTTCTTTCATTTGAGGAAAAACACATCCAATCAGATGGATTGAATTGAGAAAACCAAGAAACTCTGTTCCCTACCTCAGTTTCCCATTTTCTTCTGTCGATCTAAGAATTTCTGCCGCCTATCCGCCGGGATCTCATCCAAGCTGATACCATGGTTACTCGCCCTTTGAGACAGAACAAAATATAAATTGTACTTAAATATGTAAATGTGCAGATCCTCCGAAAGAAGTAGATACAGGTTTGTTCTTACCCAGGTGTAAGGTCGGGTGGTATTGGTAGTGGCTTGTCAAATCCTTCCCTCCCAACCAGCCAGTAGGTTTGCTCGACACCTTTCCCCTGTTAGAAAACAATCACAGCTCATGTGAGAGGGTTTGTGGCTGTCATAAAGCAAGTTTCTACAAAGGAACAGAGCTTTATTTTCTTTTTCAACATCTGTGCACAATACAAAGGCAAGTTTACATGATAATAGTGTGTTTAAAGTAGATCTTCGGTCCTTTTTAAAAATAAGTATGTAAGTCAACAATGCTTTCCTAACAGTCCCAACAAGAAGAGGAGTCTAAGCAGTCTAATCCCTGTCCCCAGTCGACATTTAATCTAGAGGGACAACGGGGCTTTCCAAGGCCAGTCGGGAGACATGGCCTCCCCGGGGGCTCTTCCCAGAGGGACATGCACGGAACACCTCCCCAGAGATGCTTTCAGGAAGAGGCATCCAAAACAAATGCCTGAGCCACCTCAGCTGGCTTTTCTCTATGTGGAATAGCAGCGGCTCTACAATGAGCTCCTGAGTGACTGAGATCCTCACCCTATGTCCAAGGAAGCGCCCATCTACTCTGTGAAGGAAACTAATTTCAGCCGCCTACATTCAGGATCTCATTCTTTTGTTCATGATCCAGAGCTCATGGCCATAGGTTTGGGTAGATTGACTGGTAAATCGAGAGCTTCGCCTTGGAGCTCAGCTCTTTCTTCACAACGATGGATCGGTTCATTGACCGCATTTCTGCAGAGTCAATCTCTGGTTCCATAGACCTCTTGCTCGTGAACAAGAACACAAGACACTTAAACTCCTCCACTTGGGGCAGAATTACTTCACCAACTCGAACGGATCATTCCACCTTTTTCCTAATAAGAACCATGGAGATGCTGAATCTCAACCCAGGCAGTTTGCTTTGGGCTGAAAAAACATAACTATAATTATTCTTTTAGTAATTTAGTCCATCATCCATTTTCTAAGCGAAGGATGGGGTACTCCCTGAACAGGTTGTTAGTTGGTCCCTGTGCCCATTGAGGGCCATGTGAGTCTTCACCTGAAGATGTTTTTGGACTGTAGGAGTAAATCACTGGGAACCAAAATTCCTTGGTAAGACCCCAAACTGGCCTTGAACCCACAACCTTCCGCAAGTTAATAGCACTACCCAGTGTGTCTCAAGTTTTTTTTTTAAAACAGGTTTCTGTCATAGGTGAGTCATCAGGTATACAAGACATCTTCATATTATCCATGGTGTACAAAAGCGGGCAGAGAAGGATAATGTCTTTGAAAAGTAACACAAACATGTTGAAGAGTTGACAACCAAGGCAAAAAGAAGCTAATCTCTACAAAATATATCATTTCACAGAGTATGGATTGGGAATTTTCAAAACAAAACCTTACCAAAAATCAGCAAATTCCTGATTTTTAAAAAATAGTTTAGGTGTAGATTGTCATCATTCGCCAATAAAATTCAATAATGAACAAAATGAAAAACATTTGACCACCTTGCATGTGTTTTTTTAATGGTTGGCTTCAAATTGCTTGCTCTTAAAATTGCTCTGTTCTTCAAATTTGCAAATTATTCTAATCTACTTTTATTTTTTTAAACCTTATTCCGTGTTAGAAGCAAAGTAAGAATTTCCCTGTACAGGGAAACCAGTTTCTACGGTGTACATAATATGAATCTTGAATCTCTGGATGGTGTGTGGAGATTTCTTACCTTGAGCTCCGTACATCCCCTAATTTGTATTTTATATCCAAGTTTGAGGTTGTTCAGGACATCGACAGTACTCTGATTGACATGAATTCTGTAAGCTGTAGAAAGGAAGAAAAGATGAAGCGATCACTGATCAATTTACGTGAATTTATTGTCACAGGAAAAGACATGTTTTATTTTTAACACCAGGTGGCAGTATCTCCCAAGTCAAAGGGTTGAAGCGCTGGTGAACTCAGAGAACCATATTTGGGAATCTTCATCAGACTTTCACCCTGAATATTTTTGAGACAGCACCCAATAAAACAGCCAGGTGATACTTGAATTAATTATGACATTTTATCCAATTATTAGAAGATCATTTATTAAAAGGTTTTTTTTTGTGATATTAAGAGATTGGCAATTTAAGGTGATGTGTTAAGTCTTATGTATTTAGACCTAGGGTATTGATTTCTTAAGTATTACATACTTAAAAACTTAAAAATAAGCCACCAAATGCTTCCACTGCTCCACAGTAGAGCAGAAATATGAATACTAACAGAACCAACAGAGCTTCCTTTGCTGTGTGTTCACTGCTCAATTATAAAGTTTAATGTACTGTATATTCTAGTGTCAAACAGTCCTATATTCATAGAAATCTGGCCCAAAGACGTTTTATCAAAGAAGTTCAATATTTGTTTGATATTTATGTATTCAGCTGCCTCACACGTTATCATGTCATTCTGTGGGTATAATAAACCCCTTTCATATGGCTCAGTAGGTACCTACTTATATCTATCACCCAATTATCTTGCCGATTACAGCATGCAAATGCACTAGTGGTACAGTTCTAAATGATTGATTTCCTGCTAGAAAAAATCTTGTCTTGAATTTAACAATTGATACTGAATTTAATCCTGCTACTAACATTTTATTAATTCATATTTGACTTAACTTTTATTTAACTTTTACTTAAATTTATCAGTGAAATAGACAGTAGGCATTATAGCATGAATAGCCAGTAGGTGGAGCAGGCACATTTATTTACATTTATGGATTTAGCTTTTATCTACACCGACTTACGGAGAAAAACACAAAAAGCAGTTTCTAACATGGTCGGTTACACGTAGACAATTTTCCTGCTGATTCAGAATTGATTTAAGTGTTTCAGAAGTTTTTAAATGTGTTTAAGAGTTTTTAGAATGGCATGATAAATCTAAATTTGATTTACTAGATAAAATCTAGAAAAAAAGAGTTTAAAAGGTTTGCTTTTTTATAAACACTGCACAGTACTTATCAACACTGATAAATATTTACGCTATTCGCTGTCTTTTTTCATCATGTTTCAATCTTGTCTTCATCAAGAAACATGGAGTCAGTCGTCATGGCTAAAAATGGCACAAGGTCTGATTAAAGGTGAGACGGTTCAGGGTGATAGTGAAGCCTGACTTTTAAGGACATTAGCTTTAAAGCAGAATTTTGTTTCTAATTTGGCTTATGCTCTTAAAAGCTTACAGGGAACTTTAAGCCTACTGAGCTTCTGACTGACATGCACACGCTCATCAATCCTCACAGCAGAGTTTTCAAACTGATCACACTGATTTCTGGAGGCACAGCTACAGAGAAACCCTCATAAATGCTTCCCTTGTGAGACCTGTATGTGTGTATGGATGGAATATTTTACTCACGCAACCCTGTGGATTCCATTCGGGAGGCTGTGTTTACTGTGTCCCCGAACAGACAGTATCGAGGCATCTTCAAGCCAACTACACCTGCTACTACAGGACCTGTCACATAAACCATGGTGTATGATTAACAGCAGACTATATCAGAGTTACATATCATGTGTGGAGAGGACCACGTGACCTCTCCCGAGTTGTGGGGCAGGGCAAACACTGGCTGACTAATTGGATGAATCTGGTAATTGGATGATGCCTGGGATTTACATTTCACTTGTTCTAGGAATACACCACCTTCAGAGGATCAAGAGTATATACGTATTTACATTTAGCACTATGGTCAGTTCGGTGATGTAAGACTACACCATCTGTATCTGTAAAATATTAAATGTAAGAGAAAGTGAATGTTGGCTCGTAAAAGTGCCATTAAAACTATTTTTGTGACTAGCAGTGATATAAACTTTACCCCGTTCATCAATTAAAGTCCAGAGCTGAGCTATATATCGCTAGGGTTACTAATATGGTTGCTATGAAAGATGCTCAATTAAAAGGCTCACTTCTCATTATGAGTAATACACACAAAGTTCCAGCTTCCTAGCATTTTCTTGAGCTGAGATATAGATCTGCTGATTTGGTTGCTAGGCTAAAAGGTTTAGTTGCTATGGAGGAGTCAGTGACATAATATGTTAAATAATATTATGTCACACCCAATGTTAATGTGAGTAATATAAACCAACCCCTATGCCTTTATGATTTTCCTAAGCTGAGATAGACATATTCCAAAATGGTTGCTATGGTAAACAGTTTGGTTGCTAGGGAGCTGTCAGGGATATCATATTAAATTTAAGTTGTTATTATGATTGACATAAAATCACGTTTTAAAAATATGTTTTTTCATTACAGTATTTTTGTTGCCTTACCCGTTTCATTTCAATGGCTATTATCAGTCAATGGTAAACCCTCTTTAACCCTTTCTAGAGCCCGGGGTTCGAATATTTTTGCACAGACTTCACAGTTCTGGTGAGTTTGAAGGTTCTTTGAGACTTGCCGTTTAAGTTACAAAGTCAATGGAAACTTTCCAGATTTCTCATATCACTTAGTGGAACCAGTCTGAAAAGGTACAGCAGCCAGAGTCAGACCATTTTGAATGTCTACAGCCATTCTGTCACATGTCAACTAATTATTGCCATATCATTATGACGTTTACTTTTTTGCTGCCATAGTTTGGAATGTCTGATGTTCCTTTTAATTTGGGTGAATGATTTTTCCACAGCTGTCCACAAAGATACATAATACTCCTTTAAAATCAGTTTTTATGATCAAGTGTAAATAATATAGAACCACAGTAAGAGATTTTTAAACACAGTGTAACTATCTTTTCAGGATTAAAGGGAGGGCAGAAATGTGTCACATCTCTGTCACAGGAATCCTTTAAAGGGGTCATGAAATGAGAAACCAAAAAAAAAAAAATACTCAATATGTTTAAATTAATGAATTTCTTTTCTTTCAGAAAGGTACACGGTGAAACACAATGTAAGCAACACCTAGTATTTTAAGCCACACCTCTCCATGAAACTCACTGAAGGAGTACCTGACTTGTTTATCCACAAAGGATGAAAAAATCACGAACAAGTTACATTTAATGTTTTATATAAGTAGCCAAATCGATGAGGATATTTATGGTGGTCTGCTTGTTTCCATTTATTGACGATTTAAACAGCAATCCAACCCAACCCCATCACCACAAAATCGAAACACTGTGGGAGATCGGTGAACAATTCTTAAAACGTGACTATGTCCACTATTGCCTTATGAAGGTCATAGGATGTTCGAGAAGGTTCTGGGATGCTTTCCGATTCATGGCCTGCTTTAACATTCAAATATTCAAACTGTTGGCCAATCAGAGGAAGAAATGTTTACCACTGAGGAATAAGTCGAAACATATAGTTAAATTCTTTCGAAGACATTGTTAAAACGGTTCTTTTGAGCACTTTTCGGAAACCTCAATGAATATAGCAAAGAAAGATCAAATCAGTTCATGACTCTTTAAAACCTGTTACTAAATTATTTGGGCTTGCAGACAATCAGATAAGTGCAGCTTTGTTGAGCAAGAGATGTTTAGTTTTGATTGGCATTTATGTGTGTTTTTGTTCATTGTGCAGGTCTCACCAGAATGGAGTCCAATACGGATTTTGACTTTGACATCAGGCATGTGCCTCATTTTAAATGTTCCGATGCAGTGCAAGATGTCCAGACACATGTTGGCCATCTCTGCAGCGTGACGAGTACCGTTGCGATTCGGAACCCCAGATGCCACCATGTACGCATCACCAATAGTCTCAACCTGAGTAAATACATAAAATGTTTCTTGTGTAATGAGGAACTAGATGTACTTGCACAAATACAGGGGAAAAAAACATAAAATGGTAAGAGATACATCTACGTTCATCTGAAGGAAAATGGTAAGCAGTAATAAATATTTTCAACATCTAACCAATTTTTGTGTTAATTTTAAAGTTGTTTAGGCATTCTTGATGGTATTTTAGAAACTACGCTACTGAAATCTCTTCTTCTGAGAATTAAAAATAGGATTACTTTATGAGATCAGGGTCACATACGTATTGTCATCAAATGTTCGAATGAAAGAAAAGGCGGCTTTGGCAAACCTTGTAGACATCATGGATGGCGATGATTCCATCAAAGAGTGTGTAGAGGTCGTTGAGAAGATCGACCACCTCGATGGGTTCACTCAGGGCAGAGATTGTGGTGAAACCCACAATATCACTAAAGTAGAGTGTGACCTCCGAAAAGTGCTCTGGCTTCACTGGCTTCCCTGTCTTTAATGCCAAGGCCACAGACCTGAAAGTCAGAACTGAGATATTAGAACAAAGAACAACAGGTGAGATGAGAACACCTGGGCAGAGACTCACTTGGGCAGCATCTGTGCGAGGAGAGCATCAGTTTTCTGTCGCTCCACCTCCAGCTCCTCTGTTCGCTCTCGGATCAGATCCTCCAGGTTCGAGGAGTACTGCTCCAGCATTCTTAACATTGAGTCAATTATATTTGTCTTTTTTCCCTTGTTCATGCTCTTAAACTGAAATATAGAAAGAACGTGACAGAGGTCAGGATTTAATATTATACGTTAGGCTTTTAAGGATTGGCATAGAGCAGACAGAAAAGCAGTATGTAGAGACTCTGTAAGCGCAACAGAGCTTCATGTAAATCTTTCCAGATGCTGGTTGCATTGAAGTAAACCTGATGATTTGTACAAATAAAAATAGGGGGAGAAAGGGGATTCAAGTGACTTTGAACATGGCATAGTTAATGCTGTCAAACAGGCTGGACAGAATATTTCAGAAACTGATCTACTGGGATTTTCACGCACAATCATCTTTTTGATTTACAGAAAATGCTCAGAAAATGAGAATTTATCCATTTAGCAGCATTTTTGTGTGTGCAAAATGCCCTGTTGCTGCAAAGGTCAAAGGAGAATGAACCATTCATTACCATCGAGGTCTGCAGAAGAGAATGCACAGTGTGTCAAGCATTAAGGTGGATGGGCTACAGCTGCAGAAGACCATATGGGGTGTCATTCAAATAGCCATCCCACTCAAATAACCACCCCAAGGAAACCTCAGTTCCCTGTCAGCTAAGAACAGGAAACTGAGGCTCACCAAAATTGGACAATAGAAGTTTGGAAAAATGTTGCCTGGTCTCATGAGTCTCAATTTCTGCTGCAACATTCGGATGGTAGGGTTAGATTTTGGCGTCAACAGCATGAAAGCCTGAATCTATCCTGCCTTGTATGAATCGTTTGATGTCAAGCAAGGGTTTCAAACTCAGTCATTTAACTTCCAGCCGTGTTTTGACAGACATAAACCTGCAGCTTTCAAACAAGCCTGCAGGACTTAACAAGCTTGATCAGTTAGTGTTTAACTGTGCAGGACTGTGGCCCTCCAGCAATTGAGTTTGACATGTCTGATATAGAGTATATTAAGGAGCTGGAGATCACTTCACTCCCCACAATCCTGAAGACATTTCACACATGAGTTCTCGCAAGGGTTCTCACACTGTCTTGTCAACCATATCTCCCTTGAAATTGCACTTTATTCCTTGTGACAGTGAGTTTCTCGACCTTGTCTTGCATACCTTGCTCTTTGTGCCAGTTTTTTCTACTGTGTTTATATGTGGAAAGATGGTGGGCGGACCTGTTTGAAGATCTCCTCAAAATTGGGTCTTTTATCCGGCTCTTCACTCCAGGCCTGTTTCATCAGCTGAATCACTTCCAGTGGAGCTTCATCCACAGACACAGTGGGGCGACAGAGGGGTGGAGGGGAGCGAACTTTCTCTATGATTTCTGCAGACACACAATGCAAATATACAAATTGCGCTTAATTTTTATTCTACGGTAACACATTGCTGCCACAAACAAATTTTTTACCAATTTTTTTTGTAGGCTTAATGACATAATAAGTCCTTAAAACTATTTATATCTTGTAAATTGACACATTACAAGAACAAAGGACAAAATGATCTGTTTTCATGACATGCTTTATGTTCATGATGTCCTATGGCATCCATAAACAGAACTGCATGGATTTTTTGTAGTTTTAGTTTTCTTGGAAGTCATGAAAAATGCAGCTGGACAAGATACGTTTCTATGGTGTGCCAATTTTGCCACATGCATGTTGTTTCACAAGATAATGTTGTTTTTACTACATAATATGTTGTTTCGATGACTTAATATGTCATTTTTACATAATTTTGTAAAAAATAAGTTTCTATGGCGAAACATTGCTGCAATAATGATGTTATTTTTGCTACTTAATATTTAATATTTACAACTTATGTCATTTTTATAACATAATATATAATTTTATGACTAATTACATCTCTTTTACAACTTAATAAGTTAGTTTTACAAAATTCAGTGGAAAAATGTGTTTCTAAGGTGACATTGCAGCCACACTCGTCGTTTTCTGAGGTAATGATGTCATTTTTACAATTTATTACAGAATTGTTTTATGTACTTTTTATGGCTTACAATGTCATTTTTGTATATTTCAGTAAAAAAATACATTTCTATGGAGACACATTGCTGCCACACATGTTTTAAGAGATAATGACGTCACTTTTATTATGACTTAAAATGACGTTTTACTACACAATATATACATTTCCATAATTCAATGAAAAATACTTTTCTATGGAAACATTTTACTGCCACACAAATCGTTTTTTGAGATAATGATGTCGTTTTTACAACTTAATATGTTATTTTTACGTAGTTAAGTGAACAAAATGTTTCTATGGTGACACATTGCAGCCACACACATGTCGTTTACCACGTTTTTGTGTCTTAATAGCTCATTTTTACCTAATAAAAAAGGATTCAAAATCTCAAAATTCAACAAAAAAAACTATATTTTTATCCATTAGTTCTACACTAAAGTAAAAGTCCTCACCATCAGGGGGCATGTCCAGCATGCAGAAGGGTGCACAGCGAGAGATCACTTCTTGCATAATAATTGAAAAACTGTAAACATCTGCTGGATATGTTCCTTTCTTTTGTAATTTAGTATTCCGCAGGAGCTCTGGAGCCGTCCAAAACAAATCTGCAATAAAGACACAAAGATCAGATATAAATGAAAGAAAAAGAATTACGACAAGAATCTACAATTTATGACGTCTACCTTCTGGGTTTTTACACTCCAAAGTGATGTCTTGGAAGTTGAGGATTTCATTGAAGCCATAATCTGTCACCTTCAAGACAAACCGACCATCCACCACACAGTTCCGTGACTTCAAGCGTCCATGAATAATTCCTCGATTGTGCAAGTATTTCATTCCCTGTGATTGAAAGATGAGGAAACCATCCACTCAATATAAGATGTCATTTTGTTCTTATTTAACTCTCTGATTCATTCAGCCTTTCCATCATCTGAGTCCCTCACCCTAATCAGGTCAAGGAGGAGAGAGGATTTAAACATCCAATCAAGCCTCATTTCCTCATTGTTGAGCAGGTCTTCCAAGCTGCCTCTGGTGCAGTGCTCTGTTACGATGCCGAAGATGGCTGTGTCCAAAAACAAACCCATAAACAAGTTCAGATTCTCATGGCGCATGTCTCTTAGCTGTGGGGAGAGAGAGAAACAGATGCAAAACAGAGGCCCAGAAGGTGAGTGGTGTTCAGTCGTTGTATCAGACCATATCCCCATCTTCTTTTCCTGAGACACTCACCTTTGTGAAGAGGTTCTGCGTTTTTTCATTGATATCTGTAACTGTTTCTCCACAGGGACATTTCTTGAGCCAGACCCAGTCACCCTTAAAACACATGTAAAACAATGTTTATTCTCAACCAGCTTTCGTGACTCTCTGGACTACGACCAGCCAACTGTGGATTGCTTTTCTGTTGAAATGGATGTTTATGGATATTTTGATTCATTTTATTGGAAAGCTGAATCTCTCTACGCCTTCAAAAAGCAGCTAAAAACTCTACTCTTTCGAGAGCACTTACTAACTTAACGTACTTACTTACTAACTTAACATAAGCACTTACTTACTAACTTAACTATAAAAAAAAAAAAAACTCTGAAGCACTGTTTTGATCTGTACTAGCCCAAATGTGTTCTATGTGTATGTCTACTGATCAATCCACTTTGTACCAAACTGCTTGATGTTTACTCCCAATGTAAGTCGCTTTGGATAAAAGCGTCTGCTAAATACATAAATGTAATGTAATGTAATGTTGTCAACGTATGTCAAATTATTTAGTATTTAACTGCACAAATAAAACTTAAATACATTTAGGGCACTTTTATTCAGTTACATTTAATTAAAGATAACTAGTCCTTCTATTTAAAATGGAAACATACAAGGGGTACACAACAAAGTTTACATTAAATTGTCTTTAAGATACAGTAAATATCAGTTTACCTTTTGGAATTCAATAAAAACAGACATTGCTACAAAAAACTTCTTGGTATTATCATAAATGAAACCGAACCAACAAACTATTTTTGTCTGGTTCATCCAGCGTGGGCTTACAGTACATGAGCCAAACGTGGCTCCAGTCTGACAGTGGGAATATGACATTCAAAATGACATCACCAAATTGTGGCCGGCTAATGTGTAGACGTTGTTTGCAATCGAGACATTCATTCCTTTATTTATGGGTCACAGGGTTCTCTAGTGGTACCCTGGACAGGTCACCAGCCCATCACATGGCAACACACACATTTAGAGAATTCAATTTACATTATGCATGTTTTGATCTTGTGGGGAAAACACTGTGGTTTAAGTGGGCCGATATGCACCGGTAATCAGTAGCACCAATTTTCAGAGCACTGAGAGTGTAATATTATAGTAATTTTTTTACTTGTATTAAAAAACATATTTTGAATCCTTTTGTTCTGAGAACAGGAAGTTACATCAAAACTATAGGAATGCGATGGCTCACTCTTTCCTGCTTTGAACGTTCAAGGAGCCACTTGGCTCTTTGGGGTTTCTCTCTCCTTTCACTCTCTCTCTCTCTCAGTTCAATGCAGCATGGAATCCTAGCTGTTCGCATCTTCTGTGTTTTTAAAATAAATTTAAGCCATGTTTTCTGTTATATCTCTTAAACCTTGCTTCCAGAGACGTCTACAATGGTTATGATAAAAATGTTCAACAATAGACTCAATTTATTTATGTAAGTGATTTGACCTTCTCACTTAAACCAAATGATTCATCTATAAAGGCGGACCTCTTTTTATTAAGCCATATTCATATTGAGGGATCTTTACATTTTATGTTCCATTTTATGTTAGTACTGCCTATTGTTGTCTCCACTTAAAGCACTGGGGAAACCCAAACAAGCACGGTGAGAGAATGCAAACTCCTCTTATAAAGAACCAACAACCTTCTTATTTAAAGGCTGCAATGCCGCTCACTGTACCAGTTTGCAGCCCATAATTGAGACATAATGCAGTGAATTCAGAGTTGGGCCAGATAAAAATTGCTATGTGGGAAACATACCTCGTATATGGCAACATTGGATGTTTCAGGAGTGGATGTGATGTAGCTGCGGCCTGAAACTGAGTGGCGAGGAGTTTTAACATCTACTTGACTCTTCAACATACTGTCCTCATTCAACCTCTGCAGGAAGATTGCAGAGAAACAAATCTTCTCAGGCTCATCGCACACTAAATTAAATCCAATCACTTCAATTCTATCCTTCTTAGAGGTACTCTGATAAAGAAAGACATGGAAGATGTGTATGCCAGGACGTGTTTGAGACTTACCCGTCTGCTGAGTGTAGTGTTTATGAAGACTAAGTCATCCAGTGTCAGCACTACCTTGGATGGGCTTCCTATGCCACCCCCTCCTCCAAAAAACCCCATTGCTCCTTGTTGTCTGTACAGACACAAACATGAATATTCATTAGTTTATGAAATCGAACAAGTGGCTCAGTTTCCACTCAGCAAAATCAGTTTATACCTAAACTGATAGAAGAGGATTCCTGCACCCCCTAACAGCACAACGAAAAACGTGAGCAGGAAGAAAAGGGTTACTCCATCCAAACCTGCAGGAGAAAGAAAAACAAATCAGATCCTGAAGTGTTAATAAAGAAAAAAAGAAAACAACGAGGTTCCTGTTTACCTCCCCTACAAGCGACGAAAGGGCTGAACCAGCAGTTTGAGTCAGTGCTCGGAGAAGCTCCAGCAAAATGAATAGACTTCCCCAAGTACTTCAACCCGCCGTATTTCCCAAAGGTGTGGGCAGCTTCCAGGGCATGTGTCCGGTGTAGGCTGGACCCAATGCCGTTTGTATCCAGGACAGCATAACGGACCTGCATTCCCTCTCCATCGGTACCTCCATATACACGCTGGTTGAACCCTTCAAATTCAAACCCGCCCTTGTTTTTTGGTAGAATATCCCCTGTTACCCAGCGCCCTCCACTAGCAGCTCGACTTTGCTCTGCAGCCTTGGCAGTGTAATAAAGCATGTTATAGATAGTCCCGAAAAATGGAGAAACCTGGTAAGAAAGAAAAGAGCCAAACAGTAGGCATAAAATCATGAGCAATTATCTTTAATAGATTCAAGATTAAACTGTTGACTCCTTGAATCTCAGCCAAAATCGTTTGTTTGTTACTTGGATGGTTTCAAATATTGATAAAGTAGCATTCAAAGGTGATCTAAAGTGGTATCTTAGCAGGCACAGTTTTTATTAAGAACAATTCTCATTGCGTTATCATCATTTTTTTTGCTTTGATTGGCTACATTACGGTGTAAAGGCTTCGGGCAGATTTGAGCTTCCTCTAAACAGAGAATGCTTCCAGAAACATGAATAATGATTGTTTATTTTTTGCAAATGTGTGTGTGCTGTTCACACCTAATGAGGTGCTAATGATAATCAAAGTCAGCTGAACAGAACTGAAAAAGAAAGAACTGTGTAAGAGGCTTTAAACTGATTGCTAAACTCTGTTACCAAGGTGAGGATGGCAAGATTGAGCAACAAGACGCTTAATCAACAAGGTCTCGTACAGATTTTGGACACAATTTAGATCGTAACCTCACTTGCATCCACTATTTACATTTTATTTGTTATATATAACACAACATTGAAAAAAAAGAAAATTCTTCTCAAAATATTGTAGAACTATTTTTTAGGTCCAGCTCTCTGGTTCCATTTAATACTGGTCCTCAACTTGATGTGAGAGGGCTAGTACATCCACATGTACTGGATATCTGTTGAATTTTGATGAGTATAAAATTGTTTTTTTTTTCAGGATTTCTGCTCAAATATTTTAGCTTCTCATTAGCTTAATATAAATATGCATCCAGTCACCAGAAGCGGTGCCTGAAGTTTCGTACCCATCACGTTACCTCTTCAGCTGCTGCACTGCTGCGGATGTCCTGTGAGGCTTTAAAGGCCTCATAGAAGTTTTCCTCTCCTTGGTCCATGGTTATTGTCAAGACCCCATCGTATGCTCGCCGTAGTTTGGTGTCATTGGCCAGGATTGGGTAGTTGACATCTTTATATGGGAGTGAATACAGCAGTGTGTCGTATGGAATGAAGATATACCCTCTGTCGATCATTCGCATATCCATGGCTGTAGTCAGAAGCTGATGCTGGTCTTCCCCACCAATCAGGACAGAGTGCATGCACATGATGACAACTGCACACGTAAGAGGAGAAAAAGGAAAATGTCATGGGGAAAAAAGAGGATTAAGGAAAGTATCCAGTATACCGTATTAATAAGTGAAAAAAAGAAAAATCTTGGCTATTGTTACCAATGAGTTCTGTTTACTTTTACAAATGATTTAAGTAATGCAATTCATAGATTGCCCTTTAAATAACTATACAAATCATTTTGATTTCCTTTTAAAGAGATTAAATAGAAATTTGTTTGTGGGAAAAATGGAGTATAGCTCAGGGGCAGAGGTTCTATATTTTGGGTGATAGCATATTATGAATAATGTGATGATTTAATAAAACAAATATTTGTTTAAATGTTTGTTTTAAGAAGACTTTTTTTTATTAAGGTATTGGTCCTCATTTATAAAGAGGTAATTTTCCATTGTTATTGTACTTAACAGCCTCAAAATGTGTCTTGGTGCACTATGTTTGCACATATAAAGCTCATTTAACCCATGGATAGCACTCGCTGAACAAGAAATTAACCTACACTCTGAAATCATGAAAACAACTATAGCGGATGGAAATCTGGCAACTGGATATATGACAGTTAGATGGTCTGTTGGGATCCATTTTTATTCATGGGGATTGAAACCATGAGCTTCAAAGGCATTGGGTCATCTATTTCAAAGTGAAATAATGAAAATAAACCAAACTATAGAGAGTTTTCAGATCAACAAAACTGAAAGCATGACAATTTATTGTGAAATCACATATGTGTTTGGGATAATCAACATCTGCCCATGCATTTTTTCTGTTTTCATGCACGACTTAGAGATGAGACACCACCGGATGTCACAAGACATTATCAGGTTTTGCTTGGTCATTTGCAGACACTCAGATGTTGAAGGTATGAATAATATTTGGGATACAGTACATGAAGTTAGCATACAACTTTGTTTATTTAAATGCTATCCATAACATTTGTTATTTAATAATTATGAGAAAGGCTTTTATTGTTATGTCCTTCATCTTTAAATGGAAAATTTAGTTTTCAAGGACTGTTGTGATTGGCAGAAGTTGAATCTCCAGTAAAAGTTCTCTTAAAATGTTCTTCAGACAAGTAAAAAAGTTATCCGTGTTCAAAGCAGTGTAGCATTTTCTTCAATGTAGATCAAAACATGAGGAAAGCCAAGAAAAAATATCTGCATCTCTGTGAAATGCTGGTTTGGGTTGAAGGAATAGAGATTTTAGGCTCGAGATGCATAGACTACATTGGTGATCTGCTGTCTCTTGAGAGAAAAGTCCAATGGATAGGCTTAAGAAACATTGGTCTGTATAAAGAGGATTGTTTAAATTAAAGTATATGAAAGAAGGATCTAGCTTTAATTACAATAAAACAATATATTTGTGTTAATACAGTTCCCATTGCACATCATTGATATAGAATGTAAAAAACTCATCTGAATCAACAGATATGTTAAATTAATCTACACTAAGCAGCCAATCAGACGTATTCAGACAAACTATCACTAAATGAATCCTATCTCACTATATTTGGTCACTGATCCAGCTTTGGAACCATAGTTCTAATATTTCAACATTTTGAAAGATCATCTTATGCCTAAACTCACTTCTTATGAACATTTAATGAACTCACCCCTCACTCGATCTGTGTCCCGAATGGCTTGTAGGGCTCGCCGTGGCCCCTCGTGGTCCGATTCCATGGTTACAACCTTACCAACAGGCAAACCAAGAGTTCGCAGTGAGGCTGCAAGTTCATGGCCAGTTGCTTCCCAGATGTTAGTCTCTGCTGTTACAATCGCAACATGTGCCCAGCGGAAGAAGCGCAGGACTGAGAAAAGCACACGCGAAGACAAGGGTAGTGGACGTAAAAAGGTTGGGTACATATCTTCACTCATTTCGGCCTTCAAGCAAGCCCAGGACAGGATACCCTTGTTCCAGTTCTTCGTTAGCAGTGCAGCAGCAGAGCAGTAGCCAGGGTTTGCCGGCCCCAGAAAGGCAGAGCCATATCCCTCCAGCTCAGAAAAGCGCACCAGGCCTTTTGAGCTGGAACAGTCTTCATTAATGATTGTGTAGTCGTACCAGTATCCTTTGTTGAGACTGGGGTCTTTGTTGATTCTGCTCATGGCTAACCTGGCAGCCAGGTCTGGCATTGCTTTCGAGTACATGGGGTCACATACCCATGGTCCTACTATGGCGATTTTAAAGGTGGTGCCCCAGGCCTCACAGGGCAGGTATGATAGAAGAACAAGAGGAAGTAGGAAGCCTCCCCACCAGCTTTGGCTTCGTATCACTGGGCTAGAGGATGTTGGGGTTCTTGGAGCATCATCTGGGATTTTTGATGTTTTGGTTGAGTTTTGTTTGCGTCGTTTCTTCCCTGCAGAAGCTTGACATTTCCATCGTGGATGATGGGACTGGCACAAAAAGCTAGAGTTTGTGTGGTCATCCATTTCCTTTTTGTTCTGTTCAGTTTCAGCGACAATAAGAAAGTATGTGGCACTGTGAAATGATACGTGTTGAGCAATGTTTTTGAAGGTGACAGAGTGAAGGCTGATGAATAAACACCAATGCAGCCAGGTCCTCAATTTGGGTTCTACCCGCAGAGGGGCACTAGCCCAAAACGAATGCACAATGACCAGCCATCACTGTCTAGAAACAAGAGGACGGAAAGGGGAGGACAAAAAAAGAACAAAAAAAGGTTAGTTTTTTTTTGTTCACTACAAACTTTGGTTCAAGTATTGTCTTCGTAAAGAAGCTGCTCCTTTAAAATAAATAATTGATTGATAAATTTCATTTCATTTTAATCTCTGTCGATCTGAGGCACACAAGATTGTATCTTGCTCATTTTTAAAGATCTTAAGAATGGTTGGAAAGAAAAAATAAATAATCTCAAGGCAGTTGGAGCATCCATACCAATTAAACTACTCTCAACTCACTACACAACTTGTCCTCGAAGTCCCCCTGCTCAAGAAACCACAGGTACTGGTCCATTTTATGTTTGCCAATGTTTAATGTTGATACACATTAGCCTCAAAACTTAAAGATTTAAAGAGGAGCTGGAAAAAATCCCATATGAGATGTATGTGAAAAAACCTTTAGTCATTAGTATTAAAAATGTGATTTACTGCCGTTACAGTTCCGGCCCAACTGCTGACTACTGTATTCTACTAGTTTGACAGCTGTAGGTAAGTGTCTGCATATTTTCATGGTCAATTTCTATGACACACCAGTGCATCATGACTGTATGTCTGGTTCAGAGATACATCAAAGAGTCAGAAATAAAGTGAAAAGGCTCAAACTTGCAATCTTACCACACTGGAACTGTCTTTAACAATTTTTAACAAACAAAAGTAGTATTGCTACATCAAGGATTTAATAACCCTTATCCCATAGGTATCTGGGGCTTTTTGGAGCGTTTTTTACAACATTACAATTTGCTTTGATAAAGTGTTTTTTTTTTGGCAATGATTGTCCTCTTTTTTTTAGTCCCAAAAATACAATTCCGAGCATTACATTTTAGTCAATTTACCAATTGACAATGAGCAGTTTTTTTTCTTTTCAGGATTTCAAATATCTGGACCTGCTTTAAGTTCTTAAGTGTGTGAGGTGTGTACGAACGTGCAGGCTTGCTGTCTTGCTCGGGAGGGGTACGAAGGGAAGGTAGGGTGGAGCGATTAAACTGATTCAGACTGAGTCAGGGAAAAAAGAGGAAGGACCAGCTTATATGGAAGAGAGTTGATGGAATAATTGAACTGTGTGTGGCTCCAGATAGACTCCTCCCAAAAGACATTTAATAAACTGTATTTATGACAAAAATCCAAAGTGTTGTGTCAAAATAGAAATGTATAAATCCCCCAAAAATTCAAAGACAAAGTCAAAACAATGAAAATAAAATTGTAAAAAATAAAATAACAGGCAAACCTCTCCTTAACCTTATACACTATTCCATTGTGCTTTTTTTGTACCAGAACTTTCAAAAACACAAGCCATCTCACAGGCCTTGTACTTTTACAAGTATGTACAGGCCCTCTTTTATCCCCTCTTCTCACCACTAGATTGATTTACCTAGCAAATTATTTAATTAAAAAATTAAATGTTTTGTAATGTTCGGTCCCCCTCCCAATATCTTTACCTTTTTAAACCTACACATTAAAATTAAACAATAGCTTCAGTTTCCTACTTATTTCAAAACCTCCTGTGTGATTGGCACATGCACTGGTGCGTACGTCTAAGAGTTGAAACAAATGTTTGGTAAATGGGTCAAACACATACTATTACAAATTTAAAACGAATCAATTGGACTAAATTTTTATAGGGAAACATGCTTCTTAAATTTTGTAGATTTAAAAACTTTTCAAAAGGACAATTTCTAACTGAATCCGGTTCATTTTGTTTGATCCTACTAACAAAAGTCCTTTTAAAATCGTTGATTAATCTGTTCTTTTCAAAGTGATCCCAAAGACCTGACCCCTACACTCATCAGGTGCCACATCTTTACCTGGCTCATGTGCCATCTGTGTTTAAAGGGGCAGGTGAGGTGAAGTGTTACACGATTTTTCACTATGGAGCCAAGCTCACCCCTCCCCATTGCTCAGCAAGCAGATTAAATGAAAGATCACTGCTTTAATCAAATAAAAGCAACGTTTAATTAGTTATCGTAAGCTCTTCACATCTTCATCACTCACAATCTTGCGCCCTGTCAGAAGTGTTTCCATCTTTAAGTGATCTAATACATCTGCATAACTGTCATCTCTACTCCAGAGGTCTTATCTGTTTGGCTTACTTTCTTTTTTTAACCTGTACTGAAATAACTCAGGATTACAGAATTGCACGGGATCTCACCGCCAGTCTCACACTACTTACACACAACGATTTACAATCTGTCTTTAGAATCTGATCCATTTCCCATTTTTTCACTTCAAACTAAAATAACTGCAGTTTAAGTATGTTGAGTATTTATATTTTAATTCATGACTGAATAAGGAGTTGTAATTTAAATCACGGTGTAAATAAAGCAATCAAATATCACACCTGACTTAATCCTTGCATTATCTTTTGAATTTACGCTTAAGACTTCCATTTGAACCACAGCACAGTTAAAACATTTAAACGCTATAGGGATCATAATTTAATACAACTTACTTTAAGTTAAATCTCCTAGTAATTGAATGAATATAATACAATGAACTCGTAGCATGAGGCTTGTTATGTGAAACTGAGGAGAAATGAATTTTAAAGAGAGCTCCTTATGGCTGCTGCTTATAGACACTTCTGAAGATGCTTGACAGCATTGAAATGTGATTCTCCTCTTAAAGCCCACCATCTGCACACCTAAATAATTGACTAAATTTATAAAGAAAAACATCCTAATAGAACCAGGTCTTCCAAAATAACCATAATGAATTAGGCCAACTTTGCCACACAAACTTTTAAACAAGTTGACGATAATTATTAAAGCCGTAACTTCACTATACAGACACATTATGCAATTTAACATGGAAAAAGTGAATAAAATCATTTAACTCTTTACAATTTTTAATTTAACTTTTGCTAGTTGGAAAAGCTTACCTAAGATAATTAATTCATAACTAACTACGCCAAAGAAATCCAGACACAGTTAGCACTTCTTAAGGCATCCAATCACACCAATCCATCAACTCTTATAAATAGAAAATTAATGTTACTGGCAATAAACCGAGAAGTAAAAGAGTGGCTAACCTGTTGAGTGTGGCTAATTGAGATCCAGGGTGAGTGCCGCTTCCATTGGGATACCGAGAGTCTACAAGGGACCACAAGAATCCACTTCCACAGAAGAAATGGTGAGATAAATAAAAGTATCCAAATTAACAATGAAACAATCCAAATAAATTCTGCAGAAAAGATAAATATTCCATTTGAAAACTGATGGATGGGCAGTCTTTGATAATATCGTTGATCTTTTCAGCCTTGTGTTTTTAAAAAAGGATCCTCTTTTTCCTGATGGAAAGTTGACTTTTGGTTTTTTGTCGCTGGAGGTTGGAGGCCTTCTGTTAGAGTAAATCCGGCCCCAATATGGAGAGCCTATAGGGGAAGCCACTGGACCAAGAGCCTCTCGGAACCTTAGGGCTTACTGGAAATAGGCGGATTTACAGAGAGAGATAGCAAGGGACAAGGAACAAGCAAAGGAGAAAGGAGGGGCAAGTCGGGAATTCAAGTGGTGACTTCTTAACCCTATTTAGCCTTTAATCCAAGCATACATGGTGAAAGGTAGCTTCTCTTAAACAGAATGGCAGTTTCATCATAATTGACTCTTTCCTACACCACACAGTTTCAAGCTCTGATTAAACAGAAGATACTTCATTTATATTCAATTATATATTCACACGATCCTAATTGGTACCCTTATTAGAGTTACCCATGTCAAATTTATCCATAAAGTAGACTGGACGTTTAGAAATTCACCAGTGGAATGGGTTATGGGCAAACCTTGTGAAGATATATAAATAAAGCTGGGGTTCAGATGATTGTGTGAAACTATTACCGTAACTTGTCCTCATGCCACATTTAAAAAATCCCAAGTGCCAGTGTTTCCCTTTTTCCTCCAGGCTCCTCCCTTTGTCATCTGGACATTTCCTCAGTTTAAGCTTGGGTTTGGAATGCCCTACAGGTGAAAGGAGATTTGAGTTCTCAGGAAGCCCTAAGCCATGAGACGGTTGCTCGTTGTGTCCATTAGCATGAACTTATTGCTCTCTTGTTAGAGAAGGCTTTGACTTTCAGTAGACTTTGAGCTCCATCGCAGCTTAAAATGTCCAGATTGAAGCCTAAACCTTAACGAGGAAACTGGTGAAATGAAAAAAAGAGTGTGAAAAAGAGGAAGGAGGGAGCTGTGAAGCACCAAATTCAAATTTTGCTATTCAAATTCTGAAATGTTCAATAATGGCGAGAGTCAGCAGAATCGTTGTCGGATTTAACTAGCCAGCTATTAATTATTATAGGTTTCTTGAGGAAGGAGGATAAAATGGGTAGATCAACAGATGCACAACCCAGAACACATGTAATAAGGTGTGGATATCATCAGCTCACACACTCTACAGAATTTGTTTGTGGATCCACTCTGTGGATTTGTTTGACCTCTTGGAGAATATTTTGAGTAGCTATCCTTTTTCTGACACAGACAGAAGTATCTGGATGAATCTTTGTGTGCACCAATCAGAACATCTGTTTTGAATTAAGTAGGAAAGATACGACCCACCAACTTTTGATTTCAAATATAATGTGTAGGTTTCAAAAAGGTTATTAGTTTTGATATTTTTGGTCTTAAATGAACATTACAAAAGTTATTATACATAGTTTGCGAGGTAATTAAAAAAATGTGAGAAAATGAGCAATTTTGGCAAATTGGTGACATCAATGCCATCTAGAGGTGAAAAGAAGGGATAACCATTAAAAGTACAAGACCTGTGACATGGCTTGTTTTATTAATAGTTCTGGCACAAAATTGCTCAATGCAACAAAAAAGCTTGGAACAGTGTATACAGTAGTTTTCAATAAAACTTTTACATTGTTTTGACCTTTTTTATTTTATATAACACTTTTAATTTGTATTATAAAACATAAAACAGTTTAAAAAATGACAAAATGTACTACAAAATGTAATGTATTTTCTGTTATTATCGTGTAATGTAATGAGAAAAATATTTGTAAAAAAATAAGCTAGGGTTGTACTGATAAAAGATATCAAGCATTGCCACAAAAACTGTTTCAAAGGTAATTGATTAGAGCAAGTTGTAAAGTAGTAAAAAAAATCTGTGTCTTTCCCTTTTCAAACACTTTATCTTTATCTCACGTGAATATATTCACTATCTAAAATAAAGCATCATAATATTTTGAAGACCCGCATGATAATGTATTAAATGTAGAATGTCAATGATGTCAAGAGGTTGATGGGACAAACTCAATCCATCATCACCCGCCCTAGACTTTTCAGTTGTAGCAGACTGGAACATTGTGATCTCACTGGCGCCAAGCCCTCTTGTGCGAGTGTGTAATGCTAGCTCATGACTGATAGAGCCCTTTTTAAGTTAATCAGATTATACAGATTGGGTTGTGCTGTACTGAGCTTCATCTGACAAGCTTCTTACCTCTGATCACAGGGAGTGAGAGGTGGGAAGTGGGTGACAAAGAGCCAACAAAGGTTAATTAATGTGAATTTTTCCAAAACATCATCAAATTATAGCAAATTCATTGTTGGAACTGTGAAAATCATTATTGTCCAACATATTGATAGAAAAACTGTGTTGTTCAGTATATTCAGGTAGTCAGGTGACCTCATTCTTTGAGTGCATACTGTGGCTGAACCTAGACCTGTGCAGCTACAACAACACCATATCATAGCACGGCCCCAACAAGATTGGACTATGGGCACTAGGCAGGATGGGTACATAACATACACATAATATAATCTGCCTAATCTTACTCTGGTGTGCCCATCACTCTGGAACAGTGTAAATCTGGACTCATCATTTCACAGGACCTTCTTCCATTGCCCCAGAGTAAAAACTATACGCTCTCTAAACCAGCCTTTATGATCTTCAGTAATTAGTGTTTTCCTTAAGGTTACACAGCTATCAGTCCCAATCCATTGAGGGCCCTTTGCACATTGAATGCTCTTAATTTTACCATAAACAGAGCCCTGAGTTCTAATGTTGTTTATCTTCTTTTACTTTCACAAAATGTTTAGTTATCGCCACCACAATCATTCAACTCTCGACTCTTCTTTTAGTTTTTAAAGACATGTTGGAAAGTTCTTAACCCAATTGTAGTATTTGTTGAAATCTCGCCTGGGCATTCAAGGTTTGGGCTGGTTACAGAATTTTTACATTATCCTTCTAATATTGAAGACTCGAGAAGCAAGATTATAATGAATCAAAAGGAAACAGGTTAATTTATGCATTGATCGAATTGTACAGAAAAGCATGCATTCACCTCAAGCCCCCTAGGGGCACATAGAAGTCATTACATCTGTAAGAGTTCCAAATGCGTAAGAGTTGGTAGCTGACACTGCAACAATTTTAATTTACTTTATTTTTCATATGCCAGTAGATTAGTAATCTAGTCTAATAGTTTAGATTACTAAACAATCTGTTGACATCATTAATCTGTTAAATATGAACAAACAGGTTGTGAGATGAACAATAAAAGGCTAAGAAGCAGTTTGCTAAGTTCAATGTTTTAAATACTGCTGTTAATGTTTAATGTACAATCGATGACTGGATCACACACACACACACACACACACACACGCACACGCACGCACACGCACACACACGCACACACACACACACACAATTTTTTGTGATGTTAGCTTAATGAATAAATACAAGTTTTGGTACACTATTACCTAATTTATAGCTTAAAGATTCTTATGCTTTCCAGTGATTAATAGTGAATTCTGGTTGGAATGAAAATGACAGCCCCTTGAGGGATCTGGGTATCTAGATGTGTTCTCTTTATTTACATCCCCTTCAAACTTTGCTGCACATGTTTGTGTTTGAAAGTGTTATGCAGTGCATGTGTTGTCAAACACTCTCACGGCCACCGCAGTATAAGAGTATAAGGATCACATATCAAAATCTTCAAACATATTTAAATTCAAATACGGAAAAACTAAACACTAAACTTATTGATTAATCACTCATTGTTTTATTTACCCACAAATCTTTATTCATTGTAGATTCACACCCTTAAAACCACCAATCAATAAAAAAATAATCAAGTAATTCTAAACACAAGGAGCTTTAAAAAAAAACATTGGTAAAGAAACACCCCTGAAAACTTTCATACAGTTTTATCTGTATTTTGCAGTCATTTGATTTACATAGTGATATGATAATTTAGAGATGTCAACACAGAATTGTGTGTTTGCATTTGTCTTCAGGTAGCAAATATAAGCAAATGGGGATTGTGCCCATTGTTAGCGCTATCAAGAAAAAGGATTGCAAGGACTCTATGATGGTTAGTTTAATTGTGGCTATTTTATCACGCTTTACAAAATCTAAAGATGATAAAATGTTGGGTAGAACACATATTTACCTAATCTGTTAGTAAAAACAACTAAAGTCAGTAACCCAATAGCAAAAATGCCAGAAGTTACAGAACCCTTCTTGTGTCTATTAGCAAGCTAGCATTACTAGTACATTATTTAATAGTGTACTGTAAACTCTTTGCATTACAGTCCAAGATCTATGAGACTCTGCTTGTTGTCTACAACTTTGCACGAATCTAAGTCAATATTGGTCAAGAAAAGCAGTCGACGGTTAATGAGCCCAAGAGTTAAAAGATCAATTTCCCCAAAGCATTGTTGACGCAGGCAGCGAAAGCAGAAGCGCTTGTTACAGTGAGGGCAGGTGATGTTGGGGCAGCCAGTACCATTGTGTCTTAGTAAGGCTTTGCACCCCGGGCAGGCCCGGAAAAAGGGACATCCTTTCACTAAGCTCCGCGAGTCAGTGATTTTGTCATTGCTCAGCAGAACAGCATGGATGGCACAATTTGGCTGCTTGCAGATGTTGGCTGCAGAAGCATTCTGAGGCCATTCCCTTTGGCAGGCACAGCAAAACTGAAACACTCTGCACTTCGTTTGAGAGCAAGATCTGCAGACCACACGCTGACCACACAGGACACCCACTTCTGACCCTTGACAACTAGGACACTAGGAAAAAAGAGAGTTGATGAAATGTTATATTTGATTGACTCACAGAAAATGACAATTCTAAGGACCCTAGCCACAGAAACGATACAATGAATCCCAAACTTTGACTAATATCTGGAGTGGTCTGGTGGTAGGGCTCTGGAGAGTTCACACCTGGACAACAAAGGTTTATATATAGATTCACCTGACCTGGATTTTTTGGGATGTGGAAGGAAACTGGATTGTGCTCAAGAAACACTTCAGACTGAGCAGAGTCATCCCCTTCAATTGCATTTGTATCTTAAAATAAATCTCCAAGTAATAGAGTATTAGTATGCACCATTACTTAAGCAGGTTTACTTTACTTCCCAGTCAGAAGTGTTAATCTTCACAGTTATATCATAAGCTCATTCTACTAACAAATTACCACAAAGTAAACTCAGGTAGATACAAAGGTCAGTACTAAATTCTACAATTATTGAATATTAATTAAGAATTCGAGTATGCTAAACCCTGACCCCTTTTTAAAGTTAAGAAGGCTCCTCTAGACAGTGGAAAACTGTGTCATGCCTAATCAGACCCCTTGGAGCAGTATGCTAAATACAGTTTAATTCCCCTCCAGGAGTATTGTGTCAGAACAAGAGCTGCAAATAGCATCTACGACACCTCTGACGTCACAGTAGATCAGAGAGATGGCTGGCACTTACCTTGGGTAAGTTCATGGCTCAAATCCTCTCTGTCCAGTCTCACGGAAGGACAAACCTGAGAGAGGAGGCAAGAGAAGGATGGGGGTGTTAGATTAATTAGGGGAAACAAAGGTTTAGAAGGTTGTTTAGGCTTTGAGACAGAACCTAAACACACCAGACTGTCCACCAAAAGTGCTTTAATCAAGCTTTAACATTTATTTATATATCACACAACAGTATGAGAATTGACGATATATTACCTTCAGGAGAAAGAAGCCTTCGTACTGTTTCTGACGTACAGTTTTCTCTTGTGTGATAAAACAAGACATTTGCTTGTGTTTCCTGCTCAAAGACGTAGAAGGGGAATACCGAAATCCCTTTCACTTTCTGTTTGTTTGGGGTTTTTTACTTGTTTGGGAAAATACATGTTAAAAAATTCCCTGTAGCATGATGCGTTCCTAAAGTGAGACTATTGAGGAAATAATGTACATTTAAAATGTAGTAATGAGCAAAGTAACTTTGAAAACAGAACAGGCTGTCAAAGAGTAAGACACTGGAAAGCCACTTTCACGTGAACAGTGTCCTCTAATGGTCAGGGAAGGGAATATGGATCAAATCTAAATACTTTAGATTAGTACTTAAAAATCTCTCATAATCACAACACAAATGGCATTCAGTACCCCAAAATCTATCATGTATTTTCAATTATAAGACATGATTTATATAAACAAGGGTCAATTATTTACCAGAATTGTTCCCAATGATACAATTTTAAAATTTAAATATAAACATATTATTATTTCTTATTCTAAGGCTGAGTTTTGTTTCTCTCGCTTACCCCTTCCCCTTGAAACGAAGGGCTAAAGGCTGAAAATATACCCATAAATGACTTACATGGGCCTATATATATATATATATATATATATATATATATATATATATATATATATATATATATATATATATATATATAGTATATATATATATATATATATATATATATATAGTATATATATATATATATATATATATATATATATATATATATACATGGACCATGAAATCTAATATAGTTGGGAGGTTGTAATTTTGAAACTATAAATATTTGCTCTTGCTTGCAACCTTGCTTCTTGTCCCTTTGGTTTTAAGAAGGTGGCAGGAAATCTCTTGGACATTCCTCACATAAAATGGACGGGAAAAGCCGATGATTGTTGTTTAAAATTTTCAGTATACGCCCTCAGTGTCTACCTCTGGAATCTTTTTCATATTTCTTGTACCTATTGCTTCAATGATAATGAAATTTGGAAGCTCATTTCACTGTTATACTGATGGCACTCATTTGCTTATATCTATAACTAAAAACATTTGTGCATGTTTTCTATTTAAATTTTTTACTGTTTTTACTCCTTGTTTAATACCGTTTCACAGACTCTGTACAGTGACCTTGATTGTGACCATCAAAGTCAAAAGTTAAATAAAATGTATTATCATTATTATTATTAGTAGTAGTAGTATTAGTAGTATCATTATTATTAAGTAGGTGAAATGCGCTGTACACCTCAGACTAAAGAAAAAAAAAACAGTTTCCATAAAAAGCTTTTTTATTTAAGTATTATTTTTTGGTACATATATGTTTTTGATTATGTGTTTATTCCCATGGGCACCCACTAGAGTCCAAGGCATTGTATGGTATCAGTGTTGTTAACAATCTCACAAGTCTCTATCTCATCATCATCATCATCATCATCATCATCATCATCATCCTCATCATCATCAGAAAAGTCATTTATAAAGTAGTAGTATTGATTGCTATAGCATTCTGCACGCAGGCAGCGAAAGCAGAACTCCTTGTGGCACTGAGGGCAGATGATGTTGGGGCAGCCAGTCCCATTGTGTGTTAGCAAGGCTTTGCACCCTGGGCAGGCCCTGAAAAAAGGACATCCTCTCACTGAGCTCTGCGGGTCAGTGATTTGTTTCACACTTAGCAGAGCAGCACGGATGGCACAGTTTGGCTGCTTGCAGACATTGGTGGTGGAAGCATCCCGAGGCCATTCCCTCTGACATCCCCAGCAGAACTGAAACACACTGCGCGTCTTTTGAGAGCAAGATCTGCAGAGCGCTCGTTGACCACTCACTTTCCTAATTTCATCAGAGCCATCACAGCCAGGACACTGGACGATCAGAAGGAAAGAACTGTTAAACTATGAAAGCATGTAATAAAAACTTTAGAAATAAGAAACACAGAAATGTTTTGCGTGCGGGATAGTAATCACCAGGTATCACTAAAATACACAGCTTTGACCATTGCTAGGAAATCATTCTAAGGCAGTTGTTTGAGTGACTGTAGAAAAGAATCGTTTTCTGTTCGATGCTAACAACAGTACATGAGAAGGTTCTGCAGAAGGTTTTATCTAAGTCTACTTGTCATTGGTTACACCAGAACAAAGTGAAGGTTTTCAGTCTCGGTCTACTGATCTCAATACCACTCTGGGGGGAACTCAAAAGTGCAGTTCATACAAGACAGCACAAGAATTTAAAAGAGATTGAGGCTTTTTGCTGAGAAGAATGGGCTGCTTTACCAACAGAGAAGATAAAAAACCTCATCAACAACAACCTCAAGAGACTTTAAACTGTTCAGGATGTTAAAGGGGGGAATACAAAATATTAAGAGATAGGGTGTGTATACTTTGGATCAGTTTTGGAAAGTTTCTCTGTTCTGTTTCTTAAAAATGGCCAAGAAATCAACAATTCCGTCAGGGTGTTGATCCGTCAACTTTTGTTCCGTCAACTTTCGATCTGAACAATATATATATTGAAAAAATATTTACTTACAAAACCCAAAATATATACAAAAAGTATATACTTTTTGTGTGTGAGTGCATGTGTGTGTGTTTTCGGACACACCTGGGAAGGACAGTCCGACAGAAATAGAAACAGACAGTATTAAATAAATAACAAATATTTAGTTTGAATATTTATTTTTCCCACAAACTATGAAATTTTTGCTCAAGAAGTTAATGTTGAGAGTCAAGTGAGAGTGAAAATTGACTGATCATAACTTTGTGGACAAAGTAGCTTCTTAAAAAAAAACTTTGTATACATTTCTCATAATGTAAAAAATGTAATAATAAAAATGTAATAAAAGGCTCTACCTTGGGTTTGTTCATGATTTCAGCTCTTGTATCCTCTGTTAAAAGCCAGTAACCTGCGAATAGTTCAGAGACAAGTGGTTTACTCAAGTTCAGTTTTCAATACTATAATACTAAAATGTTAATACAGATTAAAAGGAAGAAAACTCCACCTTCGTCAACAGGAGATGTCCAAATTCTTCTCACTGCTGTCGCAGCAAAGCTTGAACAAACGGGGAATCCACAGACTCATTTAACTTTCACTTTCTCTTCCTTACAAATCACTAGCACACATTTATTTTACCTGCTCTATGACTGTAATATAATGACAGGATTGATTGATTCAGCACTGAAGTGAATCATGTTTGTCAATTTTTTAATCACAACTTTGACATCATTTAATTAACAAATAATGTGCCAAGATCTGTATTTAAAATTTCTTTCACAAAGAAATATGCATTTCATTTGATTACTGTGTCCTTCTTTAAAGGTGTCTTTTCTGACATTCCTAGCATCTTTTAGAGCTGTTCCCTCATCAAAAACGTGCCTCGAGGTTGATTCAGAATCTTTCGCGCATGTTATCTTTTTTGTGAGCCAAAAATTACTCAGTGTTCCTAGCACCTCCCACTGACCAATCAGATTAATTGCTATTCAATCTCATCTCAGAAGTAAGAACAGCAGACCCGCACTGAAAAACAAAGCAGAGAAAGTGTGTTTTCTGTCGATTATAATGTAATGGGCGTTGACACCATTGTAAAGCGCCGCTCAGTTTTATGTCTTCTGTGAAATCTGATGGATTTTGGGTAAATTTTCACATGATTTGCTGAGCAAAATTTTTTTTTAAATTTCATCAGGAATACAGAATTATTTGGGAGAAATGCTAAGCACACATATGTCACATAAAAATCCAAAAACTAACGATTGCTTACATAGAAAACTATTATTCAGGGGCTTGTATGAAACCTTGTGAATAACATTATATCTGAGTTGTATGTGAGTTTTCTTTGAGGTGACCCAAATGCCACATTCTTGAAAATTTTTGCCTCTTTGAACGGCATGTTTTTACTTTAATCTGAGCATCAAGATAGATTCTTCTCAATTCTTCTTCCCACTTTTTCCAGAAATATAACCACAGACCTACCAACCTAAAACTATTCCACAGTTATATTGATGTGTGTTCGGATAAAATAGAATCTTGCAGGAATCAAGTACCACACGGTGGAATTGTACAGTAATAAAGGCTTAGTAATGTAAGATGCAAACATGACGACATGCAAGACCCCTGAAGCTTGTCACTTCATAATGTCCATATTGGAGTCACATTTTGTTCTCCATGTTCAATATATTATGCTTTAGAGTGTGTTTCAATCAGGGTGAGCGCTGTGAGATATGGTCCGGTGTGCCATGAGAAATTACATAATTTCATCTCTGGTCTAAATCAACCTGGTCTAGTTTCACACTGAATAAAAATATGAACAATTAGAAAATTCCTTTTCTTTATGTTTGATTCCTATTCATGACTTTATTTTGTCACTATGGGCTACAGAGTTTTTTCTGGTGGTGCGCTTATAGTGTTTTTATAGTGCACCTTGGTGACAAAAAGTTTGAAAAACAGTACTTTAGTTTGTCATGGAACATTCATTCTTTCAGTTCTCATAATCATAGCAAATGAAAAGACAAGAAATAAAATGCTAAATACAAATAGTGACTTTTACAGCTTCTCAACATTTTCTCACCACACATGCTTTAAATGTGTTGATAATGCCATCACTACTTTGCTGGAACAAAACACAGAAACAGCTAATTGGAACAAGAAGCCACTGTACTAATTTTGTCAAAACTGTGAGCAGGATATAAATTTAATCTTATTCATACTGTATGTCCTTCTGATAAATCCACCAAATTGATGTTAAACCATTAATGTTCAGATAAACCGCACAGAAGACTAACAGAGAGTAAATTTGCTCCTCAGAACATACAGTGAGTTGCCTGATATGAGTCCTTGCATGGTGGAGGATAATACTGTCAAACGTAATCCAAGACAAAGACACACAAGATAATTCTTTTATTATTAATCATTTCCCCATTTAAATCCATAGAACCAGCATTTCTCTACAAATAATGCATTTGCCATTGCAAAAGCAGTAGCTTATAGTATAGCTTGCATTGTGTTCTCTCATACTCTTCAGATTTCATCAAGTACAGTATGTTCCTGGATTAACATCTTTGTTGATTCTGGAACAACATTCCAATCAACCATCAGATTCGAGCAGTTTAAGGTTCACTTATTTTACACTTTTTAAAAACATTTATATTCACTTACACTTGGGTAATTCCCGCTAAAGTTCTAATTTCAGTGTTTTAGAAAATCTAGTTTGTGTAACATGATATCTGTGATGAAGGCTGCAATCAGGCATGGCGTGTAGCTTATCGCTTGAGTGATGTTCACACTCATTTTGTAAAGATAAACTTAGGACTTGAATGACAACTTGGACTTAATTTCCATACAATAATGTTCCAAACAGCACCAGGCCAATTGTGACTGCACGCAGATAATCAAGTTGTGGACAGTATGTTCAGAAAATGATGTCCAATCATCGAGAGCGTGTTTGGGGCGGAGCTTTAGCTTATGTTCTATTCGCATATTGACCAATGGCACGCGGCCATTGGAAGCGATGGGAGGAGCTCCGGTGACTGCGCGCGTTTGTGTTTGCTTTTGCAGATGTTTTAACCGCAATAAAAACAGAAGCACAGTGCCGTCTGCGCAGTTTATTGTTTTACAGCTATTTGTTGACAAGAATAAAGATGCAAGGGAGTGGGGAGTGCAGCTGGTATTCAGTGGCGCTGTGGGGCATCGGAGCGGTCACGGTTGTCTTTCACCTGCTCAGGTGGACCTTGCTCTGCTGGCATGGAATCAAAGTGTACTTGCTCTCTGGGATCTGGCAGGCTGATCTGAGGAGCTACGGGCAGTGGGCTGGTGAGCTGTCAGCTAAACTTTTGCTTAATAAAAATGTATAAATCAATGGATATTTATTATAAATGCTTATATTCTAAAGTTATATTCCTGATAAATACTTAATGCAAAAATGGTATAGACAGAGGATTCTAAAACTATTAGTTATGAAAACAGTTGTATTCTTGTGAATTTTTTTTTCCCAAGTTTAGCAATGAAAACAGGTATCTAAACCAACCTGCCATTTATATTCAATCTTTATTTACTGTTATTTTTATTATTATCATCATCATCAAGATTTAGTCATTAATGTTTAATATTTTGTAATATTCCCGTCTACACATATTTTGGGGTTGTTTAATTCTGGGAGAATTGATAACAAAGACAGGCTTAAATGGTTTTCCTATGGCTCAATAGCTTGGAAAGCCAGATGCCGTGGGTTAAATTTCAATGACCAAGAATGGAATAGTTTTGGATAAAAGTATGTAAGTGTAAATATGTTATTTGCTTTTCTGTAAATAAATCCTCTTCAGATCAAATACATGCAATGCAACCTGGATTACTGGTTAGAACTGTTTGCCAGCTAGAATTTCCCTAAATGAGTGAAGTGTGCGTGTTCTCCATGTGCTTGTATGGGTTTCTTTCCGGTCTTCTCTTACAAACCTCCCTACCCCTTATAACTAAATAAGGAAATTGGCTGACTGACAATAATTGGAAAACACCAAACCCTGTTTGAATATAATTGTACTAATACAAATGTAATTATCATAGTAATACAAAGCAGAGTAATTAAATGTGAACACGGAGATTTTTTTTTACTGTGTCCTGCCCTGCTCAAAAGCCATCAAAGGGGAGAGTAAGTGCTTTGTTGAGTTGGAGTTGTTGAGTTTTGCTTTCTCCAGGGGTGTAAAACACCTGGTGATATCTGACCACAGGTATTTTATGTTGGCAATGTTATTACAAACATGTGTCAGGACTCTGCCAAGACACCAGGAAACAATACACTTAACTACTTGAGTAAAGTCAACATTTCAGTTTTGTCAGTTGTTTGAGCTTCCCAAAGATAGAAGTTGATGTTTTGATCCTGCTGTTAAGAAGTCCTGTCCGCAACTGGAATGTCATTCTGTCCCGGGACAGTTTGTACCTCTCAGCACTGGTTTTCTGCTTGTACCACGGGACAGTGCTTTTTCTAGCCAAACCCTGCTGGTTAGCTGGTGAGGGAGACCATGGGGAGTCTGGCAAAGAACAGAATCCGGCTGGAGCTGGACAGATGTTCATCATAGAGGGGAGTCCTACCAACTCCTGGTGTCCAAATATGACATGTGCATGCGAGCAATTTTATGCTTGGGATGTACTAAAGTCACGCTGCCAAGAGCATCAGTGCAGCCAGAATTCATTCACTGCCACGTCTGGCGTACTCCCTGGTCAATACTAGATACATAAACAAGTGTGTTCAGACACAATTAAACAGCTTTAGTCAGAAACCATACGCAGACTTCAACACCACAAAGAATAACTCAGCACTGCAAAAATAATGATAATAATAATACATTTTAGTTGGAGTCACTTTAGGATACAAAGAACAACACAAGTAAAGTAGATAAAACGGCAGCACATTGCAAAGGTCTACTCGCGAGATGACTAGAGTTAACTAAAACAGCAGATTTGGGGGTGACAGTCAGACGGAGGTGATGAATATTTCTAATATGGAAGAAGGTTGTAGAGGTGATGGAGCTGATGTGGGCATCCAAGGATAGTGTGAAGTCCAAAGTGACCTCAAAACTCCAAACCCGACTTGAAGGAGTAATGGAGCGAGAGTCGACTCGAATATTGCTCATGTGGGGACTTTCAAAGTCTCTGCACACACCGTTGTGTTTACCAATCACAGGTAATTGTTTTGAATTAAGTAGGAATAAAGATTGTTTAATTTTTATTTCAAACTTAATGTGTAGGTTTCAAAAAGGTTATACATTTTTCATTATTTTGATTTTAAATGAACACTACAGGAGTTATGACACATAGTTTGCAAGGTAATTCAAATAAAAATGTGATCGTCTTTCAGTTTTCTTTTAAAGTTGTGTCGTCTAGTGGTGAAAAGAAGGGATAACCCTTGGAAGTACAAGACCTGTGACATAAAGTCATTCGGGAGCAATAATCAGATGCCTTATTTTGTGCCAGTGTTATATAGGACCTCAATTACACATTTTTCTAAACAATTCAGCTGAAATATCTCAAAGAATCTATAGCCTGTAGTTAGCTAGTCTTCTTTTCTAACGCCAAGATTGAAAGTCTTATAACTAAACACATACCTTTTTCCTCTAGTTGTTACAGGTGCAACATCAGGTATTGGTCGAGCATATGCTGAGGAGGTCAGTAAATGTTTTCTCTCAACTGAATACTGTGTTATTGTCTTAGCATCTGCTTTGCTATTGATGTATATGTGCTGCTACCCTTAAGTTATTGTTATATAGCTTCAGATACTTATAGTTACCATTTTATGTCTTGAATAGACCTTTGACAGTCTTCAAAATGAAAACGTTTTCATCACAAATATAGTAGATCAGACGTTTAGACGATGAATACTGAGGGCTTTTTTTTATAGTCTACTTTGCACTGTTGGGGAAAATAATATTCAATAAAAATTTTACAGTGTTTACTATTGTTTTAAATAGTAAAAATAAAGGTGCTACTAATTTCAAATACTGTAAAGAAATGTAAAAATAGTGTTTTCACATGGTCACAATAATGCTCCTCACATCTGTGGGAAATCTTTTATAAAGCAGGATTAAAGTGTTTCCAAAACCTACCAAAGAAAACTCTTGGATTACAATAACCAGATCCATTTTAATCCTATTTTTTAACTTATGACACAAGTTTTTCACCATTTCTCTGTAAAATAAGAGGAATGTATGTTTAATGCTTTGGCTCAGTGCTGCTGGAACATTTCAACACTTGCTCAAAGCCAGGATTGTACTTTACAGACTCTTAGAACCAAAATCTTTTTTGAAACTTGGAAATGCTGTGCAGTAATCACTTTGCCTGAGAGTGAAGTTTCTTTTTTTTCTCTAGCTTGCCAAACGAGGACTAGACATTGTTCTAATCAGTCGCTCTAAAGAGAAGCTTCAGACAGTTGCCAAAGAAATTGGTAGGTTTTCCTGGGAATGGAAATCCCATATTTTAAAACCTAGTTCCACTTCCTATAGTCATTATGTTGTTTTTTTCTGTTGTTCACCCAAAGCAAAATATTGATAAGTTTGCTGTGCTTGTGTTTGTTCCAGAGTCCAAACACAGTCGACAAACACGTGTTATTGAGGCAGATTTTGCAGAGGGTCACTCCATCTACTCCGCTATTGTACAACAGCTGGAGGGCCTGGAGATCGGAATCCTGGGTAAGACAAAGATCAACAAAGGGATAATTTTACTGAGGTCATGATAAAAAATATAAAAAATGAGCATCCCCCTCTCCAGCAGACCATCTGTAAAGCATTTCTTTTCTTCTCCACAGTGAACAATGTTGGCATGAACTATTGTGGAGTCTTGGCAAATTTCCTAAATGTTCCAGATCCAGAGAAGGTCTGTTTTGGTCTCCACTTTTGCTCAGCATTATCCTAACATGAATCAAAAAGAAAATGTCTGTTTCTACTTTGCTCTGTTTGCAGAGAATCACACAAGTGATCAACTGCAACACGCTGTCTGTCTCTCAGGTAACATGTGTTTTAAGTACAAAGAGTTAAAACTGTGAAAAACCTTTGTTTTCACAGCAATGCCCCATTAGATACAGCCCAGGGGCAGTTCTAGGATCAGGGGTCCCTTATGTCATGCATGTAAACTCATTTGTCGATTGAAAGTAGTAAACCTAATTTCCATAGCAAACAATTTAATAAATAATCTTATAAGTCCAGTAAGTTTTTTATACGACTATGCCCTTCTCACCTTCTTCTGTACCATGCCTTTTAAGAGGACATTGATGAAGGCCCACCTGATCACTCAATCAAATACTTCACAATAATAACTATAGTTTGCTAAACTGATCAAACACTTAAATAAATATTTAATTCAACACAGTTTTAATAAATTATCTAAACAATGTTGTAGAAGCTGGTGCATTTTTCACAAGAGGAGCTTCACCAATCTAGACTACTGTTTTACCTTTTATACATACATTGTGTCCTGTTTTTGAGAGCACAAACCTTTTTGCCATTTCTAAACAAGGATTTAAAACAGTCCTACTAGTCTTAGTTCATGTTTTAAAAAAACACATCCACTTAGTCTTCTTTCACACCACTGGTTGGAAAATTACCAATTTTTTCCTCCCTGGTGTTATTTCTCCAGATACGTCCTGCTCTGAGTTTTAAGTAGTTTAACAGACTTGTTTGGCACCAACTTTATTTTCCTCATAACTTAAAATGAAAGTTATTTTTTTAAGAATAAAGAATTTTCAGCCCACTTTCTCACCTAGAAATATTGCTCTTTCTGCTCACCCCAAGACTTACTATTTTTTGTTCTCTCAACCAAAATGTAAAAATAAAACATCAGCAAACTTGGCTTTTTTTAAGGATTTTTCAACCATGTATTTAAGAAGAATACATGGCATTCATGGCTTTTCACTGAGTGGGAGTTTTACTTTGCTACAAATAAAATATTTATTAAACAGCCAGAAAAAAAGACCATTGTAAGAGAGAAATAAGGTTATTAGTTACACACTAATTAGACATGTGAAGTTGTTTCTTGCTTTTGTGTTAAATGTTATTCTGTTATATGCTAAAGATATTTTCATCAGGTCAGTTCTTCATCTATTGGACTGATCTGGCACAGCACATTAATCTTAAGTGTTGTCGCCACCTAATGGATTGGAGAATTTCACACAGAACAGCGTGTTTAAAAAACTAACATAAGTGTTATTGCTTTCTGCTTTTCTTGTTGGCCAAACGAAAGATAATTATTACCAGCTTTTAGTAACTGTTTAAATATAAAAAAATGAATGTGGATCAGAAATTGTAAGGCTGAGTTATAATAACTTGCTCTTTGTGTTGACGTTTTGCCATTGTGCATACATAATTTAATACAAATCAATAAAGCTTTGCAATTTAACATCCCATATCCTTTAAAAAAGACTTATGGAGATGAAAAAATAGATAAAATCTCTAGGAGGAGCATGTTAAAATATGAGCAAAAATGGCCTTTTTTGCAAAATACTTCTTGTCGACTTTGGAAACGAAATCCATGTTACTTTAAGTCTTTGTACCCTACATATATGTGCTGAATTTCATTCACCCACGACAAACTATTAGCTGAGACGCATTAGGTGGTACAATGGCGCAATTTTTAAAACTCAATTTGAACCCCATTCTTGAACAGTTCTGTGTGAAATTCGTAACTTTTCGAATATAATTAGACCCTCAAAAATACACAGAAAGCCCCAAAACAATAAAACTCAAAGCAAATAGACCTGGTACTCAACACAGGGAAAAAATAAAGCAGGTGACACACAGCAACAATGTTGATTATTAAGACCCAATGAACCAGTAACAAAACATAAAAAACAGGGAATATAAAGAGGCAGAAATCACCAAACAGAATGAGACACAGGTGTGCAGTAATTAGAATAGAGATGGAAGAGTAGAGATAAACAGGAAGGGAGGGGCAACAACAGAGCTACATCACAGACGATAAAACAAAAAGTCACAGCAATGATGAAATTAATCGTTTAATGTTGTTGTTTTGTAGATGTGCAGAGTTATACTTCCAGGCATGCTTGAAAGGTAACTATGTAATCACTTATGTATTTGAAGGGAATTTATAAATTGTCTATATTTTGTTGACGGAACTCTTGTTTTTCTCTTTTAGGAAGAAAGGTCTTATTATAAACATCTCGTCAGAAGTAGGTACCCATCCGCAGCCATTGATCTCACTCTACTCTGCGACCAAGGTAAAACACACATTCATGGTAATGCAGCTAATCTGAATGTTTGAAATGAAACTCAACATCTTTTGTTATTGTGCAAGGTGTTTGTGACGTTTTTCTCCCGCAGTCTACATGCAGAATACAGTTCTAAAGGCATCACAGTTCAGGTAAGGACATGACCAGGGAACCTGCCGACTGATGTTTGGCCTGCCCTAAAGATAGTTTCTCTTTCTGTGCCCAGTGCGTAGCTCCGTTCATGGTCTCCACAAACATGACTCACAACATCCCTGTGAACCCACTGATTAAAAGTGCAGCTTCCTACGCTCGAGATGCTCTGAACACTGTGGGTTATACCACATACACCAGTGGATGCATATCTCATGCGCTCCAGGTCAGCTTCACACTCTCAAATTATACTGCCTCTGATGCCTTTTTCTGCTTTATTTTAAATTCAAAACTTCATAAGGAACATCTTGTTGTACAATAGGTCAAACTTCTGCAGAGGTGGGTTTTATTCACCAACTACATTTATTATTTACATTGTAGTAGTTAAAGTAAGTCCAGTACAGCATACAGCACATCTGTTAGTGGTTAGTTCTAAGTTTATTTTATAGTTCTTTATAGTTTATAGAGCTACACTCACCGGCCACTTTATTAGGTACACCTCGCTAGTATCATGTTGGACCACCTTATGCCTTCAGGACTGCCTTCATCTTTTGTAGCATAGATTCAACAAGGTACTGGAAACATTCCTAAGAGAGTTTGAAAGCATCATACAGTTGCTGCACATCCATGATGCGAATCTCCCGTTCCACCACATCCCAAAGGTGCTCTATTGGATTGAGATCATTTAAGTACAGTCAACTCACTGTCATGGCTATGGTGGTGACACAATGCTAACAGGCCCAAAGTGTTCCAAGAAAATATCCTCCACACCCTTACACCACCAGCCTGAATCGTTGATACAAGGCAGGATGGATCCATACTTTCATCTTGTTGATGCCAAATTCTAACCCTACCATCCAAATGTCACGGCAGAAATCAAGACTCATCAGACCAGCTTTTACCAATGTTCTATTGTCCAATTTTGGTGAGTCTGTGCGAATTATAGCCTCAGTTTCCTGTTCTTAGCTCATAGGAGTGGCACCCGGAGTGGTCATCTGCTGCAGCCCATGCACCTCAGGTTCTCTTATGACCTCTGACATCAACAAGGCACCAGCAGTCTGACACTGGCATCTTGTCATGGCCAAAATGCATTCATTTGCTGAGTTATTTCCCTCGCAGAGCTTTTGGTGGAAGTTCAGGGAAGACCAGGTTAATCCCGTCTGTACATCGTGTGATGTTCTAAGCCTCCTTTGGAAGAGCTCACTCCAAGGCATTGCTGCCTTGTCTGCAGGTTTGGCGACACCCAGTACATCTCATAGGCACGGGCAGGACCTGTGGGTCCAGTCCGCCTCTTCTTGAGTGTTGAGTGGTGGCAGAATTAAGACGATGGAGTGGAGGCTTACTGCACCATTCCTACAAGGATACAATGCACAGTTTTGCATATTACTCTTTGAACTCCTCCAACACTTTGAAACCAGGATGATTGCTACGCCTTTTATCTTTCTGCGTATTATCCCATTGATCAATACAGCGTTGGGCCCCAGTGGGGGGTACGGCATCCAAATTTCACTGTCCTTTTGCCATAATGTCTCCATTCCCTCACTTTGTTCACTGAGGGAAAGTTTACAATTGTAACCGAGATGTTTCTTCACAAACCTCAGATTGAACAGCTGGGGTTCTTCAGCCACATTTGTTTTGAGACTGATAAAGAGGGGCTCAAAATCTCTTTGCCAGGATGAGCATTTGCAATCATTGTTTATCTTTGGGTGAATCCCTATAAAGGGTGTTTGATGAGAACCTAAATGACTGATGTGCTTGGGTTTCAATTGATTCTGTTTTTTTTTATTTCAGCACACTGCTTTGTGCATCGTGTTTCCGGGTTGGCTGCGTCTCACATCGTTATGTGTGGAGTGCATGGAAAAGTTTGCTCTTGTTATTGAACCTCGTGTAAATGAGCTGATGACGAAGATGAAAAACAAACAGGCCTGAATCTCCAGAGAAGAACCAAACTCATCTAAATACTTCCATTCTGTCGATTTCGTGTAAAGACGGACACATACAGCCTCCATTGCAGGAAGAAGTAAAAGCTCCACCCTGACTAACATGCTCAAGTGACCTATGTATAGTTTTTATTCATTAATTTATATCTGTATAGGCTTCACCGATCCTTGTATTCACCAACCAAAAGTGTCCAAGTTTGCTTCCATATTTTAGAGAATTTATTTTGTCTACTTTTATTTTAGAATTTTGTGATTCTGCTTTTGAAAAACATGATTTATAATCATCTAAACTTTTTTATTTGATCAATGTATTATTACTATATTGTGAGGGCTCATTACTAATAAATAAATCTACAGATTAATATTTTCATACAGTTCGGAATCAAGCTTCTTTCTCTGTTGCAAAACTGAATTTTCACTCATGTATTAGCTGTATCAATCAAAAAGATTCTTGTATCAGCTATTCACCATGAGATTTTGTGATTTTAGGTATTCAAATGTGTGCAATTGGCTCATTTGTTGTTGCACAACTTCGTTTCAAAAACCTACATTTTGAGAGCACCTCCGATCAAGCATCATTACTATTTTGACTATCCTATGCCAAAACAGATACAAATGTATCCCTCAAAATAATTAATAAATAATTAACTCCTTTAAAATAATTTCGTAACTAAAAATGACCAGTTAAGACAGAAAAACGTGTTTGTCCAGGATCCTCCCAAAGTCCCCATGGATTGTTGCAGAACTTTCATGAAGGTCTGGCTACATCGAAGTCTTTTCAAACGTACCTTTATATACAACACATTCAGGTCACCTTTGACCTTTTGAACAAAAAAGGGGTTTTGAAAAGTCTATGCACTGTGTGGCACAGCTGGTGTCTTGCTCTTGACATTCTGCTGTGCTTAGGTCAGGCGAGATTACTTGCCAGTCAGGAACATTAATGGTATGCCTTGGTCACTGAACCAAATTTTAGTACCATTGGCACTGGGCTGATATCGATACAAAAAAGAAACCAGTATCCAGACAAAGCTCGTCAGAAGAATGCATGAAGAACTCTTAAATGACCTGCTGGATGGCTGCATTGACTGAATTTGAGGGAAAATAACGAGCACCCACCCCAGCAATTGACATGGCAGACTAAATGCTCTACAAACTGTGAAAACTTCATCTGGACTGCAAGTGTCATGGATTCTGTCTCACCACCCTAAGCCTCTGAGTCAGGAGCAGCTTTACCCAAGGAAGTATGTAAAGCAAGTTTCAGAGACTTAAGTTTTGTTTACATGAAAGAAAAAACCATTCATGCATTTAATCTATGGTTTTTCCAGTATTACAAGTTTTTATTATCAGAAGCTGCCAAATTCCTTCTCTCTACCTCTCCATATCCTGTATGAGATAGTGAGTACTTCTCTTTTCAGATGTGCAAATGTAAAACTGAGTCTGAGTGTGATGCGGGAGGTTGCAATGGACAAAGACGGACATCACTGCTCAATGAGATCCAACAGTTGCTAAAGTTCTTGAACAAGGGTTCGTAATGTTGCGAATTTTTGTTTCGTTGGTAGCAGAGACAGACAGGGGGGGGGGGATTTTTCTTGTTCAATGTGGCAATGTTTCAGCATTTAACCCATTAATTATGATACATGTAGAGCTACTTTATTCTCAGTAATGTTGAATGGTATGAAAAGCACTGACCTTGAAACTCAAAAGTGATGAATAAATCAGCCAGATTTTGGTCTATGTTTATAGTGTAAATGAGATAAACCGGTCGAAGGAAAATTTTAAAAATCTATAATTTGGTTTGGCAAAATTACATATTTTAAAGATATCTATTAACATTTTTGCCTAAGTATTAAAATTAATTTTGATTTGTTAAAAAATTGGCTTGGATTGTTTTTAGAAATCTGTTTTTTAAATATTATCGCAGCCATCCTGACTAATGAAATATAGATCACTCATTAAAATACAGTTATTCCTATTTTTAGACCAATTTATTGATATTCAGCACAAAGGTTTAAATGTTTAAACAGTTAATTCTACACATTAAAGTAAGATTGTTCATTTATAAATTAAAGAAAGATCAAGTAATATTTATCAATCTTGGTTCTGACATTCTATTAAGTGGGACATTTTGAGCTGCAGTTTTTTTTGTTAGGCTATAGGATAACGTGTATAGGGTCTAATGTGTTATCAAAATGGAGATTTTGAAAGTTTGTTATCTATCTACCGATGGAATACTTTTCAATGCAAAAACACCATTTAAAAAAAGAATTAAATAATTAGCAAGGATTAGGACTTGACTTTTTCATAGTAAATGGTTTTAAATTCCCATAATGTAGGCTGCCCACAACAGACTCCTTCACTCAGTCATGAGATTGCATGGTGGTATATCACCTAGAGGCAACCGTGTACCTTCAGTTCAAATACACATGCTTATTGATCTTCTGTGGTCACATTTGCTAGCACTAAGAACAGTCACATATTTAGAAAAAAAACAGGGACAAAATGTTATTGCAGACTGGTGCCATTTAATTTTTAATATCTTTGGGCTGCATAAAAATTGGATCATTTCACACAAATATTACATCACAAATTTAAATACATTTTTTTCGATGAGCTCAGCTACGGCACAGGCTTAACAAATGTTTGTGCTGAAGCTAAATGATTTAAAAAATATATCTATTTTTATATTTCTATTTTCAAGACTGAATCCCTTTTAAAGAGCAGTACAAATCTGACAATCAGACGAGGAATAAGCACAATGATATTTTATCTGCCGAAGTGAAACAACCCGTCAATACAAAGTAAAAATAAGTCAGCCCGTTGAGGCACAAAAAATAAAATAAAAACCCGTACACTTCAGAATTAAATATTAACATAAGAAGTAACTTTAAATAATACATTTTACAATAATACACAGTTAATTTACCATCTGACAGGAAATACACACGCAACGGTGATAACGCAGAACCCAAAAGCTGTAGTTTTGTGACCAACAATGACCAAAATTCTTGATTGCTTTAAAACAGATGAATCTGTTCACGGCAAAAATCCCAAGTGATTCATTAAATGTAAAACCACTAAGAAGCTGGTTTAAATTCCAGACGGAGCTTTTCAAACTGTGTGTAACATTATAAACACAAACACATGGCTAGCTTAAATATTTACAGATGTGACACCTGAACAAACATAAATAGACGTCTCTTCATCAAGGTACTTTTCCATGTACGCTAAAGTTCTAGAGATAAACAGACACCTCATGTGGAAGAGTTAACGGTGCGCCGTCACATTTGGCAGTATTTACTCACAAATCCCAAAACAGATCTGTGTTTTCATCAAAAAGAACAATTCGTTTCTAAACAGTGCTTCCCCCAACAAACCACAAATGACTATGTGGAGGTTTTCAAAATGACCTCTCAAACACTGTTTCTTCAGAGCTCCGTACATGTGACTGGGGTGACCCCGTGAATCATGAGGGTGGGACCCAGATCCCGAGTTAACATTTCCAGGTGAGCTAGGTACTGCTGAGATAAATCACTGCTAGAGGGCGGATGTGGCAAGTAAAGGAAGCGTACTGCAGCCGTCGAGCTGTGTTCCTTCAGCAGTTGGTTCACAGCACCCAAGAACTCTGACGACACTTCAAGGCTCTTTAACCCTTGATTCAAACGTGCCACGTTGTCCCACGCCACAATCTTAATAGCGGCACGAATTCTAAGCTTTCCCAACAACTCGCGAAACTGCTCTTCTTCCGCGAGCCACTCCTGGTTTTCTGAATCAGATGCCACACAAACGAATATGCGCAGTCGGGAATGGCGCCACCCACTGGCCATATTTAAAACACACGCCATCTGAAGCAGGAAAAGGCTACACACGTCTGCATGACTGGCACTTCCTGGAGACAGCAGGTTTGTCGGCCATACGTCAATGGTGCCCATGCTGTCTTTGCCCCACCTGTACGATGGGCCTTTGATCTCAGGTGGCAGCAGGAAGAAGTAGCGCCCTAAACACACGTTCTTCCCCATTTTTATGGCATCTTGAATGATACTCACATACTCCTCAGGCTGAAGAGCACGAGGGCTCTCTGCATGGCGCACTGGAGGGAAATGAGCCTGGAGGGATGGGAGGTCCACTCCAAAATTATCTCCTTCGTTCCGGTTACCCTTGCAGAACACGGGGTCCTGGAGGAAGTAGTCTTCTGGATAGGAATTGTCGTAAAACCCCAAGATGAGTGTGTTAGGTTTCATTCCACCTGCAGAATAAAAGCATATTAAATCACACACAAGTAAACAATAAATGACCATTTAAAAAAGTTTATTAAAGAAATGCTAACTATTTGACATGGGCTCATTGTTTATAGCCCTCACATATCTTTTTTAGAAACTATTCGGATCACATATCTGAGCTGAATAATCAGAAATTAATATGGAACTAATTAGGTCTGATTAGACCCATAGCATTTCGGTATAAAATGGTCAAAAAGTTCCTACTATAGAACTGTACAAGTGGAAAATGACACACTGCTATGAGCTAGGATGATAATATTAGAAACTATACTTCAATAATAATCTAGGAACATGTCCTTTGCAGCCTCTGAGACATGAACCACAGGTGGGAAAGCACAGCTATTTTATTCTGTTTAATGTTGCTTTGTTTTTTATTGTTCAAATTGATTACACTTTCATGTTTACGGCTAATGAACTGCTGTAAAAATCTTCTATTTGTTTCCTTTTATCACAGTCTTGAACATGTCAAACATTAGTAACAACATTGAAGGTTTTTTTTTAATCTTCCTCATTTATTGTTTGTGTCCCTTTACCTTCCATTATTGCCAATCAGAAACAGCTCTTTTTTGCACAGGTTTTTCTCAAGGGTAAATGGTTCTAACTGGTGATGAACAGAAATTACCACCAACTACCAATAATGCATGACTGTTTGTTGTCAATCAAAAAAGGTTGTTAAAATGACAGTCAATGGGCCAAAAACAGCCACAAATATTAAATCCGGTGCAACACAAAAACTAGAACTCCATCAACGCCAATGTCATGTGTCATTGTCATGTTTTAAGATCTTGGCAATTAAAGGTACAAATAATCCTGGGTTTAAACAAATGAAGAAAAAAAAAACAGCATGAACTTGTGTTTGAGTGTCTATGCATCTCAGCCATTTTAATGAATAAATTTGATTGAAAGATCTCATAAAAAGTAAAGCTGTCGTATACTATCGTTGTTTTTTTTTTGTTTTTTTTCACAACAAAAAAAATCTAAAATATCTTATCTGTGACCCAAACAGCAGCGTTCTTTAGATAGACGTGTCTTAATGTCTGTGTAACTTCACTTTCAATGTGAGTTTCACAGAGTTTACATCCGGGAATTTTCCCTAGGCATTGAGGGTGTACTACAACCGTTCCTTAGGCAAAGTAAATAAATTCGCCACAACGTTACATAAAGTAGTTCTCTTCTGCTAAGTGTTATTTCTTGCTCGACAGAACTTCTAGCGTGTCAAAATGCTCTAATACGAAGCACATTTTCAACGTGACGAAAATTTCGCTATGTTCAGCGAGTTATTTTAAGCATTAAACAGCATTGTTTCGCTGTCCCATTATCTCTCTTCTCCGCGCATTGATACACAGAGCGCACAAGCGAGGGGTGAATGGGATGGAAGAAGAGTTCTTGTTTTGTATCAGTTTTTTTGTTTTTTTGTCCTGATGTAGCTCCCTCCCCATATTACACTCTATGTATAAAGTGTAGTACACTCTACTCCAGCACACTTCAGGCAACAGGGGGTAAACCCTGGAACCAAACCACATATTTTTGTGATTGCAGGGGAAACCGGAGTACCCGGAGAAAACCCACGCAAGCACAGGAATAACATGCACACTTCTCCCTGGAAAGGTTCAGCCTCGAACCAGCAACCTTTGAACTAAAATGCAACTCCAAGCAGAATTTTCGAAATGAAAAATGCATTAAACACAAAGCAGAACGATCAGTATATAGAATGAGCGCTACCTTTAATTACCGGCATTTAAATATATTTTATGGTATTTGTATTAAATTTGAATTAAAGAAGAATGCTAATGCCACCTGGCAATCCAACATTCCATACAATGCCTATGGCAATGAAATATCCATCATTACTTTAAGGAAATTCTCTTTTTTATTTAATGTCTGTAGGTCTCTGACCGTACAGGTCGATATGTGGCTAGTACATTTATGTCCACTCTTCATTTGTGATCTGTCATCTGTATTATATATGACCTCCCATGTAGCAGACTTGTATTATAAACTGTACTACTTCATTATTATCCCGCGTAATCCATTAACTGTGTGTATGCATATTTATAAATGTATATGTGTGTGTAGGTATGTACAAACTACAAAACTGGACAGCATGAACTGTAAAAAACTTACACTGTGTGTTCAGGTAAGTATTCTTCCTATTCTTCTCACTCCTAAACCTTTCCCCCTCACCTTCTCCTATGCCCTAACCATTAACCTCCTAAGCCCTGAGGCCTATTTTCCGAAAATCCTATACTTTTACTTTTTAAGGCATTTCTCAGCTTTTACAAGGCCTAAACTGCAAATCTTGGTATCAAAATGAAGATAGGTTCTTGGGGAGTGGTGTGGATGAGTTAATTTGACAGTCAAGAACACTGGGTAAGAGTAATTGATGTTGGAATGGCCAAAAAATGAACTCCGCCTAAAAAAAAACACATGTTTCCTCCAATATCTCCTTATTTTACTTATAACGAAGCAAATAAACACAATCAATTGTAACCACTACATGTCAAGGACATCTGTAGCAAGTTTGGTGTTCATACTACAAGAAACTAATATTCTGTAAAGGTTTTGATTGAACAAAGTTCAGGTGTAATCCATGTTGGCACAGTTTGGCACAATTTGGCACAATAATTGAAATATGGAAAAAATCTTGTCCAAAGCTTCAGCTACGTTCATAGTCTTCTTTTCTTGCTTACGGGACATGATTTCAGCAAAAAAAACTCCTAAAGAAACGCTGTAAAAGGGGGGTAGAAGCTCATTTACCCCATCTTGCTGCGCTTTTAGGAACCTTTCATTCACAAACGCTTTCGACGCCGAGCTTCTGCGTGTCCCTACCCCCCGACCATCTGTCCAATCCGGGAGCTCTATATATCGCTGGAAAGCTCTGATTCTGAGGAAGCCAATGAGATCAACCATTTTGAGACTGACGGGATCGCCGACGAATCACACGACGCGCAGCGTGGAGAGACCACCTCTTACGCACGGGGAGTCATTCCATATTTGGTGACGTCATGAGGCCACGGAGCAACAAAAAAATCTAAAATGGAGTTTCCGCGAAGCTATCGACCGGACATAACAACAAACGGACTTTTATCGCTATGGAAATAACTTTTTGTTGAAAAAACGGCAAAGGTAAGACAAGATTTACATGCTTGCTTGGTTTTCGCTGGCGTTTTTTCGTGGAACTTTCGCTCCCTGCTCTGAAATACTTCATGCAATGGGCCTGTAAATGAGTTGCATATCACTGGATTCAGCTGGTTGTTAGCTTTCATTTGATGCCATGGTTTGGGTGTTTCCGTTTATATTGTGGATACATATCGCACATAAACAAAAACGTGGTCATGAATTATACTCCGGACATGTTGTTGTTTATTTGCATGGCGTTCGAGCTGTGGTTAACGGATATGAAATTGAATTAGATACGTTTTTAGAGGAGTTTCCGCTGAACACAACAGTATTTAATATGTGTGGGTTATTCTCAGGGTTAGTGAGCTATGAGTGAAAATGTAACGCACAAGGGGGCAAGTCCCCGGTACCGGGGACTCTCGGGCTTAAGAGGTTAACTAACACCTTTCCAAACTGGTCCATGGGAAAAACAACTAAAAAATAACTACATACATTCACTGCTTCAATCCAGAGGAGGAAACACCACACCAGGTGTTTTACTCCCCTGGAGATAACAAAACTGTCCAACTCAAAGGAAACATCTGCTCCCCCATGTGATGGCTTTTGAGCAGGACAGGACACGGTAAAAAAAAAAAAGAAATTCTTTACAAAATGTTTTCTACAGAACGCTGGATCTCACACCTTGCTGGTAATGCATACATTATAATCATCTTCTTCTCACATGTTACTAGTGCTCTTCACACTAGTAAAATAACTGAAGCTGGTGTAGTACAAACGTGAAGGTCTCACCCAGTCCCGTGATGCGGAGGAGATGTTGTGTGCCCTGTCTGACTGAGGGAGACAGCGTCAGATCCACAAAGGCCTTCACACCCAGCTTATCCACCAAACTCAACCAGAAGTTATACTGTAGCTGCACTGGGTCTGAGGGCAACACATCTGCCACACACAAGTCACAGAATTCAACTTGGATCACAAACAACTCTCCACTCCAAGACTTTGACACATTAAACTTGAAACAGTTTTAAATAATGTTAAAATCTTTTAATAAATCTATTGTAGTCCAAGTACACTCGTCCTACCCAGATCTCCAATCTGCACATGTCCGAGAACAAACAGGCCTCCCTTTTTTAGCTGGTTGACGAAGCCAATGAGCTGGCAGGAAGAGCGAGGGTTGGCCACCATCAACAAAACCTGAGGCCGCCAGAACTTCACGTGATCCTTACGAGAGTCCAGCATCAAGAGGTACTTCCTAACCTGAGAGAAGCACAGAACCATCTTTGGTCAAAAAAAACAGCAGTTGTGACCATTAACGTCCAAATCTTATCCACTACCCCAACCTATCCACAAAACCATTTTGATATGAATAAAACCATCCTGTGAAGCTCAGTCAACACAACATTTCCAATCATGAACCAAGACACCAATACAACCAGAAACAAAAGTTTCAGAAGTTAAATTGTTTGGGTTTTTCCCATTCATATGAAAGGCATTGGAAACACTAGACCGGTTTTCTTTGAGATTGTACCTGATGAAAGATGAGCGCCTGGCTGATGTAGCCCCAGCTGCTGGTGGGAGAGCGGTAGTGCAGGAAGAGAAGAAGTAGCAGCAGAAGGACGATGCTGGCCGAGGAGTACACTGGGTTGATCACGAACATCATCACCAAACAACTCACTATTCCCAGAAGGCAAGTGTGCCATGAGAAGAACTGAAACGTTGGTCTGGATTCACGACAGACAGAGAAAAAGCAAAACAGGGAAGAGAAGTCTTTTCAGCACCAAAAACGTACTTCATTAGGAAACAACTGTCAGTTTGTGGGAGTTTAAGAACATGTTTAATAATTGTACTTCATTAAACTGGATGATATATTTAAACAGCACTAAAGCTCACTCAAAAACAGACACTTCTATTAAACATGGCAACCCAGTCTGGTAATTTTTTGCTCACACTATGTTATGCACATACGGATACTGGTCATGTATTGGAATTTCATGAAAAAATTTTAAATTTGTCAAAAGTGTGTTCCCCACAGACTGATATATTTCAAACGTTTACCTAAAATGTTTGATGATTATAACTGACAACTAAAAAAATAGTGGATTCTGTGCCACTCGTCTCTGTCACACACCTTTCACCAGAGAGCACCACCTTGAACCACTTAGGAGTGATCCGGTCCTTTTTGTTTTTAGCCTAATCCAAAAAAAACTTGCATACGTTAGTGCATGATGGTTCTTGAAGCACTGACCGCAGCTCTACTCTATTTTGAATGGGTTTTGTTTCACAATCCTCTCCACGATCCTCTACTGTTCTGTAAATGTGCATGACGACAGAGCTCTGTGAATAATCAGGCTCTTTTTGAAATGAACTTCCTTTCCTTTGTCCATGGTGTCATCCTTTGGGGAACTGTCAAGTCCAAAATCTTTCCCATGTCTGTGTAGCCTACAGAAGTAAACTGAGAGACCCTTTGAAAGGCCTTTGCAGGTGTTTTGAGTTAATTAGCTGATTAGAGTGTGGCACCAGGTCTCTTCAGTATAGAACTTTTTCACAATATTAAACATTTCTGACATGTTTGGGATTTTAATTAGTTGGGAGTTATCTTTAAATCTTAAGATCTGTGGAATGAATGCAAAAATTACACAAATTTGTGCAAATTTAGTGTTAAACAAGTTTCACTTTTTGAGTGGAATTACTGAAATAAATCAACTTTTTTCCATTACATTCTATTTGTGAGACCAACATTTATAAATGTTGAATAATGTTAACTCAAACTCTACCAGGGATTGTGAAGTAAAAAAAAGGTTATATTATAAAACATAAAAAAAATGAGTTTAAAATACTCATGTAATATAAATCTGGACAGGTGTTTAGTGGGTTTTACTGTCATTAGTATTATCATTTTAAAATAATATATTAAAATGCACTTATAATAAACTAAAAAAAATCATGGTAATTATAAGGAGAAACTAACAAAATATACGCACCACTGAACTGTCCTCTCAGTCGTCAAAATTAGTTTAAAGATGACATATCATGAATCAGTGTCTGTCATTGGTTAACCAACCATCACAGGGAAATTGTATTGGTCACTTGTGATAAGCACTAAAACAGAGAGGTAACTGCCTTGGGCTTTCTCCCATATTTTAAAAATGCATTTTGAAATCATTTAATTAACATATATTTTAATATATTTTTCTCTGTTTTTATGTCATGCTCTTTATTGGGCTACATCTATACTTTTACGTTCAACATAAGTTTTCTGCTTGGTGGAAATTTGGGCTGGTTTTTATTGAGGTGGGCGGGTTTTACGTTAAGCTTGGGCCAGCTCAGGGGTGGGCAAAGTCATCCCTGGAGGGCCACGGTCCCTCCTGGTTTTTGTTCCAGCCCTGCTTCAGCACAAATACTGCCAGCTTCAAACAAACCAAGAAGAGCTTTAGTAGAATCCGGTGTATTTCATGAAGGTTGCATCTAAACTGTGCAGGGCTGCGGCCCTCCTTGCCCACTTCTGGGCTAGAAAGTGTAGCTCAAATTTGGCAACCCGCTCTGCACAAAACACAGACAGCAATCTGTGTAAATTTTTTTACCAGTGGCAGGAAAGCATAACATATGGCGACACCTTGAGGAAAACTAGTGAATGACAATGTGTTTGAATTTCCCAAATATTGATCAAAATCAAGGTGGCATGAGGATCAGTGGTTAATGAGGTTCACCGGTGACCTTCCTGGAAGGAGTTTGCATGTTCTCCCCGTGCTTGCATGGGTTTCCCCCACAATCCCAAAAACATGCGATTAGGTTAACTGAATAATCTAAATTCTCCTTAGGTGTGAATGTGTGAGTGCTACGATGGACTGGTGACCTGTCCAGAGTGTACCCCCGCCTCTCGCCCACTGTGCGCTGGATATAGGCACCGGCAGACCCGGTTAACATGCAATGGTGCTAAGGAAGTAAGCTAATATAGCTAATTTCAGCACAGTGTGAAAAGGTAAATTCTGCAGTACCTGAAGTTTGGAGCTGAGGCCCATTCCAGAGCCAAGCAGGCCAAATCAACCGCAGCATATGCCAACAGATAAGACACGGTCACGATGCCAGCAATCACATTCAGCTGCCCAGCAAACAGTGTACACTACGACACACAGTTTCATTAATTAATAACGTTTATCTATCAATTTATATATATATTTATACAAACAGAGCTGTGCACCTGCACCAGAGCCCAGGTGTAGATCACAGACACCCACGGGTTCCCAGAACGGGAGGTGATAGCGGCCGGAGCCAGAGGCAAACCTGAAAAAGACCAACAACAACACACACTCAATTACTTTCACTCACGCACACAGTCACTATCCGGAAGAGCAGGATCTTGCTAACACAATCACAGCAGAGCAGTTCCTCAGCTTCCACAGTATACTGTTGGGGGAGGTTTCCTAGTTTATCTTTTACAGGTCATATGCAAATTCAGCAAATCATTACAAGTACATTTTCCTTCAATGGAACCCTTTTGAAAAAAGTATTCTACTTGAACATTCATGGAACTGATGAGTCAGTAATAGAATATTTGCTACTAGTTTAATCAAATTTACAATCTGTGTGAATCCTTTGCAGGTTACCATCTATGGGCCTGTATAGGGATAAATAACAATGGCATAGCACACGTTCCCTGGGCGATGAAAATACGTAAGTGATATTACATAAATAATAGAGGGTCCAGATTATCTCGTTCATCTGAAGGAAATAATGACTTTTACTTTAATACATTTTAGCAAAAAACCTACAGCTCATTTCCACGTATTGCTTTCTAGTATCTTTTCAAAACATTTCCTGTGAACTGTGAATGCATAACACCACCCAAGTATCAGATTCCAGTGTGAAATTCACTCCCAATATACAAGAATTTACCAACTGGAGTGAAACATACATGGCATTGTGGGTTAGTGTTAGTTCAAGGAAGTGCAGCTAAATGTTTCTAGAATACGTCTCGGCTTAAAAGTAAATAGAATATGATTTATTTATCCTGGAACATTTCTGAAAACTTTTCTGAACCACTTTCAAAACAAACTCAGTAATTAAGCATTTACAACTGTAAGAACATCACAGAACACAAGCACCAGGTGTAAACTGGGTTTGAGCTTCTTTCTGGATAGAGTATGGGATGTAGAGCTCAGAAAGGTATGATAAACACAAAAGTCTTAAAATGAACACACAAATGGACTGCCAGACAGTTGGAAAAAGCTCTCTTTTAGGCGCTCTAACCAGTGCAAGAGCAGCACTGTGCCAGTTGAACATGTGAGGGAGAACCCTATTTAAAGAATTACAGAAGACATAATGAAGTATCTTCAAGATTAATTTTATGATAATGTTTATGAAGTTTATGAGATTATGTTTATGATAACCATAGTAATACATTGGAAATTATTATTACATCACTGACAGCTACCTAGCAACCAAACAGTTTACCCTACCAACCAAATTTTCTAGACTCTATCCTAGCTTTGTTTAATGATAAAGATGGTTTATATAACTTTTAGTTACAAAGGAAACATTACATTATGTCACTGAAACCTCCATAGCAACCTGATTTGTTTTACTATATCAACCAACTTGGCAGTTCACTATCGCAGCAGTTGAAAATATTAGATAACGATTCCATTTTGCGAATAAAAATACTGTTTTTTACAAATTAACATAAGTTTTTGAGCACAAAAATCTATTTTTTTTATTCTATTTTTACCCCATGCATTAACTCGCTGAAGCAAATTCCCAGTAACAGCTTAAACGATTTTAATCGTTTAAAAGATTGCCTTATTGATTTTTTTATTTAGAAATATCATCATACATATTGTGTGGTTCCTTAAGAAAACAAACTGTTTGACATTACAGCTCTGACTAACCAAAAAGCTGGTCCAGAGCGAGAGCATGGAGGATTCGAGAAGCTCCTATCATGCAGCACATGGCAGCTGAGAGAGATGCACAGTACACCCCAATGGTCACGAGTGGAGGCCACACGTTCACACGCTGAAACACTGCGTAATCATTGATTAGTAGCAACCTGAAAACCAGAGCAGACAGACACAGGAGTAGGCTAACAGTTTCCAGCAGGTCAGCCGCTGAGCAGACTGTAATGCCACCTGTCGCAGGTGGAGCTGAGCAGCAGGAAGAGAAGCACGTAGACAGTGAAGGTGTAGCACACTGCAATGATGGTGCCTTTAGGAATCGACACACTCGGGTTCTTCAGTTCACCTGAAAATTGGATAGAGAGCATAAATTCAACACGATGGATAAAGGGAGCCAGAATAGAGAGAAGGTGAATTGTTACCCGACATGTTGGCTCCAGCCATGATGCCCGTGCAGCTGGTGAACATCACAGCAAACACAGTGGCGAAAGACATTGTGTTGCCGGTGCTGTAGTCCAGGGAGTAGTGAGCTACAGGGAGACAGCAAAAGGTCAGTGAGAGATGAATAGAACAATGAATATATATTGGGCGTGATCTTCACTGTTGTGCGACTTTATAAATAAAGTTCAAATTTACTCCAGAGGCAGAATTTAATCAATTTGCATGACAGCAATTCTTAAAGCATCAAATCAAACACGAATGGTGGACATAGAACCAATACATCATAAACGTCTATCTAATTCAATGTTTTATAAAAACTGTTTCAGGCAGCATTTTTACGACTAAACATCCATATTAAAAAAAATGAACAATCAAAAACCAAATGAACGCTCAAAGGTATTGCAAGTATAAAGTCTTAAGCCATTTTTGATTCGACCAAACTTTCGTTTTGGGAGTCTCCAGCAAGAAGTAGAAATACATACCAAACCAAACAGCATATTAAACGCATTTTCACAATGACTTTCGAATGATTTATCTGTCAACTTGTTTTTCCCAAATTCCTCTTTATCATGACTCAGCAGCAACGGGAAGAAACACAGAGTGGTTTGTGATGCAGAATATGCTGTAAATGGAACACCAGTCACCCTTACACAGCATAAGGTTAGGGCTAAATATCCAGCTCAACCAGCCTAGTCTCTTGCCAGAGGAAATAAAACAACAACTTCATAAAATAATGCTATCAGAGTCTACTACAGTGATTGAGGAGAAGGTTATGCCCTCACCTGTAAGAACACGCACCTAGTGGGGAGTCGGGAAATGTTTCATCACTAAAAAAACAATACATTTTACACTACTTTCACCAACTTCTATGGTCTTCAATAAAGCACAAAAGGGCACTGTTCGGTACGGCTTATCGGTACTCTGTCATCCATGTACAGGTGAAAAGAAACTCTATATTATTTTAAAACTGAGCCACATAAGGACTGAACAATACTGGGCTGAGAATAGATCCCTGCGGGACCCCAGAGCTTAAATGTAAAGCTGTTTGGGCAGTCCGACAGAACATGGCTGCCATTTCATCTGCTTATCACCAAATACCCCATCAGCCCATGGCTACAATGGACCTGGCGGAGGTCAAAAGGCAAACTTCCAATTATAGGACAACCAATGCCAATTGTGGCAAAACCACTGTAAAAAAAAATAAAAATAAAACCTTTACATTTTTTACCTCAAGTACATCCAAAGGGATTTTAAGGTCAATATCTTTCTGACACCAGGCATCTTTTTCAATATTTAATTTAACTTATCCATTATTTTCTGTCATCAAGCCCATTGTTCATAACATTTGAAGCACCCAACACTAAAAAGCCCACCAGTATCCTGCCCCTAACTGCATCGAGAATGACCAGTACACTCACGTTGAAGGTTTCCCATCAGTGTGGTGCTATTGAAGCCTGTGTAGCTGGGGTTGACCGTGACCGTGTGATTCTTGCCATAAGTGTGTGTGATGTTGAAGCGCTGTGGGCTGACCACCAGTGGACTGATGAAGATAGAGATCAGGGATGCAGTCACCACCAGCAGGATCAGGAAAGAGGCTTTGGCGTAGATATGAGCGCCCACCAGACACACCAGCAGACACACCAGAAGCACAACAGAGGAGTACAAAACAGTGAACCAGTAACCCTGCGGCAACCAGCGCAGACCATGGGACTCTGCAGAGCCTGAGGAAAACACAAGCAATTTAATTAGTGACGGGCACTCTGCAGTGCAGTGTTTTACTAAAGGGCTTACCTGGATCCTTCCCAAAGACATCAAGTATGGCCTCCACCAGTCCCAGCACATAGACGCCACATGCACACACTTTTGCGAGGTAAAATATGAGGCCGATGCTGCCGCCAAACTCTGGACCAAGGGAACGGCTGATCATGACTGAAATTAGAAGGTTAAAGGGTAACAATGGCATATTTTGAGAGTCATTGGTGGATTGAGGTGAGGACACTGTCTCTCTTTGGCCAGGTCAAATTAAATGATCAGGTAGGTTGTATAATGTGGCTATGATGGGAATTCATGACAGAATAATACAACTTTAACTCTAGACTGGTTAAGGATACAGTAGGCTCCTCCGCCTTCCACAGCACCATTAGTTGAAATTGCACAAATAGATAGGATCGTCAATGAGATGATGAAGTAGGCCACACACAGCATGAGAAGACCATGAAGCAGGCCAGCATGTCCCACAACAAAACCTGAAACATAGGCATTTTCAAACTCGTCAAGGGAGATTGCATCTGCCATTTGTTTAGATGCTCACACACTCACCTGTTCGAAGAAAGAGCACAATGCTGAACATGGAAAGGACGGTAGGCACCATGACACCGAAGAAGGTGTTGAGTTTATGGGGGTTTGACCCCTCCACTGTCCCAGATGATTGGGCCCGGGAATCTTCAGCATCTCCCATCATGCTGTAAACTCTGTGCACCAGCAGTGGTGAGTTCTCGTTTGCCATGGCCTGGGAGAAAACAATACAGGAACCAGCAGGTTAGGAAACTCTCTTAGCTAGTTCCTCTTTAGTCCTAGCAAGAACAAAAATGTTTTTTCTTTGTTGTGACTATAAATAAAGTCTGAGAGATCAACAATGATGATGATAAAAACTATGATAGATTTGCACCTTTGTAAAACATTTTAAATCTTGTATACATTTGTTTATTCTGATATTAATATGTTTTAAGTCTAACCGTAATTCCTTTCCTGAGGTAGGCCGATTTTGGAATCCATTGATGGTTTATCTGCTACAAAAAATTTGTACTTTTTGTAATAATACCTTTCGTTTGAGTCTTTTCTCCCATTTCATAGTTTACCCTGTCTATTTATTTCTGCCTTGGTCATGTGATCGAAAAATAAATATGGCTTTCGAGGATTTCATAGATTATTGCAGGTGTGTTGTTTACGTCAGAAAATCTGTTACAAGACAAACAAACAAAAAAAACAATCAGATATTAAATTTAAAGTTTTTTAATCTTGAGTGTACATTAAGTATTTACATTTCCAAAAAGTTATTTTAACTGGAAAAAATCCAAACGTGGTTACTAAAACGTGAACACGTATTTACATTTTTGTGTAATAAATAATATTACCTTTGTTCATTCATAACTTTGTTGTCTTCAATGAGAATCTGCAATGCACATAATCTTGAAAATAAGCGGAAGTACCCAGAAAAGACAACACCTCATAACAAACCTTCGAGCTGTTTGAATTAACGCATAATAGACTTTCATCGCAGTTGCCAACTGCCTGGAATCTTTCAGGAGCCCCATCACCAACCGCGGGGATTAATGTGGGGCTTTTGGGGGTTTGTGATGACACAGATAACGGTGAAAGGACACTGGAGAGAATGTATCCCGACATACCTTGATTCCTGGTCAACTGCAGAGCTACAAACCGAAAAACGGTTCTTTTACTTCCGCTTTCAGCAGAAACTGTACAAATGACAACACCGCGGAAGCCAAACTGCTCCGGTCGAATGAGTGGATGCGGGATGTCCTGAGTCCGCTCCGTTTCACCGGAGCATCATGTCGAGTCCGTTTATTTAAAGAGTCGCGGAGAGAAAGTTTTGGGTTTCGGCTTCAGACGATCTCGTGATCAAACCCCGGGGACATGATGATGACAAGAGGATGAACTGCGCTTTCCCGTGCTGTCGGAGAACTTATGACAAGAGGCGGTGTGCCCGATGGGGAAATATCCGTCAGTTAAGTGCTGAACGAGCACAGAACAGTTACGCGGGATATTACTGTTTGTTTAAGAGAAAGTCACGGGACAGAGGAAGCGCCAGGGTTGCCAGGTCCCAGAAATATTTCCAGCTCAATGACAACTCAAAATCCGCCCAAATGGAATGAAAACTAGCCCAATTTTTCAGTGTCCAATCAGATTAGACAACGGCTGGATTCCCACAAAGGGCCTTAAAAAATTTATATAAGTTTAAGTTTAAAGTATTGGCCTTTTGTCTAACCCAAATTCTTAATATCACACATTGTGCTTTTTTAATACACAATCTCATACAATAAAGGTCAAATAAGAACATGTGCTCTCTGAATTTTTTTGACCCTAGTCAGAAGTGCCTACTTGTACTTGTTCATCCACAGACAACCGAACCGACGCTTCTGACTACAACGCTCTCAAGGAGTGACGTGATGATGATGATGCTTGATTGGTTATGTCAAAAGCACATGTGGCGTGCGCGCCTATTTGCGTCTCGCAAGAAGCAGCGTTTGTTGCCAAGTATTCATTCCCGGGGATCAACACCCACTAATAAAAGGTTCCCTTTTATCTTTGTCCACAATTATTATTTATTATTATTATTTATTTTTTTGCGGCCGCGGTACATTATAAATGTAGCCCAAAAAACCGCAACCCGCAACTCCGTATTTTTTCCCGCAACTCCTTTTCTAAAATAGCCCAATTGTGCGGGAAAACCGCTACCCTGGCAACCATGGGAAGCGCCCATGTGACGCGAGAGAGAGAGAGAGAGAGAGAGATGGAGAGGTGGAGGGAGGAAGAGAGAGATGGAGAGGTGGAGGGAGTGTTCTTAAAATTATTTCATATATACATCGATGTTTGTCTGCATTCCGCAGTCTTGTTTACATGCATTCAAATAAAATGAGTCATCACCATTACGAAATCACTTTTTCTTTAAAATGCAGTGTACACCTCTTTTTCTTTAAATGAGTTTTTGGCTCTGGAAATTTGATTATCAGCGCACATTAGAGTTATAATCAGGGTCAAACAATATGTCAATATTTATTCATGTCTGAGATCAGATGCTCTTTGTAAATGTACATTAACTTGTAAATGAACATGAACATAACTCCACTAAGAAATGTGACAAATAAACCCAAAGTATACAAGTAAAGAATCCCTTTCAGACATCATGAAGCTCACTGAGAGAGGCCTTGGGTTCGCACCAGTCAACACAGATTATTGCATTGTTTAGTTCCAGAAATATTGTCCCATGGATTACATTATGGACACATTATGTTCACAATGTGATTTGTTTAATTATATTGATTGATAGTGTTACAAAACTGAAATGAAAACTATTACAACATTTAAACTGTTACTGGAAAATTAAACTAAACTTTTGAGATCATAAAGCTAAAAATGCCATGGTGCGTATTAGACAATGTAGCAACATTCAGCCTGTAGGGGGCAGCACAAACATTTGTCAACTCAGAACATAAAACTGAGAGGAAGAGCTCCTTTTTATTTAAAGTAAAAAGTTCCTCCTGTTTTTGTCCAATGGTGAACCTCCTGGATGTTATGCCGCAGTAACTCCACAATACAGTGAACCCTCGTTTATCTCGGTAGATAGGTTCCAGAACTGGCCGCGATAGCTGAAAATACTCAAAGTACGGGCACCATATTTACAGTATTTATTTAACAGGTATTCAGTATTCAGACTTTTAAAACCCTCCCTTTACATAGTAATGTTAACAAACCACCCTTTACAGTAATGTACAGATATCTACAATACGTACGTACAGTACACAGGCACAAATGATAAGCAATAAAACAGTGGGGGAACATAAAAAAATAGAAAGATTGTTATGGTGCGTCTTGTACAAATGTACAGTATTTTACTCACCACGATAGAGTTGGAAGTTACACCACTATATATTATCTCTTATAATATACATACGTATAAAGGAAAAAAATCAACGAAGTCATGAAGCCGCGAGAGTTGAATAGCGAATTAGCGAGGGTCCACTGTACATGTGAAACGTTTCCATCACTAAAAAATGTGCCAAGAATGTGTTGTTAATGCCCTGAAGATTTTGTTAATCTGAGTTGTGGTTTACAACTATATAAAAAACATTATATAAACATGTGTCTTTTAGGTCAGAAAGTGCAACACATACATTACAAATATTCACTCAACATTAGGCAACAATTTTAAACATTTAATTTTGATCTTAACTTGCAGAATTTTTCCTTTCAATGTCAGTCAGAAACTACACAATAATGGGATGCACTGCTGATTTGACTGATGTCCAGAATACCAAACGAGGGTAAGACACTAAAATCATTTCAGGAAAAGCTGTTCGTTTCAAGTAAGGAATTGTAAAATTAAAAATAGATAGGAAAAGTGTGGTAAGAAAGAAGAAACGCTTTTGTCTAGAAAATGCATTTTTCTTTTTTTCCACCCAAGCTCTTTGTGTTCTGGGAGAGCGCGGTCTGAGTCTGGAATTAGAGCATCTTTTTAAGCACAATACAGAGAAGAATCATACAAATGACTAAGAATGTTTTCCATTGGAAGTGGTTCTCATTCAAAAGTGAATCCAGTCATGAACCAGAAATGCATTTAACTGGACCTCACTCTGTCTCTGAAACATATGGCTAACGTAGTAAATTAAATGTGAACTTCTACCCATCCATCCATCCCTGGTGAAATCTTTTTTCATCTTCACAATACTCTGGACTAAAATGTCAGATTTTACAAACCAGAATTTTTGTACTTTAGGGATCACCACCATTGTTTTTGTAGTTTCATTTAATTAAAACAATGCAGGCTACTCTTGCAGTAATTCACAGGGCAATTTTCCGCATGTATTCAGCTTATTTTGCAACACAAATCCTTTACTGTCCAGCATGCTTCCAGGGATGTGCTCAGTCTCATGCCTACATTGAATCCAAAGATTGGCTGTTAAGACGTGACCAAGCATACGATGGTCCACCTGGGAGCAGAGACAAGTTAGGGTTAGCCACAGGGCTGAATGAAGGCGAGTGTTTGAGCCTATGTTTTTTGAGCTGGCCCAGCTCTCGGAAGCAGCAACCACACTCGGCACACCGGTACGGCCTCTCGCCTGTGTGGATGCGCTGGTGCTTATGCAAGCTGTCCAGATGCCTGAAGCGCTTCTCACAGAACCTGCACGGGTACGGCCGCTCTCCTGTGTGGATGCGCTGGTGTGTTTTCAAGCAGTAGAACCGTCTGAACCCTCTGCCACAAACATTGCAACGATGCACTTTATCAGGGCTCTCTCCAGTCCTACTCAACCTTAACTCGTTCACTGCAGGCGGTGCCATCGCTGAATCGGTGTCACTCTCTGCCACTGGGGGTGAGGAGAGCTGTGGTAATTCTTGCATGGTGTTAGATGAAGGAGGCTCTAAATTTTGAGAATCAGGATAGTCTTCGATTTCAATTTTTATGGTGCACTGTTTAGATTCCGGTGTGTCCTCCATCACTTGTATGAGATCTAGCTCACTGACATTTCCAGCTGTTGCACTCATCTCAAACTCAAACTTGGGCATCTCTGAGGGGTCCTCGGGTGGGTTTGCGAATGGCCCAGAAGCCTTGGTTTCTTCATGAACCTGCTCAGCATCTGTTGTTCCAGAACTGTTGTCTGCAAACGAAAGAAATAACCTTAAATAAAATGAGAGATAAAAAAAAAAAACGCATGAGCATTCTACTCCATCAGAGAAGTAACTTGCGCCAGTCTGAAGGGCACCAAATTGGATGTTAATAAAGTTGGCTTGAAAAGTTAACATTTTGTTATTCCTCTTTTGCTTCAGACAAAAAAAAAAATCTAAACACATCTCCTCTTAGACCATGTGAGCTAGAGCCACCAAGGTGTGCCAAGACATATACGTACCAGACTCGAGTTGCTATATCTTTTCAGACTAGTGGCACTTAAATTGTGTAAAACAGTAACTTAAACGGGAGAGCCTCAAAGAACCTTGAAACTTACAACATTTGTGGAGTTTATACATCTGTGCAAGAGCATACCAAGCACTGTGCAAAGTGTTTGAACCCAATATTTACCATGGAGTTAAAATGGCCTTTAAAAATAAATGGGGAAAAAAATCAAGAAAACCGTTAAAACGTGTAAATTTGATTGTTAATCATAGTTAAACAACTTACACTTTTTAGGTAATCACTTACATCTTCAAAGTAACCAGGGAGTTTAACCTAACAACCACCTTGGCATCATGGAGACATGGGGGATGGTTTATTTCACTCATAGTGACATGGGAAACTATATACTATGTCACTGACCCCTCTATTGCAACCAATTAGGCATATCTCTCGCTCAGCTTAGGAAAGTTATTGGTTTATGTTATATTGACTTATAAACTTTACTTTTATAAGCCAACATCAAAGTTTGTGGGCAAACTTTAGTCCTCAAGTTTAACATAAATACTGGGACTGGGGAGTACTCTCAAACACATAAACGTTAATTGTTTTTTGGGAGCTTTATCAAAGATGTATGACAATATAAAATAATATTAGTCATGAACTTGATAATGGACCTCTGTCACTGCTGATATAGAAAGGTCCCTCTGTCGGTTCCTCGAGTATGACATGACTAGGGCTGGTGTCCTCAAATGTTTGGGTTGACCCAGCATCGTTCGTGAAAACTGGACCAATTCCTACTGAAGAACCTCGTGCTTTCCTGCGGTTCACGCCCTCACGAGGCCAGTCTGTCTGTATCGTTGGGAGGCAGAGACCCACACTAGGGAGCGTTTTTGGAGAGTTCAGTCTTCCCGCTGTGTTTCGGAATGTCTTGTGGGAAAACTCTCTGCCCCCCGTCAGTGTTGCTGTGGGGCTCGCATCCGCCGCGCGAGGGGACAACGTGAAAAGACCGTCGCCTCTGCTCGGCCGAGCGGGATTTAGCACGGACTGGTTTCGGTTGAGGAGTAAACACTGCTTGATGTTCCTCTCGGCCGCTGTCAAGTAGTAGCGCACCGCTTTCAGCTCGCTCTCGGACACCTCCAGCCTTTCACGCAGCGTCTGGTTCTCACGGTGGGACTCGGCAGCTGCGTTGCGAGCATCAGCCATCTTCACGCCGACTACTCGCGCCGTTTCTTTCAAAACCGCTTCCACAGCACATCTCACCGCCTGGTCTATAGTAGACGCGAGCTCGCATTTGAGAAAAGAAACGCTTATGTCCATGCTCAAAGTCATGGTTACGAGGCACGTCACAAATTCTCTGCAGTGTGGGCTTGATAACGCTAATAACTGACACTTTATGTCTTTGCTGACAACATAAAATAATTCACATCCCCATTTTTACAGTGCGTTTCCGAGCTGACGTGTTTATAAGCTGGCCCAGGCAGTCGCTTTCTGCTGTCATCATCCTCTACCAGTGAGTGTCGATGAATAATGACGTCAGCTTTCACCAGCATCAACGGGAAGATTTTTTTAAAGCTATTTACTCTTTTAAAGATACAAATTTAACAATTTTCCATACAGCTAAAATAGTAGTACAGGTAAAGTTTTTTTATCTAAATAATTACAACAAATTCGTTCTCCAATCATCTGTTCCCAAACCTCAATCTGCTATTGGTCAAACCTAACGTATAATCTCAAGTGGGAGTTTATGTGAACGTACAAATTTTTCACAACGAGATAAAAGTTTTAATATTCTACATTAATTCTACCATGTAAAACTGATTTTCAACCAATGAGATGTAGGAAATGGTTCAAATTCACCCAATTGGTCTAAATCAACCAGGTCTAATTTGTTTCACACTGACAGAGTAGAAATATTAACTACAGTGGTACCCCGAGATACGAAACTAATCCGTTCCAGGGTGACGTTCGTATCTCGAACATTTCGTATCTCGAAGCAAGTTTTACATGTAAAACGTCTAATCCGTGCAACGGCTCTCAGAACCAACAGTATAAGTAGATAAAAAAATCTGGAAAACCAGAGAAAAACAATTTTTTTTTAATCCTTAAATTTACACATTGGTAATGAAATAAATGATAATAAAACAGAATGAAACACAAGCAAAATATGTAATATGTACACAAATGTGAATCCTTACTTTGAGTGAAGCGATGTGTCAGAGGAGGTGGAACAGATGGCAGAAAACATTACGGCACCATGTATGAAAGTTAACTTTCTCAAGATATTTCACAAATTATCAACACCAACATAGAGAATACCGAACATGTGGGAAGGGATGGAGAAATGCTTCTGAGAACGCGTCACAGGGTTTCTCTAAGTTGCACTACAGAACAGCACTTTCCACGTTATAAATGTTTTTTCTTTTACGATACCTTGACTCTAACTTTTGTTATAGCACATTATTGGTAAACTATACATGTTTCGCTGTGTTTTTAAGTGTATCAGACCCTTTTTTTCACTGGGATGTCATACAAACATCCCAGTTTCGTAAGCATTTGTGTCTTAGGGTACAACTGTACTTTAAAGATTAAAATACATTTTCTTTTTGTTCATTTGATTTCTGTTCAAGACACTGTAAAAAGAACAACTTTATATTGTGAATATATTTTGAGGTCACTTTAGTTAGAAGGAGGATAAGGAACATGGGATTACTCTACCACTATATACAGATGCATTTAAAATGAAACTCGAGGCATGGTGGAACCCGCGTTGTCTTCAGTCCGATGACAGGAATGGAGGTAGAGTCGATGGAGAAGTGAATGAGAAACCCAGAAGAGATACAGCGGTATTGGAGGAGTCCAAGATAGCAGATGCTATTATGGGGAGTCAGGTAAAGTGATCTGTAGGTCTGACAGCTCAGGAGGTGCATGGAGAATCCTTTTAACTGTGATGGATGTTTGAATCTTCACTATACAGCTCAGCTGTGTAATATTTTTTGTAGATCCTCTTAATATCACTTCTTTTTTCAAACTATTACTGTAATAAAAAGGAAGAAATAAGTATTTTAAATAGTTTGGACCATACACAATAATGGGGAATACTGCTCTTTGGAAGCTATGTCCTGGACACCAAGTGTGAAAGCAAACCATATTTGCTTTCACCCTTGAGATGATTGGCAGGAAATGCTATAGTCCTCTTTTTGGGTCGGAAACAAATTTCACAGAATCCATGTTGTCCGAAGCACAGTGTGAAGTTTTCACATTCACCATGCTTCTGAAATCTGGTCAACACAATCAAAATCTTAGATTGCTTTATGTATTTTAGGATGAAAGACACCAAACCCTTGTGAAAAGGACCTGTTAGCTCCAAAGCAATCAAAATACTGCAGCGGTACTACCTGTCAATTGCCCCCATCCCACAAAAGCACTGATGCAGTAATTCATCCAAAACGAGGCCAAATGTTTGTGGTGTCCTGTGATACCTCCGCCTCTCACCCAATGTGCGCTGGAGCCCCTTGTGACCCTGAAAGGGAATAAGCAGGTTAGAAAATGGATGGATTGATAAATGATTTAAGATAAACCTTTATTGCAGAGTTGAAAAATAAAACATATTTCATGCAGATGTTTTTATAAAACCCCAATCTGACCAAAATCTATTCTTTAAATCTCATCTTGCCCTGCATCATTAAGCAAAAATATCAATTTAAGCAATTTAAGTTTGCACCCTGGTTTAAATGTTAAGCTGACGTGTTCCCGTGACCTTTACACTGCGGGATAGTGCTTGACTAAACACACAGGGAGGTTAAACATTAAAGGGCTTTTATTTATTTATTTTTTCTGCATGGTTCAAGTTAGACAAACGGCGCACTCTAGAGGTTGTCAGAGAACTAAAAAAATTGAGCAAACTATTTCTTCATTGAATCTGAACCATGGATAAGGCATAATTGTAGTTTTCATCTCTCATCACAATCGCTCCGCACACACTGTTTACTGTAGACAGCGTTAATAAAGTGCAAATGTATATTTTCATCAACTTTAGCATTTTTAGTCCTAACATATGAGAAGGAATAATGAAGAAGGTTCATGTTCATCCGGCTCCATTTTGCCTGCTCTGGTCTCTGGAAACGTTGTTGCTGGGCAACACACTCACTGCCATCACATCTCCTTATGGGGAGCAGAGCCAGGAGGAATGTACCATTTCTGCATTCAGTGGGGTGATGCATTCTGAAGATCACCCATATTTGTCACTCTCATCCATGATGCGAGATGCTGACTGAATCAGGACATTTTTAGACGTTAAAGCTAATTATAGATGTATGTGTTTGTGTGATCACTACAATACACTAAAGCAATACACTAAAGAAAATATTCCTGGTGATATGAAGCAATCTGTATGTTCATAGCACAATGTTTAATCTGTCTGTCCTCCTGTAAATGTGTCATTATGGCAGGTTTAATTAGGAGTGTGTCTCCTCTCTCTCGTGAGCTTCTGTCTCTGGAGAGAAAGTGCGTATTGCATATTCTCCTTACACTGTAATCTTAATTACAGGGGGCTCAAACCGGGATCAGAAAACTCAATGCATTAATATAAAAGAAGAATAAGTAGTAATGTAACTAAACAAAAACAAACCAGACATGACAGGGACAGTTGAATTCAAAAAGCTGATTCCATTAAATGTAAATAAGCCATTGCATGTTCATTTAAATAATATCAGCAGCTCAGTTTCCAGACATTTTACAAGGGAAACAAACCAAATTATTACAATCTGCAGTTTCTAAACTGTAAGTAGCTTACAGTTTTTACTAAGGGCAGCGCTGCTGTAGGTTTTTTGCACCATGGGATGGGAAGGGATCTCCCAAAGCAAACTAGCACACAGTAGCTGGGGCATGCAACTTATACTGAAAAAGTCTAGGGTCATTGTAGCAACGTTATGCATAGGCGTTCTATGTTTAGTTTTCATTTAATTGCAATAAAATGTGTAGGTTTGCATAGAAATTAGAATACTTATCAAAAGACAAAAAAGAAAAATCCCATTTCGTGCAGATGCCTGCATAAAACCAATATGTAACACATTTACTTTTATGCATTTAACTGATACTTTTATCCAAAGCGTGTTCAAATTGATGAAAAACAATAAACAAATTAAAACGTGTAAGTTAATTCTAAATTAATCTCACAAGAATCAACAGCTGCACTCAGAGGTTCCACAAGGTTCAGTTCTTGGTCCTCTTCTTTTCTCGACTTACACCACTTCCACTTCACGTCACATTTACGATGAAAATCATCCATAAATTGCAACTTGTACAAAGTTCTGCAGTATGGATCAAAACTAGATAACAATGTTCAGATCACATCACACACATGCTTGAAGTTTAAAAGGGGTTTCCTGTGTCGTACCAAGTCCAAAATTCTTATAGTAACCTTCAAAGTAATCAACAACTCCACTCCATCTTATTTTTCTGATCTACTTAGTGTCAAAATCCACATGTGTCCCCAGCATCCCTGTTCTCTTGCAGCCTCCAAATTCCAATTTGGGTTTCACATTATTGTACACACTCTCTTCCAATATTTCTGTTTTAAACCTTCTTGTTCAAGAAAGTTTTTTTCCTGTTGATGCTGTCTTAACTTTATCTTGTATTCTACTTTTTAATTGACCTTTTAACTTTCCTTTAACTGTTTACTTGTGTGTGTTGTACATGTTTATAATGTGAGGTGTCCTGAAAGGGCGATACACATATAGAGTTTTATTATTATTATTAAAGAAGGGCTGGGATGGTAGATTTTTATTTGAAGCAGTCCAAAAATATGCTTCAGGTAAATCGGTCTCCAGTGAATGTGACTAGAGAAGATCTGTATTAAGTGGTTGACCCCAATGGTAGGCTACTGATCTGTAACATGGAACTGTTTGCTCGCTGTGTTTCTTGGGAGAAGTGGCATAAATTAGAGATGATTTCTCGGACAACACAATCTATTATTTTTTTTTTTTAGATTTCCTGATTTCTCTAGGTTTGCACACCAGTGATGATGCAGATGTTGGTTGGTGTGAGGAGAGCTGCTGTTGGCTGCAGTGGGCTACTCAGTGCTGAGATCACATGGGTGTGGTTGGCTGCTTGGATCGCGCATAGTCGCGGACTGTGAGTGATGTGATGCTCGGCTCCGTCCGTGATTCTGCTGCAGACCGGAGGCTTTCACACGGGGCTTGAGCGACGGCGCAGATCAGCTGAATTATTTAGAAAACAACCCGCTTCTGTGAAATACCGAACCCACCCGCTTCCTGTTCGGCTATAGTCAGGTCTGAACCGATGGATGGGTTTTATGCTCCTGCGAAGAGATAGCCAGGTCGGGTTTGCCTAGTTTGGATCATCTCTGTCAAGGGCGTTTTGTTGCTTCGCGTTTCGGTCGTTTTCTGGAAGAGCTTCGGCGGTCACCACCACGAGACCAGAAGGAAGACTTGGGAAGATTCAACAACGGCTGCTTTATGTAGACTTGTACGGCGCTAATTAGCCTGTGCTATTTAAAGAGCAACGTGCGCATTTTTCTCCAAATGTGGTGAAATTTCTAGAAAAAGCAAGAGTCTCTTCTCTTTTCTCTTTATACAAAGAATCTAAACGCGACGCGGCCTTTCCTTGCTTCGTGGTAACGTCGTTTTGATTCACTTCATGCCTGAAAAAGCCAATCGCCGAGGCCTAAGTGAACATTACCGGGAGAGAAGGCACAGTATGCGCTCTTAAGGCTGATCAGCTGAAAATCCCCTCGAAGCGCTTCAACCACCCGCTTGAACGTTCCTCTCACTGTTCGAGGCCAGACAGCTGGATTATCAGGTACCTTTAAATTCTCTTTCAGTGGTGTGAGGCCCGGAATTAGACATATGATAATAGCATTATGCTTGATGATTAAATAATGGATTAGGTTTATCATGAGCAGCGGTCATTTGGAGTTGGATCTTTAAATCCCATTATTTCTTGGGGTATAGTAAAGATTATGGTTCGGGCGACATCTGCATGTAAAGGTGCAGTATGTCTGATTTGAGCCGTGAGTCGTGAATTGATGGAGTGTGTTCTTCAGCTGGCCGCAGCCTCCAGCGCTTTGCACCCACAGCTCATTGTGGCAAGCGGTGTAGACATTATATTCATTTAAATGGGTGATAAAAAATGAGAAAAGCTGTAGGTTTACCCCTGATACAGTTGTTCTTTTGATTAAGCATATAGAGCCCATTTGGAGGGAGAGAAAAAGATTCTATGCCAAAAAAAAAATCTAAAATCCAATGCAAGTATTTAACCATGTTTTGAGTACCGGTATTTGTGGGTAATTATTCTATTCTATGCTATGGAACGCCTAAAAGGCAGTGATGGTATACGTGCAAATATAAGGAAAATATATATTATAAATCTTTTGCATTCCCTCGCAAAGACATGTGCGTTCCCTTGCAGAGATACTTGCATTTTGCATGGGAACAAAAAGGTGCTCTTCAAAGGAACACAATAGTTTTGAGGGAATAAAAATAACTTTGCAAAGTAATGCAATCTTTGCGAGGAACCGCAAAAGATTAGAAAAATATATTTTTGCCCATACCATCAGGGCCCTTTAGGATAATTACTCACAAAAATTCAAAACGTGGTTAAATGCTTGCATTTTAGGTAATTTTTGTAGCGTTAATTACCACTAAACGTAAACTTTAGGGCTCAAAATCCAAAATAAAAAACAACATTGATCGTTTTGGTGGCAGCTTGAGTCAATTTGATGAAGGAGTGGCCAGGTCAGTCAATTTGATGAAGGAGTGGCAGGTATTTGATGGTGTCTTATGAGACGTCATTGGTGAAAAGCTAGCAGAACAAGTAAAACCTAAAAAGGCCATCAAATAACACGGCTTAAAATAACTGAACCCACGTGGCCAATTTTGTGTATGTTAATCAAACAGAGTAGGAGAATGGGAGATTAGTATGAAGACTGTAGAAACAGAAGAATGAGAAATGCAGTTAATGCCTGTTGTTTGGCTTATTTATACTGTAAAGTATGTTTGTGAAAAGTTGCAAAGAGAATCAGTTGAGAGAGTCAGGGGTAGACCGAGTCAGTTCTGGTCATGTGGGGAATTGCTGTATCTATTATGAAAAAACCCCACCCAATTACAATGTGGGTTTAGTATTTAGTTCTAAAAGTAAACTTAGAAATAGATTTTTATATGTACAACACAATGTATAAAGCAACAACTGATTTCTCCCAACACTGGCATATGTGTGCATAGCATGGTACCATCTTTGAAGTACCCATTATTTATAACAAAAACAAAAATGCTTACAGGTGTCAGATGATTCAGGCCATTTATAAAACTTGCATTCAGCTTTAAGTTCGCAAAAACACTGGGGTCTCTATTCAGTGATTAAACTGGATGCATGTACATGTAATCCTGTACATGCTGTGAGCCGCGATAGCACAGTAAACCTCAATATAGTTCCACATTATACTTGGTCTTTGTAAACAAAGCAGTGATGCCAAGCACAGAGCATGACGACAATGACAAACCCCACCACCAAAACTCTGGAAAAAAGGCCCTGTGACCACCATGAGGCATTAAACATTTCATCAGTGTTCATCAGTTGACCCCCAGCCGAAAAACATTACTGGATCAGTCCTTGAAGCCATCATTAGAAGCCGTTTTCTGTGGTTATAAACTGAATGGCCTATACACAAAACTACAGACAAGCTCACTTATGAACTACAGAAAGATATTAGACTTATCAGTTTAAAGTCATGTAATAACTGAGAAACACTAATGTAAACAGAGCTTGCCATATGGATTTGCAAGAAAAAAGGATGGTAACTGTTAAATGACTGTTCTGTTCAGGGTGTGGATCAGACTGAATGTATTGAATGATACTCATGTGATTGACCAAATGCATGTTTTACAGTAGTTTTACTGTCTTGTCTGGCTTAAGTAAACACTTTGATGTGAAGTGTATTGTTTTTAACATGGTGATGGTGACCATGAATAACTGATTTACAGACTTCTATTTTTCTTAGTTCAAATGCTGTATGCAGAGTTCGTAGCTACAGGCTATCTTTCTCACTTGAGCTTCTGGGTGGGGCCAACCCTGACATTTCCTTTAGGCCCATGGCATGCGACAAGAGCTCAGTATAGCACATGGACTGAAACACAGGGAATAGAATATTATGCATATTTTGGAATTAAAGCACAATCCCACTATTTCACATACAGAATGAACCATGAAATGCAATGCGGAGATATGGGGTGTTTAGCATATCTCTGTAAATGAGCAAATATTTTACTTGTGCTGTAGTGATAAGGTAAAATGTGTCCACCTTGAATCAATAGCTCTTTATTTGTTGTGTCTCAGCTGACTCTGTTTGATGTTTGTCAGCTGTCAGTTTTCCACTGCATTTACAATTACATTAAAACCACTGTGAAGAAACAAACAGACCATTCTTGGGATCACGACTGGCTGATAGAACCAGAATACGGTCAGTGGAACCGAACAATTAACTTCTACTTTTTGAGGACTAATCATCCTTCGTGAAAATAAAGCTCAAGGTTGTGTTTTGGAGCAAGGTAGTTTAGGTTAGTTTAAGCTGGTCAAAGCTGGATTGAATAAGTCCCCAACACACATTCAAAAATGGTGGTGGACATATTGTTTGAACCGGGCAGATTGAACATATTGAGTGATCAAAAAAGCTCACTGACCTGACCTCACCAATTTGTTGGCTCAAGACGTATCACGTGACCCAATATCGCAGGTCAAAGTTCCTCCCAGCTGAACTTTCCATCAGAGTGGAATGTGGAATCGCACCGCTGAGGCAAGAACCTTCGCTTTCGCATCACCACAAGTGATCCCATTCAAGTCAAAGGAATTTTTTGGGTAGTGTGACCGGGCGGTCAGTTTGTGTGAAGAGCCAGACCAATAATACTTTTGCAACACCAGCGCGAAAACACAAATGGCACTTTGCGGTATTTTCGTTTTTATATATTTGTCTAGAAATAGGGTTACTGTTAGGCTCACACATACCTGACATATGTACCATAGGTTGCTATAGTAGAGTGTGCAGCAAGGACTATCTTGATTGTTTTGACTCCGCCCCATTTGTGTTCTGAGAGCGATGTAGGAGGATCCGAGAAGAGAAATGGGACAAAATGTTTCCTGATATTGTGTAAAATACTGGGTTTCTGTGATTTCTACCATTTAGTAAACGTTGCTTTGTGCTCGAATACTTAATTCACTCGTGTAAGAGCAAGTCAGTTTATAATGACTTTCAAATGTCTCAAAAGCCATTATTAGCAGCACTGTGGTCAAAATGGGATCTGTGTTGGTTAAACGTACATATTACATACATGATTATTGTTCTATTTCAGTGTGAAAATATATATGTAATTGGTGTGTGTAAACATCTTATACAAAAACATTTACTCATATATTTTGTTGTGTTATCAACAGCTTCGGTGGCTCATGGGTTGTGTTGTAATCTACAGGTGCCTAAGGCAGTGCAATAAGTCAGAGGAGAAAGGTTAAAAGTCATTTCAAGATGAGTGAGCTGGAGCAGCTTCGGCAGGAGGCTGAGCAACTGCGCAACCAGATCCGAGTGAGTCCTAATTAGGTTTTACCTGTAACCTCTAGAGCAGGTGTGTCTCCTGTGAGAATCTGCAATATTAATAAATAGAATCCATAATTATCATTTTTAAGGTGTGTCCTTTGGGCTAATGTTGTAAGTGAAGACTTCTTTTCAGAAATGCTATTTTAACCTTTTTAGAGGTTTTTAAAAATTGATCAGGCAACAATATTTCTGACTATACCTCCACTTGCTAATGGCGAGGGCTCTGTGATTCCGTTAACATGGTCGTTTGTCTCTTAGGATGCCAGGAAAGCATGTGGGGACTCCACACTTTCTCAGGTGAGACGCACACATTAACTGTGAGCATAAACCTCAGGGCTCTGTGGTTTTTCACTCATGTGATACTTGTGTTTGTTTGTGGTAGATAACCGCAGGCTTGGACCCCGTAGGGAGGATACAGATGAGGACGAGGCGCACACTGCGGGGTCATTTGGCTAAAATATATGCCATGCACTGGGGCACAGACTCCAGGTACTTCTAAAAGTATCAGAAGAGTGTTATTCAATGCTTCATGACTTTACCCGACCTGTTTTTGGTCCAGTTTATCCACAATCTTTAAAAAAAACACATTGACAGATTGGTTGTGCTTGTGCCTATTTATTACTCCGATTTTATATTGGAAAAGAGGCAAGATACACTCTTGATGGGTCCCAGGCCATCACTGGGCTGCATTTAGTCTCAGGTTCAAACCGAAGAAGATTTTTCATGTTTTGAGCTGTGGGTAGAACCCAGAGGAAACCTACAGAAGCACATGGAGAACATGTACGGGCCATTAAAAATGCTTTTTTACAAAAAGCTTGGGGTCCAAGATGTTTTTAGAAGAAATGGCTTGTTTTAATCCCAGCAGCTAGATTAATGTTGTAATAATGTTTCAGTTCAAAAGCTCTTTGAGCCAATGTTTGTAAAGATATTAGTTTTGTCGCCTTGTCATATGAGCTTCACCTGTGACTAATTATGGATCAGTTTGGTATCACAAGAATTTCAGTGCACTAGATCTTCACATAAACGGCAACTAGACCTCCGTAAACAAGCCCAAGATTCACCCTGAGACTAAAGTGTTGATAATCAAGAAGTGGAAGACCAGATACCAGATCTATTGATGGCAGACACCTTCAATGTATTTCAGTGTTGGGTACTGCAACTAGACTTCTGCAAAAGAATGCCTAAGATTCACCCTGAGACTAAAGTGTTGATTATTAAGAGGCGGAAGACCAGATCTAATGCTAAAGAGGCTAATAATAGATTTGAAGAAAAGTGCATTTTTTTATGAATCTGTGGGTGGTGGGAGGGGCCTAGCACATTCGTACCACAACGTACTAGCTGTAGATTTGTTTTTATGATTGCTTTTTCTCACATTTAAAACTCAAACGGGATGTTCCTCAAACTTAGAGCTGTGTGACACGCATCATAAAGCAGCTTCAGCAAACAAACAGTCTGAACACTAAAGGAAATGACTTCTATTATAGTCAATGTAAATAATGTTACTCTCAAGAAAACAACTTAAACTGTTCTGCAGACTATATACTGGCCACTCTTTGCTAACACATTTCCTTGTTTTCCTCAGGCTTCTTGTCAGTGCCTCACAGGACGGAAAACTCATAATCTGGGACAGCTACACTACAAATAAGGTCAGTATCCCCAACACTGTTTCACATAAAATATGCAGCAAAGTAGACTCTTGAAGTCTTAACTGCCAGCCAAAAGCCTTTAAGGCTCATTCACATAGTACTTTAATAAACTGCAGCAAAATTAATGGAAGCCCCTTTTTTGAACGTGTGAATCATAATATGAGGCATTTCTGTCCCTGGGACTTTATATGTATAAATAAGCCTTAAAACTGCTTCAAAATACATTTTATTACTTGGCAAAATGTACTAAATGCACTAAATGTACTAAATGTACTTAAAATCTTGATAAAATCAAACACTGAAAAATAGAATGTATTGCTTGTCTCCGCCCCGGTCTCTGATGCTACACTTCACCATAAAATATAATGATTATGGTCTTTTAAAAAGAACCTTTCTTTTGCATTGATATGTCAATCTATATATAATCATTTTTTTCCTAAAAAACATTTTAGTCATGTCCACAGCTTTTTACTTATTTGTGTTACCCATCCCCTCTGGGTGGAAAAACCAAGGGAATTTCCATGAGTCAGTTTTTCAGCAGGAAGTTGCATCACTTGGATCTTTAGAAGGCCATGGGAAGAGCAAAGTAAGTTGATATGTATGCAACTAGAATCTGTTTTGAATTCAAGTAAAAAACACAAACACAATCATGATTTCATATACTGCATAAAATATGGACGTACCATCCGTTACTTCATCCATAGGTTTCTGATGAAGTGGTTGGTGGCTTAAATGCAGACCACAAAATGGTGACTGGGAAATTGTAACTGGGCAAATGGGGCACAGACACGGAATGTGGGGGAAGCAAATATGTGTGAGGCTGACAGTAATTTAAAAATGGACAAAATGAGCAAATTATGAATTAAAAATCCATTTACCAGGCTTTACGCAGGTTTGCATCCACTATTACGTTGGTGTCATTAAAAACCTACTCCCTTCTGACACCTGCCTCAAGTGGTCAGCTGATTAATTGCAGCTTCAGGCACTTCCTATTATACTTCCTAGAGGGAAAGAGGGAGGATGCTGCTTGGTTTATATTCTGTTTTTACACAAAATCTTTCCTGCCGCATGCCTTTTACACAATATTTTTTTTTTACAAATGAAAGCGCAAACCAAACTATTCATTGATATATGAAACTTTATGGCAGAAATATAACGTTTTATCCATTGTTAACTTTGCATGTATATCGCATCATGATCAGAGTGTAATGTTACACCCCTAGTACATGGTGAATGTAACAAATCTTTGTAAAGTTTGGGTCAGTGTCCGATTGTAATCAAACAAATTATTGAAAGTGATTAGAAGTCACAACCTATACCACTGTTTTATATTTATTTTGGTATTAATTGTAAACTTCAGATTCATGCCATCCCGTTACGGTCATCATGGGTGATGACATGTGCGTATGCGCCCTCTGGGAACTTTGTGGCCTGTGGTGGGCTTGACAACATCTGCTCCATATACAGCCTGAAGACCAGAGAGGGCAACGTCAGGGTCAGCCGAGAGCTGGCTGGACACACAGGTTTGGGAAAAGACGTCAATCGATCTTTCAAACTATTTAATTCTTTTGATTTTCAAATGTTGAGGTTCATAGTTTTGCTGCATGTGGTATTGCTGGTAATGCATTTCTATTCTACGTCACCTTGGGGTGTGACTTCCCGTCTGTTCATTTCTTAGGTTACCTTTCCTGTTGCCGTTTCATAGATGACAATCAAATCATCACAAGCTCAGGAGACACTACCTGGTTTGTACAGCACAGCACATGATACAACAGTTTTCTGCACAACCTTTTAGTACATTGTTACACCGTGGTTTTCTTTTATAAACAAAATGTCTTTAAAAGTCTTAAATTCCAATTCTAAAATATGGCCAAGTAAGAAGTCTTAGAGGAACACCTTACTTAGTATCACAAATGCAGTTTAATAAATGACATTGTACAGATTTGTTTTAAAGACAAGATAACATTACATTCTTCTGTTATCGTCCACTTCATAGAATATATTCCAAATACATAAACACGTAAAATATTTGTATTGTATAATTCAAAAAGGTTATTACTTAGAAATAAAATGAACTCAAATATTTCTTTCTTAAAAAAGAGCCAAACACTAGATGTTAATACAGACTGGATAGAAACAATGCATGCGGTGGAAACAGTTACACAGTGTAAGATGTATTTTCTCTTGTTCACACAGTCTAATCATATCTTTTCACCAGTTTGTTCAAAGTTCACACGCTGTCAAACACCCCCCAACTGACCTATATTTATAAATCCAGTCCCATAAATATATTTCTTTGATGTTTTATTGCACTTTACAGCATGCTAATGTTTTTAGCATAAGTCTATGGCGTTTTGCATGGAAGTTGTTAGCTTCACAGCTACCATTTTTTTATTTCACTACCTTGGCAAAAAAACAAAAAAAACTTTTACTCATTGTTGAAGGTAAAACAAAGGTAAACCAATCACAATTTAGTATTAGTGTGTTTCGACCAAAATATTTTTAGTTTAAATCCAAAAATAAGGATTAAAATGAAGAGCGGAGGATACAAGGCTACAGAAGATTCTAACATCTGGAGTTGCTTCACACTTATAATTCTTAAAGGATGGTACCAAATTTTTTTGCTCTTCCTTCATTTCCAATCAGTAAACGACTACACTTTTTAGTGCACTCTTATTATTACAACCCAAATAATTTTTATAAAGTTCATTGTGGCCTTATTACATTAGATTGCATAAAATTAGCGGCCACCTGGTATTTCCAGGTTCTGTGTAATATTATTTATCCAGCTACAGTCATATTACATCAGCAAAGTTTTTTTTTTACACTGAAACTGGTCTAGTTTTTATCCATATTAGCCTAGAAAACCGCAACTGTTTATTTTTTTATTAGTGTGTAGCGTAACTATGCAAAAATAAGGAAAATATGAAAACTCTGGTCATTGTGAATAAAATTTTTTTTTGGATAATCAAGTTCCATGATCTATGCTGAGGTATTGTAACGTATGAACAAACTTATATTTTATGAGTATAGAGGAGCCATTTGAAAAAGAGGGGTGTAATAAACAGGAGTTAGAGGGACACTTTAATGAGAGTGTGTGCATGTATGTGTTCCAGTGCTCTGTGGGACATCGAGACGGGTCAGCAGACCACTGTGTTCTCGGGTCACAGTGGCGACGTGATGAGTCTATCTCTGGCACCAGATTCTCGAAGCTTCATCTCCGGGGCCTGCGATGCCTCCATTAAGCTTTGGGACATTAGAGACAGCATGTGCAGACAGACCTTCAGCGGCCACGAGTCTGACATCAATGCAGTCTGTGTAAGGAAAAACACAGTAAGAAATCATTTGCTATGCCACAGAAAAGATGTTCATCAGCTCTCCTTTCTGTTCCTTTGGACAGTTCTTTCCCAGTGGCAGTGCTTTTGCCACCGGCTCAGACGATGCCACGTGTCGTCTGTTCGACCTGCGAGCAGATCAAGAGCTGTGTTTGTATTCTCATGACAACATTATCTGTGGCATCACCTCCGTGGCCTTCTCCCGCTCCGGCCGCCTTCTGCTTGCCGGATATGACGATTTCAACTGTAACATCTGGGATGCCATGAAGGGAGAGCGTGCAGGTGAGTGCAACTGTGGGCCTTTGATTGCAAACAAGATAAATTCATTCATTTCCCAACCCGCTCATTCCCTTTAAGGGGTCACGGGGGTCTGCTAGTTCTATTTCAGAAGTCCATTTTGTAAAAATTTGGACACATGGCAGAAATAAACACACTTAAAAATACAAAATTAAAATTAACAGGCATTCAGCCACAGGTGAGTCTAGTGATTCGTTTAAGAGGTGTCCAGTAGACAGGAGCTTAAAAAGGGCATTACTTAAAGAAAAGCCCTTCCAATTTTATACTGCCAGCAAACGCTCCCCATGGAAGAAAAATGTCACAATGAAAGAAATTTTTTACACAAAGAAGGTGAGAGCTACAAGATCATCAGCAAAGCTTTACATATCAGTCAAAATGTAAGAAAGAGACAATAGAGAGATGTCCAGGCCATCTATGGAAGGGAACATCTCGACAGGAGCGTCTTCTGATGAGAGGGTTGAAGAAAACACTACGCAAGTTCACTGCAGAGAGCTAAAGCCAATCGAACACCTGTGGGGAATTCTGGAGCAACAAATTGCCTTGCCTTGACTTGGGAATTGACTCGGACTTGCCCTGCCTTCACTTGGAACAAGACTTTGACTTGCCCTGCCTTGACTTGGGACTAGACATAGACTTGTCGTGTAATGACTTGGGACTTGTAAAGTAGTTACTTGGTCCCACTTCTGAATTTTGTAGAGGCAGAAACGCAGCCTTCATTTAGCTTCTGAAGGATCTTTGGTCTTTATTCTTCATTTTAGTTGTAGTATGGGTTCTTTTAACTAAATATTAGATTATTCTTCTAGTAAAACCCTGCAGGCTACATTTCTCCTATCCACCAGTAATGTTCTAACACAAGTCAGCAATCAGACTGAAGCTGGGAATACCGATCCCATACATTGTACTGTTGCGTGCACGTCACAATGATTTTATGATTTATTTCCGAACCTTGTCACTTTGCGTGTCTTGCAGGAGTGCTGGCTGGCCATGACAATCGTGTGAGCTGTCTTGGTGTAACAGACGATGGCATGGCCGTGTCGACCGGATCCTGGGACAGCTTCCTCAAGATCTGGAACTGATTGTCTCAAGTTCTTAGGCACACTACACGTAGTTGACTGTACATATGTTACACACTTGCCTACACAGACACAAATGCCTGACTTTAAACTGTACATATTAAAAGGTAATTAAGTAAACAGTATGTATAAACTAAACTTTTCAGTGCCACATCATTCTGTACAAATACAATCACAGTATTGGCAGTCGTTGTTTAGTCAACAAGTAAAAAACATGAATGTTTACACACACCTTTTGAACCTCCACCACACCTTTACTCGCCACTAGACACACGCATCAAGTCTGTCATCTTTCACATACCTTTGATTTATTACCTCAATCTGTTGCCGATCTCCCCTCAGAGATGAGCCCGAAGCCCCGATGAGCATGTGCACTTGAGCTCACGGATGAGCCGAGACCTTCCCGCTCCACACCATTCACTCTTTGTTTACTACAAGCTTTTAGAGATGTGGGAATATTACAGTATAATTATATGATGTTTCTGTCTTTATGTTTGGGTTAATTTACATGGTTTGGATCTTTTAATTAATACTTTATTCACGTCTCCTGTGTGCCACCTTCTAAAATAATAAAAATATGAATATAAAATTCATTTTGCCTCTAAATATATGACTACAGATCATAGGACTGGTTTTATGCCTGTCATTGATCGTTTAATTTGATCTTTGCATATCTTGACAATGGCATACTAGGTAAAACCTCCAAGAAAGTAGGATCAAATTGTAGCCATTTTAGTTTTAAGATGGACAGTTAAAAAAAAGACTGAAAGATTAATTAATTTCACTGTCTAGTCATACAGTAGTTTAATGCTGGCTTTAAAGTGTATAACTGCTGTACCAATAATATTATACATCACTGACATTAAAATCTTTGGAAGCTAAATAATTTTTTTTGTATTAGTTATAGATTCTTATTAAAAACTAGACGGTTAAAGTTTGTGCACAAACTTTGATCTTGGCTTATAAATGTGCGGCCTAAAAGTATTTTTATAAGCAGAATGGACTGGTTGCCAAGGTAGAATTTTTGGTCGCTATGAAATATTGAACACTTTAACAAGATTCTCAGAACATTATTTGCTTACTTCATGTCGCCCAAAACCCAGAAATAGCATGAAAATATTACTGTTGTGCAAGTTCCCACTTTGACGGTGTAGGAATGCGTTGTAGCCAATCATTTCCAATACAGTAATATATATATATATATATATATATATATATATAGAACATTAATTTTATACCGGTGATGAAGCCTTCAATATAGCAGTCTGTGATCTTCAATTTTTTTTCAGCTTAATTTTCAACATAAATGAATAAATATCTTTGCGATTGCTAAACACTTGTGCATTGACCAATTTTCTTCAGTCTTAGAGACACTGATAGCAATTTGATGTGAAAAAAATGATGTCAATATTGAAACACAGACGACACACGTTAAACAGATCATGTCATTTTTAATGTTCAAATAACATTGTATTGAGACGTTACAGATTCGTGAATGCATTCAATCTTTAAGACTTCAAATCACCTGAAGCATTCCCTCTGCTAAACAGAACCACTAGAAATAGATCTGAAACACATACTGTTTTTTTGTCCTGAAACATAAAACATAAAAAAGGGAAATGAAAAGGATGACAATTAACCCATCACAGAGGATCAACCGAAACAAGATCTCCAAAAAACAAGCTATTCTGCCTACTGCTATGAGATTGAACCAAAAGCGCAAAGGAAAATCTATACAGCATCAACTCAATTTCTTTGGAGTAGTAAATATGTTACAAAAAAAAAATGGGATGAGCTTCAAATAACTAGAGAACAGCAAGAGAAATGCCTCTAGTTAGCATAGCACTAAGAGCATGTTGGGTAGATAGAGTTACACCTCAAACACAGCAGTAAAGGCAGCTCTGTAAAACAGCTACATTTACTTTAGAATGATATGAAGATTTACTGGGAGGCGATAGAGACAAGTATCGTCTTCAGTTGAGCAGCTAAACCTTCATATCACGCTTTTAATCCAAGAGATGAGCATTAAACTGTGATTACATTCATTAACGTCTACGTAACTTTAAAACCGTCCCTGATCACCCCCCGCCCCCGATGAGTGCAGGACTGTAGTCTGTTGATGCAATGACCACAATTTGAAGTTCAGACTGGTGTCAGTACGCGACTATCTACTGGTCCACAGCAGCTTTCCGCTAGTCCTCGTCTTTTCTCCCCCAGCTCTCTTTCCTCTGAGGGAATAATGAACAGCTCACGCACATCAAAAATAGCTCGCCCATTCACACATGCCCAGCCGCACTCCCACACACTCGCTTTCATAACGCTCAGCGAGCGAGAGAGACAGAGAGGGGGACTTCTTCAATCAAACTGCTATTACATCCACCAGCGTTTTCCTGTGTTCCGTTCTTTCGTTAGGATTGTGCTAATTAAACTCTATTATATATAGTCGCATCTGTTTAGTAAGAAATTAGAATTCCGGGATTGTTTTATATATATAAATATACACACACACAAGTATATCTCGTCTATTCTTCAGGACAGGCCACTTTTATCCTAATATAAAAATCTATTAATTTCTAAAGCACATTTCCTCACTGCCATTCAACCCAAAAGGCTAACCTCTGTTCTCCATTTAAATATATGCATGAATCGCATCTATATCTAGAGCAGGGAGCTGGAGATTATTATCACACAAACATAACTCCACATGCCCAAAACACCCAGAGAAGAACCAAAGGGTGCTACCACTTGAAATATACTGGTGACACCGTCATGTTTGCATCTGTCTATGAGTTTAAACATGCTTAAAACACAACTCAAGATATTTCAACTGTAATTTAGGAGATTTTGGTTAATTATTGTTATAACTGAAGTGCATGTGACTCGACCGGATCAACCTCAACTATGAGTTTCTCTTCTACTTGAAACATTAGGCATAAATGGAGCCATTAAATCTAGCATTTGAATCAAAATATCATCATTTGTGCTGCAGATGAATGAAAGAAATTCACAGAGGTTTCAAAGGAGATGCCAGTTGTGCTCTTACAGAGAGGAGCTTTCTTACAATCCATCTGATGTCAGTTTAAGTGCACTTTGTTGGCACGGGACCTCAAACTGTGGACTTCTCTCTTCCCTGATCTTCACTTCTTATCGAAACGAATATATGCTCAGTGCACTTTCTCTTAAACATGCACTCAAGCAAACACTGGAGCAGATAGATCCAAGCCCAATCCAAGGCACTGGTATTTTACGGCAGTTTGATTTACTAAGCAGGAAATATTTGTGATCTCTAGCAGAGAGGGAGATTATGGCACCGTAGCATTCAGGTTAGCAAAAAAAGTAACTTTAAGAGCAGCGTTCAGACCGAATCCCTACAAGCCATCGCACAACGAGAGGGGACAGGATGTTAGAAACGGGTTATGATTGTACCATCACATGCTACTTTACATTTCCAGCTAAAACTAACTCAAACTACAAAAAGGCTCAAAAGAGGAAAGTGCGTCAAATATTTTACTGATTAGAGTACACACATGTATATTACTGTAGTACTGGCAGCTTTTTTCCTAGTGGCAAAATAGTACATTATTAGCTTTAACAACGTTTTTGTTTGTGGACAATACTGCTGTAGTCTTGTATTGCAGGAATGGAGAGCGTAACACCAGGCACAAACCAGTCGTTAATCTATTGCTTTATACTGATCCCCGGTTATATTTCACAAATGCGCAGCTCATTCGCACACTGATAGACAAATAAAATGATGCAGATGATAACCGAAACTGATCAAATGCACACATCCCTGATGAACTAGTCTTGACAATCCAGTCATTCTGACCGCTTTGTTATAAAATCCAAATCAAGCGTTTTGGTCGTGAGTGGGGAAAAAATGAAAACGCACACGTGCCTTTAAACCCAAACACAATCATGGCTCCTATATAGAAATTCCATTGTGACTGCAGAGCTAGACGCTTATTCTGCCAGAAAGCACTTTCAGGTACATCCAGAGAAACTTGCTGCATCCTTCTGCATAAAATCAATGGAAAGCGCTTGTAAAACTTTGAACAAGAACGAGCACACAGCACGTATTGCAGTAAGACAGCAGTTAAGAAAGTAAGAATAATACCAACACGTACGTACAGAGAATATCAAACTGCAGAGGATATGTAACGGTCCACACTGAAAGAAAAAAGCCAAAGCAGAGACTACTGCAAGTGACTTGGTCTAGTGTAAAAGCACATCATTTGATTTTACTCAGCCATCCTCGTTTATATTGAACAACAGCTCGATGACAAGCAGATTATTGTTTGTACATCAAAAAAAAAGCAAAAAGGCTTCCCTCCCTTACAAGAAAAGTCATCTTAGTGTTAATTTCAACTCAAAACTTGCCAAAAGAAAACAGCAGTTCACTTCCTTCATCATCAAATGCAACCAAGCACAAACAACTACCACACTATAGAGCGCAGAAATGGTTAATTACAGATGTTGCAGGTCCACCTAAAACCACTGCAGCTTAAAGTTGTTTCCGCCACACAAACACACAGCTCAATTGCTGCTGCCCTCACATCTCAGAATCCGCAACAATGGACCAATTCTTAATAGTTTACACACATTTTTTAATAGATTAATGTACAATTAGGCTTTTGTCTAGTCCTAAAGCGTCACAGCGGAGGGTAGCGTTGGCCCCAGTATGCCGAAAGCACACTGGATGAACACATCACCATCACTGATGCTCATGGCTTGAACGGTGGCTCAGAAATCACAGGAGAGGGCTGAAGGAACCTCTTAAGGAGGATGGGAAGTTAAAAACAGTATTCACATGAGTGTGTGTCGTGTCTCGTTTGTGTGTGCGTGGACTTTATCTCTTCAGTGTTTCAATGTAGTGAACAGCAGATGGCGTTTTCAAGGGGAGGCTGTTTCACCAGTTCATGATGCAGTTTCTGTTGAGGGTCATGAAGTAAACCTGACTGCTGCCACCAGAGCGAACCGATGCGAAAAACACCTGAAAGCAAGAGCAACAGCATTGCATTGGATCAGATTCTTTAAAAAAATAAAACTTAATAAATACTTTTTCAATTAAGAGAGTGACCTGTCTTCTAAAGGAACATTAGAACAAATTTTGGGTTTGAATCAGGTGAAACAAACAAATGAAAAAAAAAAAACATACAGGACCTGCCGAGGAAGTGTTGCCACAACCCGTGGTAATACCACCAACCTCCACCAGCACAAAAAGAATCATCAGTGTAAGACTTTTGAGCTAGAATTAATTTAAAAAGGCAAATCCAAGGCGACATCCACGCTGGTGATGTGCCATGAAGAGCTGGTAAGTAGCACCAAAGTACAATATCGGGCATGTTTGCAGCTGTCACACCATTTGAAAAGAGCTCAGAAAGACCCCAGGAGATGATTAATTTTTACCACACAGGATTATCCTGGTGCATTCTGAAGTTTCTCCATTTTATTCATTTAGTAAATATTTTACCAATCAAAAGAGTTTACCAATGTAGTGGAGATTCCAAAGTAAAAGAAAATCGCAAATGGAATCGCAATATGGGTCAGAAAAACCGCAATTAGTTATTTTCTCAATATCATAAATCCTTAATGCACGTGATGTCACAGTAACTAGAAGTTGTAGAAGGAGTGCCAAAAATCTATTCGTGCACTCGCGTTGATCCAAGCATGACCCACGTAAATGTTGAATATGGAGAAAAGCTGGCATGAGATTTTCAAAACTTCAGCACTTAAATGATTTCAGAACGTCATTTTAAATTCCAGGGAAAAGCGTAACTGTTACAGTTAAGAGTTCATTAGGTGGAACTTGTTTGGTTAAGCACACATTAGATGAGATTTCTAAATCGTGCACTTTGTTTTTAACACTGTGTACACTTGCATGCATGTAACCCTAATAATTAACCCTTTAATCTGCAATTTTTGGGCATTTAAACACACTTCCTCTTCAGCCACTTTGTAATCCCACAACCACGAAACTTTACAAAAGCAGAAATGGATTTTGTTCTCAATAGGAGTCAAGTCTTCGAGTTCTCAAGGTGTTTATCTTCGCTTTCAATCAACTAATCAGCCATTCCTTTAGAACTAGAGGACTGCTTTTGACCTCGTATGTGTGTCTGCAAGTGTGAGAATCACCTTGTCGTTTCGCTCACACAGGAACTTGAGCCTCTGCGCTCTCTTGTGCATGAAGACTCCGTCCAGGTGACCCGTCTCCACAGACCGGATTTCAATGGCTTTCTCTCCCCAGCCCATGATCTGGTTAGAACAGATGTGGGCTACATGCAGAACACAAACCAAATATAAATTCATGTCATCAATGTTAATCCTACAGAACTAAATTACAGAATTAACTCACCAACTGAAGTTGGCATCTCTCCCCACTGCAGCACCACATCCTTTATGATGCGCCCATATGTGTTGACATAAACACCCTCATCCTCATAACACACCAGCATCTCCATGCCATCTGAATTGGGCAGGAACACGATGGCATGAGGAGTCACTTGGGACTGGATCTACAACGGAAGGATACATAGAATAAAGGCTTTTCTTTCCACTCTTTGAAATTGACCAATCGACTCCATGAGTAACTCACATGTACAGGAATGTAGATGTCATAGTTGTTGCCAGAATCAACATCTATGGCATGAAAGCCGGCACTCGATCCGTAGATGACCTTTAATCTCTGACCCTCTTCCACAGTGAGATCAACCAGCAGAGGTCTATGCGGCAGGTCTCCGAATGACTGGGTGGAGACGTAAGAGTGAAATCACAGCACGTCTTTGGGTTTATCGAGGTTCATTTTCGCGGGTGAGGTTGGTTACCTTTACCAGCCACTCAACCCCTTTTTTGTGCATGTTATAAGGTCAAATTCACCAGGTGTGTAAACTTTTAGAAAATCTCTATTATGGTTTAAAAAGAGTAAACACTAATTATGAGTGAAAAAAAGGGTTTTTGTGTTTCATATTTTCTGAAACGGTTTTGCTTGGGTATGTAAACTTATTTCTTTTTTACATTTAGAAATTTTAAGACTGTGTCTGATATGCATTTTTGTGAAATAAAGAAACCATCAGATTACTATGTACTATGTTTTAAAAGTAGATTGTGTTCCTGTGGCATGGTGTAGTGGGTAATGACTGTCGTCTTTCCCATCCCGCCCCATTCTGTCTCCTCATTTCCTGTCACTCTCCACTGTCCTTTCCGTTCAAGGAAAAATCACTAGGTTGAGGATTTAGACGTGTACAAATTTCTATTCTCTTAGTAATTACTTTACCATTGGATCTTAAATAATTTCTTCCACTTGATCATGTGAGCCTGATAAAAAAAGACATACATGGTTCAGGATCTGAACCCTAAATTTCCCAAAAAGTATATTGTCAATTTAAGTAGGGAAATAAACCAAAAACCAGAGATTAAAACACATTGTTTTATAAGGTGCAGTTATCTGTACCTTAAAGGCCATGAACTTGTGGTAAGGCTTTGGAGCCCAGGCATAAACCTCCACGGCATTCTTCAGAGCAATCACCAGAAACTTTATCCTTTCGTATTTCACTGAGAAATAAACACAAGCATTCACAGAAGCAATACATCACCACATCTTGGCAGGATAAAACAACTTACATCCTTAACTGTCCCAAATAATTGTCTCTTTGTAACATTTGTCCACACGTACCAACTTTATAATGCACACAGCCCTCCATTTCCCCAACAGTGGTCCAGCCCTGTTTCTTCTCCACCTCAGGATCATTATGGAGGATCTTATTCCTCAGCCAGGCCAGATAATACACGCGCACCTTATTCTTCTTGCCTGGGACAGAGCGAGTGGTAAAATGAGCCAGGCGGTCATGTCTCAATCAGGGAGAATAGGTGTGTAGTTTGTATGCGAGTATAACCTGATATGGTGATGAGGAGGTTCAGTCCCTCCAGAACATCCATCTGCTGAAACCGGCGAGAGTTGATCAGGGGGTAGACTTTACCCTGACCACTTCGATCCAGCAGCTTAAGGCCATTCTCTGTCCCAACCAGAAGGTTTACTCCTGATTGAACAAACCCAGAGAAGATGAACAATAGCAGAGTGTATCTGAGGTCAAGTAGTGACACTATAAAGTATAATTGAAACATTACGGCAGAATTACTTTATATCTTAGGCCAGGGACCTATAGTGAAAACAGTAATCAAATTAAAGCACAAGTATAAAAAAATAATGTTTACACGTCAAAGTTGAGCTTGTTCCTGTCTTGACCAATAACAATTAAGAGTGTGATGACTGGAATGACTCAAAGTAATCCTGGGACCTCAAAATCACAAAAGCCACTCTTACCCCAGAGAGCAGCACAGAGGATCTCAGAGTTGAATCTCTTCTTGTATTTGCGGATCTCTGGAGTGTCACTAACTGGTCGTGTGTTTGTAGGATTGACATTGACCATGGAACCCTTCCGGACCTCCAGCTTCAGCTGCTCAAAGCGAGAGCCCAGACCTAAAACCACCACAAAGAGAGAACCGAGGCACAGAGCAGTTAGAGATCCAAACATCTGCCTCTCAGCAGCATCTGGACAACATTTTGCAGAGATTTATTCAGAATTTTTAATTATTTAAATAAATTATTCATATTTTACCAGAAATAATCACTTTGTATTCAAAATGATTAACAACAAATGGTTCTCAAAGTTCCTTGGAGTTAGTGTATTTTTTTAAGTTGTAACATTTAACAACCTAAATATTTAAACATTTGGGTGAACATATTCATTCATTAATTTTCCAACCCGCTTAATCCCTTTTGAGGTCACGGGGGTCTGCCAGTGCAGTGCACATTGGGCGAGAGGACAGGTCCCCGGTCCATCGCATTGGGTGTACATAGTTATTAATAATTAATCTTTGCAATGGCATGCGTCTTATAACCTTTTACCCAGTCTGGCATTTTACCTCCAATAGAAATGTTATCTCCAGTGCCCCCTGATGGCTGGTACATTCCAAGATCCACAAAGGTAGTAAAAGAGGACTTTCCGGAGGCCTTCACCAATCCCCTGGACTGATACTGAAAGCAATCACATGATCACGGACATTTACTTTATAAAAGCACAGCATAATGGAAATATATAACTGAATCACAAAAAATGTTAATTCAGTTGGCACAGAGCTCACATCATAGACAGAGTCTTTTCCAGGAGAAGAGTGGGAGGCAGAGTCTGTGGGAGAGTGTGAGGGCTGGACCACATCGGGGAGGTTGGTGTATCCATTATGACTGCGCTTCTCTGGCGTCTGACAGGAACAAACACAAAATCACTCTTGAGCAGCTAGAACTACACAATTCTGGATAAAAAAAGACAATAACGATTTTATTTGCATAGAAACACATCACGATTCTCTCAATTTTGAAGAACGTTCGGTTATCAAACAGCAACAAATAGTGTTTGGCATGTGGGAGCTGCATAAACCGTAAGTGAATGAACAAACAAGCAGCAAACTTTCGTATAAACGTGTGATTGGCTTCTTGTAGAACTCGTTACACTTCCTCAAAGCAGATCTGACATGCAACACATCCTACCCTCTGCACAAGCATAGTTTGGTCTCCATATCCTCCAGCACGTTCTTCATCTCCTCCTTCAACTTCCTCCTCTTCGTGGACTACCATGGTGTTCACGGAGTCAGAATCTGCATCACGTGGGCTAAAAAAAACACAACCGTCACTTCCCATTTGATCAAATATTGTAATCATAAATATAATTGACCGTGAGAGAGTTTCATTTCTTACCGGTCAGAAGGGCTCTCCTCCCCGGCTCCCTCCCCGCTCTCACTCTCTTCACTGCTTTCACTGCTTTCAGATGAGGATGAGTAGTCATTGGCCTTCACTGGGGGCCGCGGCTGCTCCTCTGCCCGCTCCTTAGGATACAGACTGTGCTCCTTACATTCCGGTCAAGAAAACATTTGGAAGTGAGCGACACATCACCCATGCATCTCATCTCTGGACATTCAGATCATGCATTTGGTTTTTTCAAAAAGACATAATGAGTTTGAATGATAAATGTGGTCCAAAAAATACCACACATCAGTGCAACAAACACATTGTTCCTTAAAATTTGTGGCCTTCATACATTTCAGCCAAAACACCCGTAAATTGATCCAATTATTGACCAATTTTGACAACATGCCACCCGAACCTTCATGCATACTTTTAATGTTTATTGATACTTTATCCTTCTCAAAAAAAGCTCAGACAGCATACACAGTAAAATCCTAAGAGTTAAATTAACTCTACTCAGAGTGTATTTGGTCCCACTCTATATAGAGTTAAACCAACTCTGAATAAGAGTTATTTAAATAAGTCAATTTGAACTAAACAGTCTATTTTTGTCTGTTTTTACTCTTTCTGGAGTGGACTTGGTCCCTCTCTGAATAGTTAATATTTAGGTTGCATTTTCCATGCAGATTTGGAAAAACATGAAGAAGAAAATAGATTATTAAATTACTCTTTCTCAGAGTCGGTTTAACTCTATATAGAGTGGGACCAAAAATACTCTGAGTAGAGTTAATTCAACTCTTAGGATTTTACTGTGTAGATTGACTCTGTACAAACCTTCTGGCATTTTCAATGATCATGGTAAGAATTAGAACTCAGCCTAGAACTGCACAAGAGTGTTCCCAAAGATCTCAAAGCAGCTGGGAACATCTGAACGATTCAAAGGATGATGAGGGTGAAATTGTCGTGGTCAGAGGAGACCAAATTCAGAAGAGGATGCTGCTTAGACCCCACGATACCATGCACAACATTAAACATAGTGGTGGAAACATTATGTTTTCAATGGCGTTTTTTTCCCCAAAGGCCCAGGACAATTGCAGTGCATTGTCAGCCCAAACTGCTCAGGCTTTGCCTCAATGCAATCTGCAAAACCACTAACATTTTCCACAGTTCTCCATTGAAACTGAATTAGATTAGGAAAGCGTCCAATTTATTTATTCTGCTTCACCTCCTCACTATTCATATCCGAACTTCAACAAAATAATTGAAATGAATTGCATGTTTGAAATAAAAGAAATGAGTGATCTTCAGCGCTACTCCAGACCTCAATCCCATAGAAAATCAGCAAGGGTCAATATAATTCCTTCCCTGATAGCTAATAATCTTTTTTTTGGCAACACCTTATAATTGCAATTATTAGATTACTTGCCAGATGGAAAATGTACCTTATGGTTTATTTTGTGTGGGAATAATTGACTTGGGTCCCATTAATTAGTGTAATGGTTTGGTTTCGATTTAAAACACCACAAGGTTTTAAAACAACTACTTTAACAACTTCAATTTGATATACATGTGGAAAACCGCAATATTGAGAATCACTGTTACACTATGACAAACCTTTTGCCTTTTATCTGATACCCAAATTATTCCGAAGGATGGAGTTGGGAGTCCAAAAATGAATTCATTTATATTTTAAGGAACAACATTACAAGTCATTAAGTTCCTGAAATTTATATTACAATTACTTAACATGACATGCATTCATTCATTCATTCCACATCCCTCTTTAAAGCCAGATTGATACAGTTCATTTTTTTAGGGATGCAATAATGAATTTTGTGACCTATTCAAAGGAACATGCAATCATGCAAGAAGACTCAAGCTGATAGACAGGTACGGGCACTGACCTCTCCTATTGCTCTCTTATAGCTCTGAGGGCAGGAAGAGGAAGGAAAAGATATGGCGAGAGTAGAGAGAGTGATGAAGATGATAAAGGGAGAGTTAGTTTCCTAAAGAGTGCCTGTTGTGTTCAAACTAAACAAACTACAGGCATGTGATCTTCAACTTAACGTGCGTGTGTGTGCTTCATGCAACTTTTGTGCTTTTGCAAGTGGGTTTCTCACTGCTGGTCTGCTGGGCCTGGATGAGGTTCGCGATTCTCCTGGTTTGTGTTGGCCATCGTGAGAGAGAGTTGGAGAGGAATCCATCTTGGATGAGCCTGAAAAAGAACCCAATCTGTACTTCTGGATCATTGAATAATACAGAAACGTGACGCCTCACTGAATGTGTGGAAATTGTGAAAGTTTAAATACTCAATGTTTGGAAGTTTTACAGTACAGACGCCAAAAATTCTGTGTTGTCACAGCAATATCATATCATAGTCACAAAACGATAAGGATAATGTGTCAGAACTACACTCCAAACCAAATGACAGTTCTGAAACTTCATCAAGTTGCTTCAATATTTAAAAATTAAAGCTGCAAGCAGCGATCAAAGGATTCAAGCAACATCACTCTGTGGGCATTAAGTTGTACTAAGCATTATAACCAATCCTAAATTAGATCTATTCATGCAAGAACTGTTAAAATTTCAGGAAAAAAGGGCAAATAAAAATCTGAAAATGCCGACCACCACGTGTCGCTATGGCTTAAAACTTTCCATGTTATTATTGTTACACGTGCCAAATTTGGAAGGTCATATTAATCTAAATTGCTGCTTTTCGTATGGCCACCTGGGGGTGCTATAACTGACACTGTAGATTGTGATGTAGATGCGCTCACAACATAAACGGACAACGTACTTGGCGAGTTTGAGCCTGATCTGACTATATATGACTGAGCTAAACCAAATTCCTCTTCAGAGGGAAAATTTCCTTTTTTTTCCACGTCTTCTGTGATCACAGTTTAACATCCCATATACCTAAGGATAAAACTGATTGGAGTTTGGAGAAGAAAAGATAAAATCTCTAGGAGGAATTTGTTGAAGTATGACATGCTCAAAAGTCGTCATTTATAAAGCTTTTAGCAAAGTAACCAACTTCCTGACGATTTTGGAAATGCAATCTGTATATTTACGTCTTGGTACCTTACACATGTGCCGAATTTCATTCCCCTATTAACAAACTGTTAGCACACTATAAGCTGAAGCGTGCTGGATGGCACTATAGAGACATTTTTTTTACACTCACTGTTGAGCCTCCTAATAGGTGGAGGATATTACATGCTCAAACGTAACTGTAGCTTTATAGTCTGAACATGTTTTGAAACAACAATAACAGTTTAAACATTGAAACAGTTTAAATGTTTGGTGATAAGATGGTTTTATAAATATCGTGATTAAGTATCGCATTGTGAGCAGAGTATATCGTTACACACATACTGTTGTTCAAACAACAAAATGGAGCTAAGTAATAATAATTTAATGGGTCATGAAGTGCTGGATCCTTGTGGAATTAATGCATACTATACTTTAACATAATATCATAGTGTATGGTGACCTGGGCATAGTAATAAAAAAAATTAAATAAAACTATTCCCATTCATGTCAACCAGTTTTTTTTAATTTTTTTATTTTTTGGAATCAATTGACGGCAATGTTCGATAAGCATGCACGAATGAGTGAGTGAGTGACTCACTGAGGATGCGATGTCTCTCTAGAGAGCCAGTCTGGGGCAGGTTGGCCATGATGCTCATGCTGTCACCCCTCTCCCAGCGCTCATTACGACTCAGATCAGGATTGCTGACATAAATGGCAAACAGAGCAGAAGTCAGTGCAGTTTTGAGCTTGATGTGCGAGTTCATAAAGCATGTTTAGCTTGATACCTTGCTCTAACCGGGTGTCTGATCCCAGAGGAGAGATTTGTGTTCAGTGCAGTGGCTATAGAAGCTGTTCTCTGAGGAATCTAACGGAGAGAACAATTCTGAATCAGGATGGGCTGCATCAAGCACATAGACATCAACAAAGAGGAACAGGCAAACACTCTTACTTTAGGAGGCTGTTCAATCTCAGGGAGACGAATCCAGGGACCCCGGTCGTCTCTCATTGGTCGAGACTGAGGTGCAGGGGTCTCTGATGTGGGGTCTGAGTTTTGACGGACTAGTTCTCTGGAGTGTAGTGGTCGAGGTGTGGGAGTGGGAGAGGGATCCTGAGTGGGGAAGGCGGACATGGTCTTAGTGGGCTGATCGCAGAGAGACTGAGAACGAGGGACAGGAGCTGCGTATGGTTTTAACGGTACTAAGTGGGCCATCTGGAACTATGGTGAACAGGAAGCAAAGCCAAGAGAAGCCATGGTTGATGTCATCCAAAAAGAACACAGAGAGGGCCATGTTTTTCATATGAGGGGGAAGTTAGCAAAGCGTTTTTTTTGGGAGGGGGGGGGGGGGGTATGCAAACAGGAGAGTGTTATGAGTAGAAGGAAAACCAGCCACCGGGGATGGACAGCAGAAGAATGTAGAAGGTCCAGTGCAGGATATGCAAGTGAAGAGGATGTTCCCAAAGGATGGAGGATTACAGAGGATGTGAGTGAGCCCCACAGGAAAGAAAGAGAAGAACAAAAAGTAAACGAATAGTGAGAGTTTAGGCAGGGCATGCAGCAATAAAAACAGAGATGGCCATTTTTTATGAGAAACGATTTTAAAATGGTAAATGAAGAGGTAGTTAAATAAAATAAACAAACTATAATAATAAAACAACTACAACAATAAACTTTATGACTAAAAAAATAAAATGCATTTTAACGTTTCAATTTCATTCATTAATTTTCTAACACACTTATTCCCTTTCGGGGTCACAGGGGTCTGCTGGTGCCTATCTCCAGCACACATAGGGCGAGAGGCGGGGGTACACCCTGGACAGGTCGCCAGTCAATCACAGGGCAACATTTACTTACACATTTACACCTAAGGGGAATTTAGATTATTCAATTAACCTAACCGCATGTTTTTGGGAATGTGGGGGAATAACCGAATAACCGAAGTACCCGGAGGAAATCCACACAAGCACAGGGAGAACATGCAAACTCCTTCCAGGAAGGTAACTGGCGTGCCGCCCTAACAGTTCAACATTATTACTAAAAGATTTTTTTAAAACAATAATAATTAATTGTTTTTAAATACAGTAATTGTTCTCAACATTTGAAGAGTTTTTTTCCAAAACGCCTTAACTTCATTAAGATGAATTTGACAAAAAATGTTCTTTAGCACAAAAGTGGTCTGAGGAAAATCAAACTTTCATAAAGCACCTCAAAGGCAGACCAGATTTTAAGATTTAAAGATTTAAAAACTACGGTTAATCCTTGGCCCTAGTTCTTAACAAAATGCTACAAATCCATATAATCAATATAAATCTTAATTTCTTTTTAAATGAAACGTCGATATTGAATCAAGTGGCTGGATCCAGAATTGTTCGGTAAAACAGTGTCAGAAACCAACCGCGGATACTGGACTCACTGCTCCGAAGCACAGAGTTATCTGCTGTCCTTCCAGTGACTTTGGGGCGTCTTCACTGGACTTTATTGACTGTGATCAGCTGGAAAAAGGCCTGATCCTGTTCCATCTTTATGGAACGATTATAAAACGATTCAAAACTTGACGGCCGACATTTTTCCATCTCCTCAGCCCCTCATCTTCTTTTAGCTGATGAACTTGCCTTGCTTTGTAAAAAACAAAACAAAAACTCAAGTGGGGATAGTGGGGATATTGCAGTTTGTAAAAAAATGGAAAAACCAGGAGACCACTAAACGGCAAGTATTGTATTGTATTTTTTTTTTATTGTTTATGGCCTTTTCAAACGTGAACACAATACACTTCAGATTTGGCTCATTTAACTCTTTTATCGCGTTTTGGAACCAAACTCATCATTTATGTTTCAAACATATGACCCGGCAGCTCTGTTCTGGATCATATGGAATGCGAGTGTCCCTGAGAGCTCAACGATGCAGTGAAAAAAATTGCACACCTTGCCCTGGCCCCCCTGTGGCTCCACTGGCCTCTGCATGGGTGGCGTCTGAGCAGCTCCTGATTGGTTAATTGACTCGGAACGGGACTGGATGTTGGTATCAGAGACTGTGGCACAGATTTTGGGAGAGCCCTGTCTGTTGAGCTTACTGCGCTCCTCCACCTAACAATCAAGAGCGGAAGGATTTCAATCCTGAGGCTTGTGTTCAATGTAATGTTCTCAGCAGGGTGCAAGTGTACCTCTCTGGCCCAGGCCGGCTTGTTGTTCTCCAGGTTCTTGCTATAATGGTACATTTGTGGTTTCTTGTCTTGCTGCTGCTGCTGTTGAAGGGAGACGAGGTATGCATGCTCCTGCTGCAGCTGTCTTTGAAGCCTCTCTGACTGCCTCTGCTCCTCCAGCTGTTTACGCTTGTACTCCTTTACACAAACACAGGCATTAGACGACAACTCTCAGCGTATTAACCACCAACAGATGCAACACTGCGCTGCTTTTGTTTCTGATAGAAAACGTAAAACCACAAACAGTTGATGAATAATAGCACGAATAAATATGAATGAGTTTTTTCATTATGTTAATATGTTTTATTATGTTATGTTTATGTTTCATTTTTTTACAAATACAATGGATGCATTGCTTTCATTAGTGCATAAAGCGATTCATTGCTTATTTTGTGTAGTTATTTCATTGTGTTGTACTTTATTATTTGGCTAATAATAATGATGACAATAACGATAAAATCAAAAGAGACCGACAGGGCGACACGATCCCATTCATTTTCAACTCCACTAGTCTTTGGGCGCATCATTGACTCTTTTGGTGTGTACGGCGCATTAACGGTGAGCTCTTATTCCTCTACATTTAAGTTTTACTAGCACAAAAAAGTAACATGACTGAACATATTTTTCTACAAATTTTAATTAACTGTTTACAAGTACTTGCCATTTTTAAAAGTGTTGAAACAAAGACAAGTTTGTTGGTGCTAAATCCACACTGACTGTTATTGTATGGGTCTGTAACACTATAGTTTAACACTATGAAGGTGTTAAACTATAAACACACCGTGATACCTGTAATCATGAGACACATTGAATAGGCCAAAACGAGGGCCAAAGAAATAATGAAGCAGGTGAAAGAGATAGCTGTGTTTACCATCAATAAAGCTTGCTCCTGCAGTAACTGCTGCTGCAGAATCTCTAACTGCCGCTGCTCTTCCTCCAACTTATGTCTTATGAATTCCTACAGAGGACGGGGGCAGAGAGTGAGTGAGGGGTGGGGGGAGGAAAAGAGAGATCAGAATAGACTCCCAAGGACAGACTAATAAGATATTTGGGAGGCAGACAGATACACCTGTCGGTGTAACATTTGAAGGCAGACATTTTAAAGTTGTGTTTCTTGAGGGCTTTTTAAAATGGCTGAAGAGATGAAAGAGTTTTGAGATTAGTTCCACTAGCTTCATTCACTCATGCAACTGGAGCCATAATGTCACTGCATTTATAATCTTAAAATGACACGCAGAGAAGTGTCACAAGTAGTTCCCGTCGCTGTGCTGCATATGCATACTTTTCTCTGATTGGATTAAATGGAGAAACTAAAAGAAGTGCGACGTGAGGCGTCCCCATGTGCGGCGGTTTCATTTAGAAAAGAGTGTCTGTGGCACATTGTCCGTGTATTCATGTGATTAGCCTTTTGTGTTTCTGTCAGATTGAACAGAGTTGAATGTAAGGCTGCATACGGCTCACCCACACAGACTACGTTTGAGAGCCTGCTACCATAGCAACCACTCCACAGACATTCCAGAGCCAGAGCTGTGCTGAGTGGAACACCAACGCTCCGCTATGATTGGCTGGCTGGCTGTAGGTTCATGTCTGTGATTGGTTACCTGCTCTCTCTCCGCCATCCTCCTGTCCTCTTCTCGTCTCATGTCATCGAGTCTCCGGTGAGGAGCTTTATCCTGTTGCTGCCGCACCATCTCTCTCTCTTTCCTCTGTTGCTGTAGATAAGAAAGAGATAAAAGTGAGTCACTTTAACAGATTTAGCTAAAATAATAAGAGCCTTCCTGTCGCTAAAAATCATCTAGCACTCTTGAAGGGGGAAATTATGCAGGAGGGCGATGATCTGGTGAGAGAGGGGGCGAGCTTGGTCACGTTGGTGAGTCAGTGCACTGCAGAAAAGCATTCAGCAGGTCATTGGCTCGATGGTGCTGCGTGCAGACCGAAAGTAAATGCTCTCAAAAGGATGGTCCAAAGTTTATACCTGAAGATACAGCTTTTAATATTTCTTTATGACGTTTCACATACATTCGCGGTTCAAAAATTGATGATAAAAAAAAAACGGTCATTATGTATCGTGAAGCTAATTGGGAGATATTGTTCAGGAGCTGAAGTGCAGTTGTTTCATGGAGAGACTTTTAAAAAATTATTTACCTTGTCCCCTTGTATTATGTAATATTTACTAAAAACAATTATCCTTTAAATTATAGTTATTTTTTTTTTAATTTTACTAACTTTTTAATAAGTGAAATGAATAATTCATAAAATTAGCTTCCTCCATCAGTGTGTAAAATAAGATCATTTATTGCAAAAATTAAGAATGGATGGATGGTATCCAATGGAATTAAATTCCACCCCCCCTCACAAAAAAAAAGTTATATGAACATTTTTAAATATTTGTATAAAATAAAGATAGTGTTTAAAATATTGTGATGCATATCGCATCGTTGAAATGATATTGAGGAATGCATCACATTGGAGCAGACTGTATCATTTCACCCCTAATATATATATTCTTGTAATGGTTTTTAATCACAATGTGTGATTCTATTACTAAATAAAACCTATTTAGACCTTAAAAAAGGTCTTTCAGTCATTTACAGGGGTTACTTTTCTCAAATTCTCAACATGTTCCTCATGACATTCCACAGATACCTCTCTGTGTTTAAGCCAATGAACAGAGATCAGCTTCTGATAAGAGAAAAATGTTCAGCTCTTCAAACTCTGCAGTTAATCCTTGGGCTGTGTGTGCCTTTTACAACATGAGCCATCCTACAGTGTTTTCTCAAACAGACCTTAATCAACCTTCAGCTTGGCCAATGGCATGTCATTATTTTTATCCTCCTATCCACAGAAGTTTAACTACACATTATTTAACTAACACATTACACTAACTGTTTTTCATGGACAAATACAATACTTCATTTGTACGTCAGTGTATAAATGCTATATTTGGAAGGGTGGAAAGAGGCTGAGAAAAACTTGTACGCACTGACATTTTGTGTTTATTGCAAATTTAGAAAACTAAACAGCAAGTGTTCATAACAATGAGCAAAACACTTACAGTAAAAGTGTAATTTTAAAAAAGCTTTGGGGTGGTAAATACATATGGTTTGAAGATGTTCAATACAAAATGTTCTAAGCACCATCAAAAAAGTGGTAGAGCATTTTTTATTTGGGCCTTTAAGAAAATAAGGTAAGACTAAATACCATACATATTATTTTCACACAAACACTGAAACTTTTGTTTAAACGAGTGTCAAGCATGTAAAATTGTTTTTCATCAAGCGCATCATTTTATCAGAATAATTTTGCAGGTTTATTTACATTTGGTTCTCTACATTTTTTAATACATTGTAGGAATTTCACATTGAATAATGTGTGTGTACATAAGAACCAAACAATTGACTATCTGTCTGCCAGGATGTGTTTTGAAACCCAGTCCATTTCCTCCGAGAACAGAGATGTTCAGTGTGTGTGAATGTATGTGTTCATGTATACCTCCTCCAAGCGTCTGCGTTGCTCTTTCTGCTCCTCGATGCGCTTCTGACGGTCATGCAGCAGCTGGCGTTTGTGCTCCTCAGGGTCTCTGCGCTGAGCAGCCAGCTGCGCCTGCTGTCTCTTTAAGGCCTCAGATCGCTCTTTGTTTTCTTGCTGTAGCCGCAAAAAGTCTCTTCGCAATGTTGACTCCCCAGGAACATTCAAAATAGAGCTTCAGAAGAACAAAAACAAAAGGGCCTGTGAAAACCTACTCGCCACAACACATGCAATCAAGTTAATCTAAGACCATTACCATTTGGAATACCCATTCTCAGTAGGTGCCCATTCTACCTACTGGCATCCCAGAGTATGTGCAGTAGGTACTGTCGTTCAACTCTAACTCAGACAATATTACATTAATCACCTCAAGCCTTTGACCGAATGGCAAGGTTTTGTTGAGAAAGTCCCCAACTTTTATACTTGGTTTTGAGGCTCACCAATATGAACTGAACCGTGTGCACATACCGTACTTATGTTGATAGTAGTCTTACATAATTGGTTTAATCACGTTGTTATCATGATATTTGCTTGAGATTCTAAAAGCAGACCAAGTGGGGCAACAGTGATTCTTTTCTCTGATTGGAATCAAAGTGCAACAACATCTTGTGGATCACTATTGTTTTAAATACTGTAATGTTTTTTTTTCTTGCATTCACAATGACCCACTCAAGAGATGCAGTTGGTGAAAGCATAAAGGTGAACCATTGCAAATAGAGCTAAGCAATACCAGTTTGTTCTGAATGCAGCATGGTTTATAACCTTATCATATTCAGAGTTCATTATAAATTCTGTTGTGTTCTTAAACCTTGCTTCAAGAGTCTGCTAATTTTTTTTTTAACAAATGCAAACTAAAACATCTCTGTACACTTGCTTATATCAGAAGTCTATATAAATTGATCCAGTCAGCGGAGCAAAAAAGTTGGAGACTACCAACCCTGACCCTCTATTCAATCCCATTAATGATGGAATTTGCAAGCAATTATAAAAACAACTTTGTTTTCCCTATCGTTATTTTAACCAAACAGTCAATTATTCTCTCTCAAATTATTAATCCCTATAACATATTAGGTCAAAACAAGTTGTCTCAATGCTGTAAATCAACCAGCTTTGACTCAAGTTTATTTACCAGTTAACCTCTTAAGCCCTGAGGCCTATTTTCCGAAAATCCTATACTTTTACTTTTTAAGGCATTTCTCAGCTTTTACAAGGTCTAAACTGCAAATCTTGGTATCAAAATGAAGATAGGTTCTTGGGGAGTGGTGTGGATGAGTTAATTTGACAGTCAAGAACACTGGGTAAGAGTAATTGATGTTGGAATGGCCAAAAAATGAACTCCGCCTAAAAAAAAAACACATGTTTCCTCCAATATCTCCTTATTTTACTTATAACGAAGCAAATAAACACAATCAATTGTAACCACTACATGTCAAGAACATCTGTAGCAAGTTTGGTGTTCATACTACAAGAAACTAATATTCTGTAAAGGTTTTGATTGAACAAAGTTCAGGCGTAATCCATGTTGGCACAGTTTGGCACAATTTGGCACAATAATTGAAATATGGAAAAAATCTTGTCCAAAGCTTCAGCTACGTTCATAGTCTTCTTTTCTTGCTTACGGGACATGATTTCAGCAAAAAAAAACTCCTAAAGAAACGCTGTAAAAGGGGGGTGGAAGCTCATTTACCCCATCTTGCTGCGCTTTTGGGAACCTTTCATTCACAAACGCTTTGACGTCGAGCTTCTGCGTGTCCCTACCCCCCGACCATCTGTCCAATCCGGGAGCTCTATATATCGCTGGAAAGCTCTGATTCTGAGGAAGCCAATGAGATCAACCATTTTGAGACTGACGGGATCGCCGACGAATCACACGACGCGCAGCGTGGAGAGACCACCTCTTACGCACGGGGAGTCATTCCATATTTGGTGACGTCATGAGGCCACGGAGCAACAGAAAAAATCAAAAATGGCGTTTCCGTGAAGCTATCGACCGGACATAACAACAAACGGACTTTTATCGCTATGGAAATAACTTTTTGTTGAAAAAACGGCAAAGGTAAGACAAGATTTACATGCTTGCTTGGTTTTCGCTGGCGTTTTTTCGTGGAACTTTCGCTCCCTGCTCTGAAATACTTTATACAATGTAAATGAGTTGCATATCGCTGGATTCAGCTGGTTGTTAGCTTTCATTTGATGCCATGGTTTTGGTGTTTCCGTTTATATTGTGGATACATATCGCACATAAACAAAAACGTGGTCATGAATTATACTCCGGATATGTTGCTGTTTATTTGCATGGCGTTCGAGCTGTGGTTCACGAATATGAAATTGAATTAGATACGTTTTTAGAGGAGTTTCCGCTGAACACAACAGTATTTAATATGTGTGGGTTATTCTCAGGGTTAGTGAGCTATGAGTGAAAATGTAACGCACAAGGGGGCAAGTCCCCGGTACCGGGGACTCTCGGGCTTAAGAGGTTAAAGAGTTTTCCATCTGCCTTTTGAAGAGTAATCTACAGTACTGTTCAGGGTTAAAGCTGCAGAGATTACCTGGATTCTCGCTCATCTCCTCTGTTCTCATCCTCTTCATCACTTCCACTGTACTCATACTCTGTCTCCTCTGAGAGAATTCAAGACAAAATAAGCAATAAATCACACACAAACAAAGAGAGGAACAGAAAAACACGTGAAAGGCATAAATAGATCATGGTTTAAAAGAGACTGTTGCAGGGTCTCAATCAGATGCTTTCTCCATTCTACGGATACAGTATAAGCTCTAATAACCATGTTGGGGGCAAATTTGTAGCTGTTTCTCATTCTTTGTATTCAGAAAAATAATTCAGGGATTAATAGTTAAAAAGCACAGCATGACAAAAGCCTAAGAAAAGTGACCTTTTTCTCCACGTTTCTTTCGTGTCCGATCAATATGATCCTTGAGCTGGATGCGAACTTGTCGTTCAGTGGGTTGGTCTCTGATGAACGAGTGCTTCAGTAGCTGCTCAGTGGATGGCCGACTTGGATACGACTTTACCAGACAGCCCTCGATGAAATCTATAAACTTCTTAGACCTGAAAGAAAAGATTTAATACACAGGAAATTGAGCAAGAATGACAAACTCTTTATTTTGAAGAAAGACATCAACTCTGATCTGAAAAGAAACAGTGCAAGTTTCAATGGAAGATCTTTAAATACAAAATGAAGCTTGATCTTGAATTTGGATATTGTATTCCTGCAATCAATGGAAATACAATTAAATCGCAAAAAGAGTTTACAGGCCATTACCTACATTAAATACTACCTTGTGATCCCTGCCCCAACATATAGCCATCCTTTATTTCTATTAGCAGCTGTTCATGGGCAGGGCTCTGCCCAGGACAAGAATAACTCCTACCCAAAAACTAAAGCATAGCATGCCATTATCTGACAACTGCACCAAAGAGAAAACCAGAAAAACCCACAAACACATTCAGCATCAAAATTCTGATGCAGAGGATGTTGGTTGGTGCTATAAAGGATGAGAGTATAAATATTTTGAAGCATGTCTGCAAAACTTTCAGTGATACTCCAGGCTAGCTTTATGTATGCCAGCCATCAATGCATGCAGTATATGTATATATAGATGGTGGGTAGATAGAAAGGAAAGACAGAAGGAAAATATGATCTTAAAAAGCAGCTGAGACATGGTGCCCTCACCATTTCTTGGACTTCAGTTTGGGAGGAGGGTTCCGTGGGATAAGGAACAAAGCTCGCATGGGATGCATGTCACACAAGGCTGAGGGAAAGAACACAAAAATCAAACACTGATTACAGATGGCACCATCACACGTGTGCCCAATATCAGACTAATGGATGGGAGAGGTGACAAGTCATGAGTGCAAGTAGAGAAATTACTGAGCTGCTACAACAAGCTATCTGTGTGAGTGAGAGGGTGAATGTGACCAAGACTTGCATTACAAAATGCAAGACTGCCCACAATTTAACGTTTTTAGACATTAAGACTTATAGAAGAGAAAACCAGTAGTTGCCTTTACACAAACATATATATATTTATGGTCCATTTTTTGTTGGACTGGCATAACACGTTTGGGTAAAGCAATTTTTTCATCCAGTTTATGTCCATGAAACAATTTTTATGAAACATTTTATTATAGACACTATTTAGATGTTTAAAAGGTCAATGGAAAATACCACAAAATTTGGAAAGTTTAAGATTGTAAAGCAAATAATGACGGTCCAGTTGGATTTCTATTATAGCTTGCAACATCCTCCACCCACAAGGGGGAAAACCTTGACATTTATGCACCTCTTGTTTCTCAGTAAAAGTTGACTCCAGTTTCTCATTCTTGTGGTAGCTTCGAGATGAAACATCCCGGTAATTTCACAATAAGTATATTGTAAAAAGAAGTAGTTTGTTAAAAGAATTCAGAACAAATTCTGGGGGGCGGGGGGTAGGGGGGCAATTGTGTTTGGTTGACAGAAGCTTGTGGGTTTTATGTGAAAATGACAGACAATAACAACGTTTTTCTACTTACGAGGTGCTCCTTCAGCCATTTCTATTGCAGTGATTCCCAGAGACCAGATATCACTCTGCCATTCAAAAAAGATAAATGTAATCAAATATTAGTCTTTGAACACTGTACATGCAGCATACTTCGTGAGCAATTTTGAAAGTATTTAGAAAAAAATGTGAAATTCCGATATTTAGAGAATATTTGGCTCCAGAGAAAGCTACCAGCAGTCTGGACAGATATTTATAGTGAGAATGTTTCTAGTCCAGTGTTCTGCATAAATGGAAGCTGACTATATGAGTAGTATTGTAAGTTGGAACATTCCACTGCCACTTCACAACTTGCGTTAACTGCCCATGATGCATTTATAAAGTCACACAGTGAGAGGAGAGCAGAGAATGAACAATGAGTAAAAAAATCAAGACCCAGGTTCGATTTTCCCCATTTAACCTCGCTAACATAATCTGAATAAGTAGAATTTTTGGTTGCTATAGAGGAGTCACTGACATCAAATTGCCTGCTATGGTAAAGTCAGGTTGATATGGAGGGGACAATGACATAAAAATGTTTCCTTTTTACATGATTATTTGTATAATTTATATAAACCAATACCCATGTCTATCATATACCAAAGCTGAACAGTTTAGTTACTAGGGAGCCGTCAGCGATGTCATTAAAATTTTAATTTGTTTCTGTGATTAACATAAACAAACCCCATTTCTCTATGATACAATGGCGATTGAAAATAAATAGGAAAATGAAAAAGGGAAAGTAAAATATATTAAAAATGAAATAAGTCATATTTAACCTCTTCTAGAGGCAAGGGTTCAAAAACCTTTGGGTTGGGTTGATATGTTCTGTATGGTCTGTTTGAGAAATGCTAAGTAAGCAAACCCATAGATTCACTCTTCGTTCATTAATTTTCCAAACTATTCCCTTTTTTGGGGTCACGGGGGTCTCCAGCACACATTGGGCGAGAGGCGGGGATACAGGTGTACAGGTATACACCCTGGACAGGTCGCCAGTCCATCGCAGGGCGTCTTTTTGACATTTCTGAGGTCAAACAGGTTTTCAGTTTGACTTGCCGTTTTATAAAGTTTCAACCCATTGTAATTTCCAAGAATTCTCTGTGATTTTTCAGAATTCCTTTAGTGGTAGCAGCCTGAAAAGATATAGCAACCCGACTCATTTTGGATATGTTGGCAAAATTTTGAGGCTGTAGCTCAAATGGGCTAGGATATGGGATAAGATTTTTTTGTCTGAAGCAAAAGACGAATAACGATATAACTATGAATCTACATAGTGTGTTTTATGCTCTGCTATAGTTGCAACATTAATTGCAAGCACATGGCACTTAATTAACTTTATTAATAGAGAATGTGATCTTACCCTAAAATCGTACGTGGAATCGGGATTCTCATCGCATGCAATGACTTCTGGGGCCATCCAGTATGGAGTACCAATGAAAGTGTTCCTCCTGCCAACTGTTCGATCCAACTGTGCGCTCACCCCAAAATCCACTGCACCGAAGAAACAGGAAGCAGTTTATTGTCCATCTAGTCTACACATTCATGTTACACAAATCTACAACACTGTATTACACCTCAAACACACTGACAGACTTCTTCATGCTCTGCCTTTAGGTTGTAAAGTATGCAAATATTTCAGTCATGGTGTCAGGCTTAATTTAATGAGCTTCACTGCTTTGCTCTAACTGCTAAAAAAGCTCACTAATCAGACAGGCTGGATGAAACACCAGCTCAAACACATGAAACAAGGCCACACAACTCAAATATTTTCCGTAGTTTTAAACAAACGCAGCCAAAAGGTATGAAGAATGTCTGTTTTTAGGCCCACTTACCCAGTTTGACCTCAGCATTTTCTGTGAGCAGCACATTCTGCCCCTTAATGTCTCTGTGGATGACTTTATGAGCATGGAGGTGAGACAGACCCTAAGAACCAGAAGGAGAAGTCACATACATTTGTATTGAAGCTGATCTGAACAGCTATGATTGATAGTCAAATACTTGTTTCTCTTGTTTTTATGACTATGTTTGTTGCTATTCACTGTTAAAACTGTACATGTAACAGTCCCAAAAGTCATGGTTCATAGTTCGGTTCATTGACTCTGATCAAGACATACAACCCAGAGGGCAGATACATGTATGATGATGCAATGCTAATGGTCAGAAAATATTGAGGTGATCTGCTGCACACCAATTCGGAACAAGAACTGTTTGACAGCATGCAAGACCTCGAAAACCTGCCGGCTTTTTTTTTGAGTCTGTAGTTTTTGAAATATCTGACTCAATGAGTAAATACCAGAATCCAGCAAAGTGGATGATGACTGTGTGTGTGTGTTAGAGCTGCAACGCTCTCATTTAGTAAATGAGTGGAAGTTCAGCACATATCATGAAACTTCATCCTGATTAAACCCAGCAGCTTTTAATCAGCCTTTAGATATGAGAGAAGTCAGGAATAGGCTATTAGGGGGGTAATCTGTAGTTCCGTCATGATCATATTCAGCTCATATCAAGTATTTCTTAAAAGTGCTGGAGCCATGTCACACTGAACACAAGTACTGCATATTTTTAATATAAGAACATTAAACTGTTCTTATGATGACTGTGGTAAACATGCTTTGTTAATAAAATGGCAAGCTGGGAATTTTTAGCTTATTCCTGTTGAACCAAACACAGAAACAACAGTTTGTGCCCAGTTACTCCCATAAAGCCAAATATTAATTTAAGGCAGGGGTGTCAAACTCATTTTCACAGAGGGCCACATTAGCATAATGGCTGTCCTCAAAAGGCCAGATGTAACTTATAAATATAAAACAATGTAATCGAATGTAATGTAAAATAAATGTAACTACTCCTTAATGTTACATAAGTCATTATTTATAACTTATTCAAGTGACAATTCAGTTACATAGAAACAATTGTATGCTTGTTGTCCTAATGTGAATCCTTTTGTTTTTTTGTCAGTTTATGAAAACCCACATAACTCCCTTAATGAAGGATCAAACTGTCCAAGAAAAATAGCTTTTTTTGTCATTTGTTTAGCGAAAAAACCCTCACAGACTGAAGATGATGCTTATCGATCATCATCTTTTATCATCAGGCTAAAGAAACAGATCACAGATAAACTATTAGCTGTGCCCATTTCACATCTTGAAATTTATTTTAGCGTGAGAAACCAGAGGTGTGGTGTGAGAGATCACTCAAATGCGAGAGTCTTAAGTTCAATGTGTGAGAAACGGCAGCTCTGCAGTTTCACTCGTGAGCATGTATGCGGAAGCTGCGGCATTGTGGGAAATGTAGTTTTTTTTTCGTGTTTTCGTTTTTTTTACACTCAAAACTTTTAAGCTCTCGCGGACCACATTAGATTACATGGCGGGCCACATCTGGCCCGCGGGCCTTGAGTTTGACACATGTGATTTAAGGCCTCTATACACCAATCCGAATTCTCGTGCAACAAAGCACCAAAAAACTATAGGCACCAACAGGACATCACACATCTGACCGAACGAGTGGTGCCAACAAAAGAGTTTCAGAACCATATCAGATCCATTTTTTTGAAAGCAGAATGACTAATGAAAGCTGGCTCTTTCATGATGTGAGAAAAAGAGCGGCTTAGTGGTGCAAATCCCATAGTTTCACTTGTTTGTGGGGAAACATTCAGTATCAAAACAGGACAAATACTTCTTTCCCCAACTATATGTATAGCATGTTTCATTTTTTGTTCAACCAAACAGAGTAGTTCCTATCAACTGCGTACAGACCCAGAGAAAAATAGTTTTCCCCCAAAAAGCAGAATGTTACTGTTCATGAATAAAAATGAAGATCCATCAGTAAAGATGAATTTAAGAGAGAAAACTAGGCTCGAATATATATTCATGGTACTTGCCTGTCTAAAGAATCATAAAAAAATAAAAAAAGTTTTTTTTTTATCATTATAAAAAAACTTAGTGTTTTTATTTATTAAAAAAGTGTTCTGTGTTTCGTTGAAGTCCTACATTTGGAGACCTTGAGTGTTGGTTTAGTCAAACTCTTATACAAATCTGCTGCAATTTAACCATGTTTAATGTAATTGATTATACTGAAACTGAAATCAAAAGACTAACAAGAATGAAAATCTTGTTTCATCAGGATAAGTAGACATCTGACCTCTCCATCTTGATTTATCCAGCTAAGAAAAAAAAGATTTTACATGATATCATTAAGATACAATCAACTCTCACTCTGAGGATCTCTCTGCAGATGTATGCAATCCAGTCTTCTTTGAGGGAGTTCCCCTTTGTGTTCTTCACCAGGTCAGTGACTGAACCAGCTCCACAAAACTCCATGACCAGCTAAACAAAACACATAAGCACAAGACATTTAATTACAAATACTCCATCAGGCTATTTCTGTTAGCAGCAGTTATGGTCCCAGTGCAGGCCTTTACAGAAGAAGGCTTTGCTGGTGATCATGTTGAGATGTTGAAAGTACAAACCCAGAGCTGATCATCATGTCCAGGTGGACTCTTCTTCACAAACGCTCCATAGTAGGTCGCAATGTTCCTGTGGTGACTGTACTTCTTCAACATATTAATCTCTGCTTTAATCTCTTCTTCCTCTTCCTCGGTCACATCCATTACTTTTATGGCTGCCAGCTGACCCGTCTTTACATGACGCCCCTGGAAGCAAAAATAAGTTATTACACAAGGAAAGTACAATAAGCATCTTAACAAAGGCTCGAGCACCAATGTAGGTATATAGAACCTTCAAAAATGCACCAAAATCCACACAACACAATAATACTCTGCAAAAGTATTATTAATTATAGTATAACAAATGTATAAAAATTGTTCTAAAAGAATTTCACACAAGAGAAAGAACTAATTAAAATGTACATCCTATTGGGCTTTGAAAAGATGGTGTGGTGAAATGGTTCTATTGCACCACCTGACACGAGGAGAAAAACCCAAGTGTGACTGGCCTTAAATTGGTTGACATTTAACAAATAAACAAACATTCCCAAGAAAATACCCCCACATACGAAAAAGTAATTGTAGATAAATCATCTACCATCTTGCAATAAATAATTTCATACAACATTTTTAACATTTGAAATAAGTTCAATTTAAAAATTCCAAGAGTAAAACATAGCAGCATATATACCTTTTAAAGAAACATAATTCAAATAATGTTTCAAATCCGACTGAAATAACACTTTTCATTTCTGAACAAAAGGCTTAAGGCTAAAACCAACAGCCAAAAAACTGAAATAATGGAACAGCGCAATATTATTTTTAGACCTATAAGGGACATTGGTTTTTAATGTTATCTTTGAGAACATGTAAACAAAAATAATTTTGGGATTAACAATCAACAACATTGTAAGCGTAACATAAATCTTTCATACATTTTAGCTCCCAATATACACCTTAACATACACTACAGCTTTAAAACAACAGACTGAGAAAACAATAGATGCTGAAGTTTAAATTACACCCTACACCCAGAAAAAAAATCTTGTGTCATCCATTGGAATAATTACAGAGGCTGGCATGCAGTTAAAATCAGAGCATGTGTCTGAGAGCGTAATGACATGTCACATGCTTCCTTGGGTGTGGTTGTGTTTAACGTTAACATTGTCACCTTTTAAACCTGCAGATAAATGTAGAGGCTATAAGACGTATAGGCCAATTTGTCCACAAAAGTATTGATGCCACTCTAAATAAGGCTCTATGCTGTTAAAGTTTGGAGGAGCACCTCACATTTATTTGTTGTGGAACAGGGCTGGTGTGATCTACTTGACACTCTTGCAAGGTCAATATTTGCCTATTTTAATTGGGCCGTCCTAAGGAAACTATGCTATAAAAATTAAATTAAATTACATCAAAAAAACTTAATAGTTCAAGATGAGAGTGATGCAAAAAATAAAAATGCGTTATTGAATGACTCCAAACTTGTTTACAATGCTAAGCTTCACAAACAATCTCACACTTCTGTTGACTAAATAACTCCAGAAGCAAATTCGACACCTTTAATTAGTCACAGCTGAAAGATTAGTGTTTTGTTGAGAGCTCAAGATAATTCTCCATGATAAACAATAAAGTGCTGAAATGAAGCAATTATGGGGTTCATATTGCAGCTTCAGTAACAACACAAACTGGTGACATGTTCTTTGTTGCCTGAAAACAATGTGCCTTTTCACCACATCACAAGAACAGGAAAAAAACCTCAATTCTGTTTGTCTGCGCTTTCTGTCACAGTTTTGTTGACGCTTAATACGACCTTTAGGCTCAAGTTCTGCTTGTTTGGTTTCAACTAAGAATCCGATTATTAATCTAATAACATTAAAAGAGCTAGTTTTATATACATTTGAATTAGGGGTGCACAAAAACTATTGGGGTCGATAATGGGAAATTATGATGTCATTCCGACAATTCGATATCATGCACTCCGCTAGAACGAAGATATTAAATGACTCTCTGTTCACGTAATGTCACCACAACTAGCATGCAGCATTGAGTGGCAACAGAGAACATGGTGTGGGACTTTGTTAAACTTTCTGAAGATGATAGTTTGGTAGATTCTGCAACACATGCTTGAAGCAAGTTCCATGAAGAAGGAAAAGTAGCACTAGCTTCAACACTACAAACCTCATAAAAACCATTGCTTCGACTGAGTGTTGAACACATTTGAGGATGCCCAGGCTGGTCTTGGAAGGGTTGTGTTCCAACACTCATCACCACAACGATGCAGCTCTGAAGCTAGATTAGTTTCTACTTTTAAAAGTTTTGTAATTAAACTTGGACAAGCCTCCTCCAAACAGAGAGTAGTGACAGATCAGAGCACAGCACCAAGGATCTGAGGTCTGAGTCTGTGTAACTGCACCAAGCTGAGATTTCAATGACATTCTCACATATGCCTCCATGTCTTCTTATTACCATTTATCAGCAAACCCTGTCCCTTTCAATCCATCACACATATAAACATTCCTTTAAAATATACAAAAGGGAGATTAATTAACAAGTTTAATTTAACACCATCAGTTTGGAAACCATTCACAGCCTCTAGTTACTCACCTTGTAGACTTGACCATATGTTCCATTGCCCACAACCTCCACCAGTTCAAAGATCCCTGCTGGGTCCTGCATGGAGAAAAAAAAATCGTATAAATTACTCAAACTTTTCATCTTGTGGTAACTAATCAAAACCTCAATCAATATCCTTGAAAATTAAAATAATTTACATTGGAATTTTGTGGTTTACAGGTTTAAACAAATTGTGCCACCCATCTCAGAAAGTGAAATGCATACTTCTAAAATACTTCTAATTTTTAGAATTAGAACTGGTCTTTAAATTGTCTTTCATTCTGGGTAAGAGCTAAACTATCATTGGGATAATTACTCTCTTGACCAATGACCAGAAGACAGTGATTGACTCCCTCCATAAGGAGGATCAGGCACTAAAATAATTTCTTAAAAGGTGGTTCTATGCTTTATTGAAGCAAATGTGCAGAAAGTGTGGTAAGCAACGTGTGGTAGGAAAAGTTTCACAAGCAAAAGTTAGAACTGCAGTCTTGAGGGGATAGTCAGGAAAATCCATTAAAGAATTTGGATTTGCAAGTAGTGGATTTAGACTGGATTCGAGGCATTTAGAGCCACTGCATACATGGCGTCTAGCAACTATTGAAAGCTCCGGAACGAGAGACCACGTCAGAAGCATCTTACCTTAGCTGTGGAGGTCTGTTGCTTTGTGCTCCACAGTCCTCTTTTCAGATTAAAGTAAACTTTGCATTCAAGATGGAAATCAAGGTTCATTTAATTTCCAGCAATTTTTGCAACAGTCAGGAATATGATCATACTGCTTCCTGAAGCTCTTTTTACCCGTTATCTACAAAAGGAGCAACATCCAGGATGGAAAGAGGATTTGCATTTTATACATTTTAGCAAAACTGAAAATAACCCACATTAGCTTTTATGCTAGTTTGCAGCAAGCGACATTTAAGTTATATTATCAGGACGTTTAGTGCCAAAGGCATTCCTTTCGTTTATCCTGTAAAACACTTACAACTTTCTAAAATACAAAAACTATTGAAGTCAACTAAACAAATAATTGCATAAAAAGAAGAAACACAACTTCCATGTTTTCAGTCCCTCTCAAAAACAGCGGATAATGGGCATAGGATGATGCTTTCCGTTATTTCTGGTTATGTGATGAAAAAATTTAGCAATGGATGAACAGAGGCAGGATGTAACTAAGTGATACAGGTACTTTCTACAACACATTCAGAGGGAAAGTAGGAGAGATCTGAAACTTTATGATTTTAAAGTTCACAATAAAACAGCATGAAACTAGGTGGCTAAAGTTTGTACACAAACTTTGATGTTGGCCTGTTAAAACGCTGTTTAAAAGTATTTATTTATTTTTTCAATGTTCCCAGCCGCAATACGGGTGAAATAAACCTGTAAGTGATGTCATAAAGTGTTAATTGTTATTATGATTACAATACACAAATCCAAAATGCATTCGATGGACTGGTGACCTGTTATGGGTGTACCCTCGCATGTCACCGAACTGAGCTGGAGATGACCCCGAAAGAGAACAAGTGGGTATGGAGATGAACGAATCAAATTAAAAATGATGGTTAGTCTTGGAGAAATTTTTCATTTTAAATGGGCATTAAAAGTCAATGGTAAGGTTTAACCCCATATCATTTAACTCAATTAACTAACCCGAGTCACATCGCTTTAGATGTCTATGACAAAGTTTAGCCTGAACGGTTCAGGAGGAGTTGCGTTTAGGATTTAAGATTAAAATTCGATTAACTATATGTTGGCTTCAACAAACATAAAACAGATCCTTTACCCCTCACATGAACATCTTCCAGTTGGTTTTTGGTGGCAGTGACAATCAATCATTGATCGGCTTTTGAGGGTGAGAAAATATGTTTTTTTTTTCATTAATCTAATGACATGAAAAGTGATTGCTGTGCATTTGATTTGATTAGGGCCGATTCTTTTCAAGCAGCTCTTGTGTGCAGCTGCAGCTATAGAGCACGCAGTCCAAAACAAGAATGAGGAGAGGGTTAAAAACAGCCAGCGCAGCACATATACAGTAAAAACAGATTCTGTGACGTGTGACTCAATATGGCCTCAGTACAGCTTTGTGGGTGGACAAGACTAACGTTCTTTCTGGCTCGAGCACACCAGTCATCTGATTTGCTCTCATCTGCCTCCAATAACCACAATCTCTTTTCTCTCCCTCACTCTCATCTTGTTTTATCTCTTCCTCTCACTTTCTCTCTAAGAGCTCTGGAGTGGTGAGCTGCGAGTGAGGAACAAGCTCTTACGTGAAACATCAGTAAAAGCCAGAATGGAAATAGAACAAACATAAACTGGACAACAGATTACACAAAGTAATAACCAGTTACACAAAGATATATTACAGAAAGCCGTTATGAACGTAAAATACACAACGTACCAATGCACAATTCTAATAAGTTTTACACTTTTTTTTACCTCGTCAAAATGACCTCTTTTGGTTCCCTTTAAATTGTCCTAAATCATTTTTCACAAACCTCCCTCCCTTCAGGCGATGCAAATACTCTCGAAACAATACTTGTCTACTCCATTTACAGGACTTTTGTTGGGAGTAAATGATGAGTGCCATGTTTCATCTTTACAATGCCAACTCAACAATTGACATCCAAACATGGGTTATTAATGAAGATAACGGCGTATAGGCTAGGTGAGGTGTTGTTCTATGGGCCAAACCACAATCTCCAGTTGTATCTCGCGAATCCAGAACGGCTATTAATCAAAATGCATGAAAATTCCCTCACTGCAACCTAGCTTGACCTTGTTTGTTCATGAAACAAGAAGCTTTTTTTGTCTTCTTCAGCAGAAGATTGTTGTTTCAGTCTTACATCAAATACTCAACAATTCAGGAACAACTGAAGCTAGAATCAACTGTTTGGTTGTGAGTGGCTCTACCAATCCCTTCAAACCCCAAATGTCCAAATTGAAAGCTTAGTTCAAAGCATAGGTCTGTTTTATATGGTAAAATGTGATCATATGAAAGCTTCTGTGATTCATTAACTTATTTATAAAATTCTGCAAAATTATAGATAGAATATAGATAGTGAAGGGTTAATTTAGTTACCTCTAAACAATCTAATTTTGTTTAACTTGATGATGTACTAGTTTATAATCATTGGATTATTATTGTATAATTGAACTCAGTGAATAAAAACGTGACAATTTTGCATCATTTTATTACTTGAAATTAATTAATAGGATGTCTTCAACTGTCATATTACTCCCAGTGCCTTTTCTTGTTGCAGAGGATCAAAGGAAATCCTTTCCATGAGGTAAAAAAAATAAATAATAATCATGTCCGACACGATGGTCAGCCAAAAGACCCGCGGTGGCATTGTGTAACTTAGTTAGCCAACCCAGATATCAGTACATGTGGACATGAAACCCTCTCATGTCTTCTCTGGAAATTTATTATTTGATAACAGAAAAAGATATTTAAGTTATTTAAAATTTTTACTTGTAATACTACTAAAAGGAAAAAACATTCCACCTCATTGTTCAATAAGTCCTTATATGCGAATAGATCAAGCAAGTTTCTAAATTCATGACCTCTTCAGGGTCACAAAACCATCTGGGAGATATTGTGAACAGTACAAATCCATCAAAGCCAGAGATTAATGCATCACACACTACAGTAATAAAGGCAAGCCCATCAAAGCCAGTCCTGTGACTATCAATATTTAAGTATTACGAGATCAAGTTACACCATGAAACAAGAAACAGAGAACAAGAAAAACATACATGCTCCCTTACAATCGAAAACATGCTGACCATCTACACGACTTCTGCCTTTTTTCATCATGTCATCATGCATATGCATCAGATTTTGTTTACCAAGTGTCTTAGACCAATAGTCTTTGATATTCTGATTTCTGTTCAGTGTCATTAGCATTTCTCATTTACATAAGCAACCAAAACCATCAAATGGTGCTATTGTGATTATGTAACATCACATGCCTTAAAATATACAAAGTGACTCAATCCATGACCAAGAAACCAACTTAACCCTGTTTTTTAAACTGGTCCCTACAACGAGATGGGCACAAGTGAACTCCAGATAAGATTATTGACCGGTTCAAGTCCATGCAATTCAACCTGACTGTAAACCAACACAGCTTTGTGTCGCTTTAGCTGGAGGTCACTAATAAGCCACAGTGGTGGTAAAATTTTGCTTAGATTGCAGCCACGAGAGTGTGTGATAGACGTGGTATGTGGGCGCTATATAGGACAGATATCAAACAATGAGCTAAAGTGAATCATCCTGCTCTCTCTCTCTTCATCATTTTAAAGGCAATACATATCAGTACAAATCACACCCAAGAGAACTGTGCCCAGGAACGCTCTGTACAAATGAGAGAGAGAGAGAGAGAGAGAGAGAGAGAGAGAGAGAGAACGTGTCTATAATGGCAATGGTCTACAAAATACTTGCAAGACTCTTTCTTAAAACTGTAAAATATTTGAATATTTTGGTGTAAAATGGTCAATAAAATGAATTGATTGTGCATTTGTAAAAAGTTTTAACCAATCACGGATAAACCTTAAAAGAGCATCCATTTATCAAAATGTACTTCTCTGTTTTATCTCTACAATGTTACAGTGTCTTCTTTAAACACATACTTGAAGTTGTATTTACATTAATTCATCAGGCACACTTGCATAATCCTTTTCTGGGGGCCCTATCCTCCAACCTCCCCCCAAGTTTCCAATACCTGCCCACTAATCATTCAGTTGAAGAGCTCCAATCTGTACCCAGGCAGAGTAAACACACAGACCTGGAAGGTCTGTATGTCTTATTTATTCTAAAGGCTTCATATAGCCCCTTAAGAGAGAAACCACAGTTTTGAAAATAGACAGGTCAATCAATTAATTAATAAAAACCGAAGATCCATCCTTTTCACCAGGTTTTGTGAAAAAGTAAAGCCTCAAAAGGTTATAAACATTGATATAGCAAACTAATAATAATCATTTAGCAATGCATATTTTTAAATAATAATGGCTATGCAAATATATCTAATTTAACCAAACATAGGATGTCACATGACTAAAAGAAACAAATATCAGAAACCATTTCTTTTTGAAGCATCTCTTCAACATAAAACTAAGGAAATCCTGGTGCTGTCCTGAACCTTTCAGTTGGTAAAGGTAGCCATAAACACATGATATGCATAATTTCAGATTATATGTTCCATACACAAAAAAAAAAAAAAAAAAAAAAAAAAAAAAAAAAAAAAAAAAAAAAAAAAAAAAAAAAAAGCACAAGTATGAAAGCTAACCACACCAGGACCAAATGTAAGGCTTTCTTATTTAGTTTGGACCAAATTAAATTAACTGAAATACAAGTGTTAAATATTATCACTGGCCAATACTATATATTTATTGTGCTGCTATCACCAGATAAAACAAAAAAAAAGAATAATTAATAAACAAAACAAATATTTGAATTTTCTAGAAACAAAAACAATGTAATTGAATGGCAGATAAGCTATTTCATATGCATGATGTCACCTAATCAGAGAGTGTAATTAGCCTTAAGACACTGGATTAGCCACCTGCTAACCTACCACTAAGCTATGTGACTAGATCTGGCTTCAGCTCAGTGCTCACACACTATGAAGCAACTATTTTAGCAGGCAAAAGAGAATTACATTCACACAACCAGACAATTTGACATTAAAAAACAATGTAATCATAAAATTTGTGCATATTTATTGCAATTTATTTGCAGATTTCTAATAAGCTACCATTCGCTCTTCATTGTGCTCTGTTTAATTCAGTTTATGACAGGTAACTACAAAAAAAAGAATGTTGACTCATTACATATGACATTCGTGAAAAAAATAATAATAGTATGTGTTTTGAACAGTATAAACATTTTCAATGGTTGTTGGTTAAATTACGACTTATTCTTCGATCAACATTTTCTTGCCAAAGTCTGAATTCAAAATAGTCTTATTGAATACGAAGTTCTAAGTTCTATGCCACTGTAGACTCCACTGTGGCTGTAAAAATACATCAACTGAAGGTTTCCTGCATAGAAGGGTGTGTGAGTTTTATTACATAAACAAACTGAAACCATAAAAACAGCCTCTCCACTCAAAGATTAGATCACATTTCTATTTCATGTAAACAAAATGGATCAGTGCTGGCCAAATGGAAAATTTATCTAATGCTTTGAGGCTATTCCTCATATAACAAGAGATCTAAGGTTACAGTGCAAACTAATTTCAGCTCTGTATTTGCAAGTTGGGTCCTCCAAACCACAAAACAGAGGGAGAGAAAATGAGAGAAACCCTCCATTGAAAATGGTGTACTTCCTTACTATAAAGGAAGGTGAAAGACTAGGTGAAACGAGCAGTTCATTTAAAGTATCCTTGCAAAGCTAGAAAAAAACAAAATGACAAAAACCATATAAAACGTTGAACGTAGTAAACATTTGTAACCCATAGGTTTCTGATGAAGCGTTTGGGGTCACAAATTAGGCATAGCCTGTGAACATTTTGCAGTGTAAACTTTAAATGTGTTGAGTGTTTTAGAGCATGTTTTGGTTTCCTGTTGAGCTTATGAAATAGCTCAAGCTAATAATCTTTGTACATGGTGAACGAACAGTAGTTGATTATATTTCTACAATTCTATCAATTGCTCAGTGATCTGATCTGTTTAGGTGTCTGTTGTGTTCATGGCAGATATGTATGACCCAGACACACTCTGCTACCACACTGACCAATCCCCAAAAAAAAGGCTAATGGGGCAGTCACATTCCATTGACTTTAATGGTATTGTGTCCGGCAATGCGAAAGTCGAAATTCCTGCCTACACGATGCACAATACGACTTGAGCCACCAGACTGGCACGGTCAGATTAATGAGATCGTTTGATCGCTCAATATGAAGCAAATGTAAATTTTCAGGACATCAGTTTTGCTTTAAAGGAGATTAGTTATAGAATTAATCGTTTATTTATTGTTTTGTGGGTGGGTTCATAACGGACGCATTCACTTGCACTGAAACAATGCATTGTTCAGGTGTGACTGCCGTGCCAAATCAAGGGTAAGCTGATAAAAAAACTGGCTAAAATAGGTCAAAATTGTTATTTTGAAAGGAGTATTTTTGAAAATGCAACAAAGTTTTCATGTTGCCGTGCTTTTTTGAAAATGTTGGTCAAGGTGATTCATACTTTAAATGCTCTGCACCCAGTGTCCGTGTGGACAGTGAAACTGGAGTTTTCTGGGTGGAGTTGTCAATGCTTTATTTACAAACTGCAAGTGTAATGCTGGCCGAAGTGAGGACTATGTTGATGTTTATTCCATTATTGTGGCTTACAGCATGAACAGGATTACAGCGCATGTGTAGTATTTGATCCCGGAACAGAGGTTCCTGTGTTTGTGAGCACAGTGGTGAATAATAATTTTAAAAACACCACAGATCGACTGCCACCTGTTGGTTTTGTAGAGCCATTACAGCGTTTCAGGGGTTTTTGAGTGTCCGTTTGGATGCGTTTTTTTAATGGACACGTGTGTACGCTGGCTTTTTTGTACACGTTGTGAAAAAAAACCCTGGGTAGATGTGAACATGTCCATAGTTTGTCCAAAACTCAATTCACACGAACATTCACATCATGTTGTTGAGTATGTAACACAATAAAACAGCAGTAGAGACCTCACCTGTTCACGGTAGGATAAAATATAGTACAAAAACAGATAATGAACTGCAGGCAAAAACAGTTATTTATTTACTAATGTATTCACAGCTTCCATGTAAGTTTTTTTGGTAAATCTTTAATTCTGACATAAATGATGCAAGTTGCATTTGTAGCACATTTAAAAGATACCCGGGGTGTTTAGATGCATCATGACAGGCCTATAGCCTCTTATCGTGTTGTTATGAGTGTGTTTGGGTGTGAAGGCCTCGGGCAGATGCAGGTGAGCAACAACAAACATTCAGTGGATCCGTCACTCACCCGCAGGGCGGCCAGGTCGATGTCATCCAGACTCCGCGTAGGTGCGTTTTCGGTCATGTTCGCGACGATTTCTAAGGACAACACAAAAGGTGCACTCCAAAACAGATGCGTTTAATGGATCTCTAATGTTTATTTGAAGGCAGAGTTCAGCAAAACTTGCGAGGTCCCCGGAGAAACATTTGCCTTGTCCCCGCCACCAATCAGTTTACCCGACAACAGCTGCGGGGTTTCTGACCATGAAAATGTTTGCTTCTCCTTCCCCGGAAAACAATGGGCTCTTTATGGCCAGGTGATAAGATTCCTCTGTCGAGAAAAGCCCAGCAAGCATGTGGCGATGAGGTTTATCCTATTATCAATGCGAGGCAACATTTACACGAGCTTGAATCAGATGTGCGCTCCTTCGACACGCTCATTTTGACCGTACTGCGCACATTCAGCCAAGCCTAGTTCAGCGAAAAACAGCTGTAATTATGTACTCGGCGCATAAACCTCAGAAAGCATAAATACACCAGCAGAACTATCTCGCACACAGCTCGTGATGTCCGCGTCAATCCGCCACAGCCGTCATGTTTCGGCGCTACCCACGCACATGCCTCAAAACAGGACTTCGATGCCGCTGCGTGGCCCGGTTTATGCCCAGCGTTTTAAAAAGTCTTTTTAGCGAGTGTTGGATTGGACAATACGGGCTCGGGTTCAAAAACAAGAAGCGTTTCCGTCGAATGAAATTCCCCTCGCCTGGCAAACTTTCATCCCCTTCTGCTTTCAGTCGCTGCACCTCCCGCTTGTGCGCAAAGCCTCCAAATGTTTTTGCTGGAGCGAGAGAGAGGGTGAACAGCGGAAAATCATAAATAGTTCCTTGTTTTCGGGCCTGGTCCTTTATGGCAGGGACCAATCACGATTCATCTGTCATTTTCTGACTATTCCATTATTCGTCTCGGGATTCAACTTCGCCCTACTGTGCTGTTTTGACAAGTCAGACTGAACTTCTCTCTCCTCTCTTGGTATGGTCCTTTTTCTACTTCTGCTGCCTCTGGTTGGGCTGTGACGTCCCTTCTCTGCAAGAAAACACACAACACTGTTTTCCAGTCACTTTCTTTCCTCCCCTCCCTCTTCTGCGCTTCAATCCCGTCTTCCTGGACTGGACTGGAGTGCTGCTACGGCGCAGCCGCAGGGACAAACTACCTTCAAGACGGAATTTTAAAGAGGATCTCAGATAGAAATAACACTTTTCAAAATGTGTCAGGTGAAGGGTTTTAGTGTTTGTAAACCAAATGGAAGCCTCCCGCTATCCCTTTTTATAATAGGTATTGACGGATTGTGTAGTTCATCTATTGACCGCTAGAGGCTGGCTTCAGAAGTGAGCAGGTTTCCATAGACGTCCATGTTAAAATGACCAACATTACAGCTAAAAACATGTTTATACCTCTGGCTCCATAAAGGTTTCAATGTATAATGTTTTATTCAACCTTAAGTACTCATTTGTTATATTAGTTACATTAAACCTTTGCTAAATGAAGGGCATGGTTTCTTGAGAGACAGCCATTGACTGAAATCAAAAATAAAAGGATGAAATCTCTAGTCTATTTTTACACCGCTCATACAGTCCCCATTTTTATTATCCAGAAGTGATGCACTTCCAGGATTGTGATGGCCAGTCTGGTATGCCCACTCTGTGCAGCCATGGGCCAATTAAGATAAGAAATTAGTAAAGACATTGTCCTTGGGTAACGATCCCAAGTTTAAGAATGCAAACCTTTAACACAAAATTATGGGTGATGTCTTGAACACTATAGTTTGATATTTTTTTGCATTCATATATGCTCTAAAATGATCCATTGACTGCAAATGGACTCCTACGTAGTAGCTCATTTTGAGGCCAAAAGCACTTGACCTTGTAAACATTGGTCTGACCGCAACGTCATCTCGTAGTGGATTGGTCCAAATGATTCCAGAACAGTGAAAATATGTGCCTAGAATGTCTAATGAATCACTTTTGTGTTGTACAAGGTGCTTGTATAGTTGTGGACATTTTTTGTTGCCTTTTTTTGTCAAATTAATTATTTTTTCAAATCAGTTGAAATGATGTAGTTCAGTCATGAGGATGCCCAATATGGTCCAGAAGTCTTTTTGGTGAAAATCTATTAAATGGTTCAGTGTTTAATGTGAATAAGTGTGTATTTATGACTGAAGTTTTGTGTAACGCACTGAAAAGTATGTCATGTGAATTCACTTCCTGGTGTTGCCAGTCAGGGTATTCTCATGGGTATGTTTTCATGTGCATGAGACTGAACATTTTTGGTGGAGTAAAAAGGTTTTCATGACTGAGACTCTAATGTATCCAAGTGTGATGTACCATGCCCAACATATCATTTGCCATTTTCTTCTCATTGACAATTTTCATACCATTGTACCATGAGAATAGACTGTATTCTAAGTTCAGGTTCTTGTTGAAAGTAGTAGGGTATCCGGGTGCTTCTCCTGGTTTTTATTCTTTCTGATAAGCTTCATGTCTTGTTCTGTCTTCCTCAATGAAATGACCTTGAATTTAAGAAGGTGCCATATAAATAATTCAATGTGTTTGGTTGGGCCTCAACATGGAGCAGATTGCACTGGCTCTCCATCAGCTTTGTGGAAGTTGTTATTTGGTCTTCCTAATGCATGCAAAACATCAGCAACAGAACACACACCATAGGAAAAATATATTTAATCAGATGGAGAACAGATGGAAGACAAAGGAGTCATTAGTTTAAGTATACAAACAAATATGATAAGCACATTGGTCGTTAATACAAAAATGGGCATTTTTCATGTAAAAAACAATTACAATGCCTATGAATTTCCATGTTATTCAGTCTATGAATTTAATGGTACACATTTTAAAATTGACTGACTGACAGAAGAACTACAGAAAATCCTGAAATTGCATTTGAAATTTGTATAAACGTATCTGCACTTATATGATTGAAATGCTGTTGTTGCTTACATATATTATTTATACAGTTAACTAGCTCAGATTAATCATGTCATTACAAACAAACCCAACCTGTCACATTAGTTTTTTGAGCAAACTGTTTTTTTAACAATAAACCAATGAGTTACACATGTAAAGAGATAAATGCTAACCAGCTTATTGAGGATTTTCAATTAGTAATGTGCATGTTAACACCATAAACTGTAAAAAATGGAGATGCATAATTTGGGATCTGACATTACAGCAACGAGAAGGCTGCACATGCCCAAAACCAGAGAAATCAGGCTCTGTACCAAAACAGAGTATGGTTTAAAGGTTGGGTAAACTGTCATGGACTAAGGCCTGGGCTTATTTCTACACGGCAACCTTTATCCAGGGGCTCATGCTCAGTTAGACCATAGTGACCAAGAAAATTGGTAACTATTTGCCACAAAGGACTGAAATTTTGGCATGCCTGAGAAAAATCCCTCTAGAGAGCATAAGAACAAGCCATCTCAACTTTATGACTGAACTAGGACTGGGTGAGTTTGAATTTGGATTCCCGTGCATCTGCTTTTTGAAATCGTGAGTCTGTCTATGAACCCAGAAACACCCACAAGAAACATATGGGATTGGCAACAAGTATCTTGTGTGTGAAGGGGTCAAATACTTATTTCAATAATAAAAGTGCATATTAATGTCTACCGTTTTTGTGTTTTTCAATCACTGTTGAAATATTTAGTTTGTTTTTCTGTGTGAAAATGATCAACTTTCACTGTATATTCTTGTCAGAGTAGCCGCATAGGTGCTTAAAATGTGCAATGTATAAGTGCAACAGATTTTACTGCTGTCAAACAACATTCCACCCAATCGACACTTTCACAAAAGTTCTGTGCACATCATGTGGCTGAGATCAAGCACGACACTGTAAGTTCTCATTTCTATTACCTAGAATTTAATGTCTATTCTATTGAACATAACGTAGTTGTGTGGTTTCAAAAGTAACACTATATTAATAAAAATAGAAAATGTGCTAAAATAGATCTGTTAATATGTCTAAAAAAATAGTGATCTTTCTAAAGAAAAAAATGCATAATTATTAACAAATGAGATTGCATTACTGGAATGTTACAGTAGATGAACGAGAGTGTGTCCGGTGGTCAAACCCTAAAGCGTACTCTTCAAGTGCAGTCACAAATAACATTCTCCAACATTACACCTGGAGTTTTAAAAGTGGGCCATTGATAAATTTAGCAGAGCTTTTCTAGCCTCCACTATGCTTTCTATTGGTCCCCGTTGCGAAGTGGACTCTTCTGACGTTATTACATAACAATCATTTCTTCTGGTTGTCATGGAGATGGAGAGAGCGAGAGCAGGGTGATTGATGTTGAGCAAAGACTCCCCCTGAATTTCTCACCATCTTTGATGCCCCACCTGATCCCTGCTCTATAGCTCCCCAACCGCAACTGGCTAAAAAAGACATTACATAATATTTTTTTCTGACTGAGCAACCAAGCTCATCCCGCTCACCCCAACGGCCGTTTTATCCCCATTTTTACTGTTTTTCCCCCCGATTTCTTCCCTCTGCTTTCTTTTCCTTCCTCACTATCTCTCTCCTCAGCAGCCAAAACCGAGTCAGCTCTTTCTACCAGTCACCATAACAACCACAAATGTTCTGACAGATTTGCTGCTACTGCATTGAGAGGTGTAGAGCACCCAAGAAAGAAATAAAGGGAACGGGAAAAGAAGGTAACGCAATGCTAGCCACCCACACACATCCACAACAATAAATGTACGTTCTGTTCCGTGGCCATCAGAAATTCTCTCTCTCTCTCTCTCTCTCTCTCACTCTCTCATATTCACTATTCTCTCCATTCTTCTTTCCTATAATATCCTGAAAAAGCATCAACCAGCCATCTCAAGTTCTTACATCATGTGAATCACGGTCATGATGCACATAGTAGAGAATATCAGTAATAATTATAGATATATATTAATATGGTTAGTGTTTCCAGTATGCAGATAGACCAGCACCATTGGTCGGGGAATGTGTGCAGTTTGTACCTCAGACTTTTTAAATTCTATTTTTGACACACTCTTCCCTGTTATGTCCACACCTCCACTGGTACCATCCCTTCTTTGCATTTAAGTGGAGGGAGCAGGTACTCATCACAAAGGAAGTGCAGGGGGAAATGGACCAAGATGCCCCGGATGCCCTGCAGTTCTTCTCTGGCTTTCTCTGGATCCGTTTGACTCAGGTTCTGAATGTTTACATGCTCGAGAAGCTCACGGAAGTTGCGGATAGAGTCCAGTGGAAGAGATCGGAAGACCTGGCAGAAAAAGACAATATGATAAATAGCTGGAAATCTGGGAATGTAATCCACTACAAGTATACATATAAGGGTAATAATAGCAAAGCAGCGTATGGAAGTGGTGTATTGTCTGCATGACTACTGCACAAGCAGCTATTAAATTAATGTATAGTAATAACAGCCTCTGCTCTGGACAGATAAGGCTGAATTCAAAGTATTTTTCTGAGGTAGGTAATGAGTCACCTTCTCATAAATGATGGCATTTGTATGGGCAACTTTGTTCCAAACGTTGAGGAAGAAATGATCACTGACTGGATCATCAATGTCAAGAACCGGCTCAGATTTGGCTCCAAGAAGAACACTGAGAAAGGAAGGTGAAGAGTGAACTTTAAAAGAAGCACACAGAACAAATTGCTATGGTAAAATTTGACCGAGACGAGGTTTGGGAAATGTATAAGGGCAGATTTTGTGATCTAGACATATAGGGGGAGGGGCCATTTATTCATTCATTTTCCTGCCTGCTTATTCCCTTTCGGGGTTACGGGGGTCTGCCGGTGTCTATCTCCAGTGCACAATGGGCGAGAGGCGGGGGTACACCCTGGACAGGTCGCCAGTCCATCACATTGTATTTGTATTATATTTAAAAGATCTTCAATAGGTTTAACATATTTTGACATCTAATTTAGGTTTCACCTACAAAAATGTAACATTTCTACCAGAACAGTGTAAATGTGGTCCAGGATTTTTCATGTATTAAAAATGCTTTGACGAACAAAGTTTAGGGTCCTGTATACAAAGCCCTACCCACCGATGCTGCTGCACTCACTTCCAAGTGGATGAACAAACTGAACAACTAGTGGCTTCATTATCAGCTGGGTGTAGTAGGGGGTATCAACTTTTGTATTCCTGAAGTATGTTTACTTTCATTTTCCTGTTAATCCTAAAATTGGAGTTTTAACAAACTGACGCTGCCCTCTTTAGGAGTTGCTTGTTCACTCTGTAAAAGTGCATTTACGCCGCAAATGACAAACAGTAACTCCATTTACTGGAAAGGGGCCCTTGGCAACAACTTTACCATTAAAGACAATCAACTAAGTTAAGAAAAGTTCAACTTTATGCAAAAGAGAAGCCATATATGAGCGAAATCAGATTGGAAAAAAAGTCTTGCTCAGCAATGATCCACTCAAGACAAGCACGGAAAGAGTTTCCTTCTAGGGTGAGTGATTTACCACATCCATAAACCATTATAGAAGACATTTAAAATGATCTAAAACTGAGAAAAACCCTTATTTTAAGTTTAGTGGACTTTAAATGAATAAATTGCAAACATATCAAGATGTATTTTTGTAATATTGTATTATATTGTTAAAAAGACTATTGAGATTTTTAAATAAACCACTCAGCTCTAAACAATACTCCATCAAAACCTCATCTACAAATGTCCTTACAATGTCCCTAGATTAACATCTGTATATAAAAAGTAATAACATTTTGCACCCAATACAGCTTTTATTAATGATGAAAATTTAGAGTTGCTTATATCCTGCAGAGTATTTGGGGCAACAACAAATCTCAAGATTTAATTTGGGACCAAACTCTGCTTTTTATTGAATTAAAGTAGTGTAAAGAAATTAAAAAATGGTTTCTATTTCTCCAGGTTTCTTTTAGGTTTCACATCTCAAAGAAAAAAAATGAATAGGGAGTCCTCATAAGTTTACATATTAAGAGCTTCTGGTTCTGTTAACACAGCCAATAAATGGCTTCCCCCAACCAACTATGAGTGGAAAAAATGTTTTGTGTTCTAATACATATTTTCTGAGAGATTAAAGTACAATATTTGCCAGAGTATGTAAACTTATGAGCACAACATGTTCTAAACTAACAGTGCAAACTTCCCTTCTGTCTATCTAACTGAAATCTGGACCTCCTGAGTGTTTATTTCATAGCACTCAACCTCTTTGGTATGTGTTACGTAGAAATATTTGGCTCGTAAGTAATACGGTGGACTTTGAAAAGTATTTTGTGGGGAGATTAGAGAGTGAATAAAATCACAAGATCAAGAGACGTAGAAAAATCAATCTCTTGAGGTCATATCTCAAGGCCAGCAGCAAAAGGTGCAGCATATCCACATCATATGAAGCATCTTCTGTTTCCCTTGGAAACCATTAGATGTTTTGGTTGCTGGCGGTATGGAACAAATGGTACACAACCCTCTCTTTCACTCACATAATCCTACACAAACACGGACAGAAGTCGTAGATAATGAAGGTGCAGAGCTCTATCACAGATACTGAAACATCTTCACTTTAAACTCAAAACCTACTTTAAAGATTTAGTAGCATTTAAGGGAGACAAAGTGGCACTGGCTATTGTGATGAGTCTTCCCACTCATCTTGATGAGATTGGAGATTGGGGCGTGGTCGCAGGCTGATCAGGAGAATGAGTAACACCTGCCTCTATCCCTTATAAGTGGCATTTTCCCTTCAGTCTGGGCCTTGCTGCTGCTCCTGCTCACCCGTCCTGTTTGGCCTTGCCCTAGTTCTTTTGCTGTTTTGTTATGTTTGTTTGATTCCTGCTTTTAGTTAGTTAGTTTAAGGGTTTTTTGAGTTTAAATCTTGTTCTGCTGGATGGAATTACTCACTGTTGTCCCTCAGAAATTGTGCTGTTTTTTTCTTAACTATTATCTCTTTATGTTCATTTATTGTTAATAAACTTAATTTACTTATTGCAAACCACACTATCCTCCATTTATTTGTCAGGACTTGAGCCAGTCATGACAAATATGGGGGCTCGTCCGGGATAGCGTGTTTGTTTAAATATGTTTCAAATATGCAAATATGTTTCGACTAATAAGCAACATTTAAGAAGGTTTTGGAAACTGGAGAATTTTCAAATAAACAAATTGAAAAAGGCTTTATCCTTGTCACCATCATGGTATTGGTACATATATTAGAATTACGTAACATCTACAGCAGCATGTTTTGGCTCATTCACCATGGTCACTCAATAATGGTCACTGTTTACTTTGGCAGGGTGAAAAATTACATTTAAAATGTGATCAGATTTGATTGGTTTTGGTAATAGGGAGAATGTTGCTTATTTGTTTACATTTAAGAGCTTAGTGTTCTTACTTGTTATTTTTGTGGTTTCATTCCTTAAAAGAATCAGTTTAGTTAAAAGAATTAATTATTAAAAGAGTTATTTAGTGCGAGTGAAGCACATTGTCCCTTGTTAGCTCAAACTTTCTGTTTATTGTCTGTCTGTTTAGACTTGCATATACAGTGGTAGCCCGAATGCTTCAAGTTACGAAATGTTCGAGATACAAAATGTCTCAAGGGGAATTGTTTGCTTCGAGATACGAAGAAAAATTTGAGATACAAACAATAACAAACATTTCTGATCTATTTTCCACATGTTTGTCTGACGTCGCGCTCTGTGTTTGTGTCAGTAACTCATGAAATATCTTGAGAAAGTTAACTTTCGTACGTGGTGCCGTAATGTTTTCTGCCATCCATTCCCCCTCCTCCGACACATCACCTCACTCTCAAGGTAAGGTTTCACATGTGTGTACATATTACATATTTTGCATGTGTTTTATTGTCATTTATTATATTAACAATGTGTGGATTTATGGATTGAAGAAACGTTACTTGATTTTTCTCTGGTTTTCCATTTTTTTTGTAATCAACTTGTACTGTTGTTTCTGAGAGCCGTTGCATGGATGAGGTGTTTTACATGTAAAACTTGCTTCGAAATATGAACGTCACCCTGGAACGCATTATATTCGTATCTCAGGGTACCACTGCAGCTTCATTGTTGTTCGCTATTGTTGTCAGTTGCACCATACCATTGACTCCCTTTCCCTTCACACCACCAAACCTATAGGCCCTGTCCTGTATTTTTCTGTATGGATACGCTGTCCATCCACGCGTAACCGCAGCACTGTTTTCACTGTGTGGACGCAAGGTTTTTCTGTACAACAACTCGTTTTCAAACAACTTGTGTACGTGTGGACATAGCCTAAGACTTTATGTTGTTCAGAGCATAATAGTTATTCCTGTTCAAGTCCAAGAGCTTGCGCATTTATTACAATGGTAATGCTTTCAGGTTTGCTCAGATGATTTAAGACAAGCTGACTCAAAAGAGCATATTTGGTGCATGAATCAGGCCTCAAGAGACCCATCTGTGACCCTAATTATCCTATAGAAGACGAATAAATCAGAGAAAGCACAAGGGATTATGCCGAATCAGAATGCCTGTTTTGTAATAACATGTGGATGAATTTCGGTTTTCCCCTAATAAAAAAACTCAATTGGATCTCTACAAGTACATCTACATGAAACGTTACAAGTGTAAGCACATTTACCCATTCTCAACAGCATCATTTTTTAAATTTAAAATATTTAAAATACCCTTTTACAGTGACTCAGATTTGAGAAAACAGACCTGAAGCACTCCTTTCGCAAAGCCAGTGCTAATGGTCCAGCCTGGTACTCCTCTCCGTTCATGACTGAGGGAACTCGTTCCTCATCCTCCACCAGCACTGCCAGCTCACTGTCACGGTTTCCCCGCATGCTCCGGTCATTGATGTTGGCTGACCCTGAAAACAACAGGAGAGGAAGGACGTTTGGAAGAACTTTTCAGCTGACTGGCAATTATCCATGATTTTTGGCTATTCAAGTGGATAAAATCTTAAAACAATCATTTAAATGTCCAGTAATAATGTGAGAATCCCATGTTATTAAGTTAGGATGGTTGACAGATATGGGTCAAGGGGTAAAACCCGAGAACTTCATCTAAACAATGGATTTGAATTTTAAATTTTCAAAACTAAACTTCTGCCTTGGTCATGTGATCGAAGTTCTGTCACATGATCGCTCATTCTGTTTCATCTGGCTTCCAGTTTAGTTTCATTACTCTCCCAAAAGTAATTAATATTCATATTCCCACACTTATTTGAGCTTGGCATAGGAGCACTTTTGACCACGACAGATCGCAGTCACGGGACTATAGAGAGTTTTTGCACAAAGCCTGGCAATTCGTTCATTTAGTTTAGTTTAATCCTCCTCTTCTTTTGAAATCAATAAACTATAATAAATAGCCAACAGTTAATTTGGAGGATATAAATTATTTATTGCAAGTATGTTGTTTACATGAGAAAATCTGTGTCACAAGTTAAACAAAAATGTCAATGAACAATCAGATTTTGAATTTAAATTATTTTTCTTTGTGTTGAGTTTACATAGATTATTTACTTTTTACATATCCAAAAAGTTTAAGTTTTTTAATGGCTAGTTAATTAATTGCATGTATTAAAATTGTGAATACATTTTTTTAATCGCCTGTCAGCACTAAAATTTATACATATGCTAATATGAAAATTATTCTGAGAAAATAGCAGTAATTGAAAAACGTCTCTCATGAAATTTTCAGTTTATCAATTATGTGTTTAAAAACATGCTAGATTATTTTAATTCAGAAACTGAAATACAAGCAGCACTTAAAACATTTTCTGCTTTCCATTTGCCATCATGGTCATGTGATACCTCTATACCTCTAGTCACTGTCTGATTTCTCACCTATGATGTAGCAACGGTCATCCGCAATCAAGGCTTTGCTGTGAACATAGATGAGCTCCGTCACTGGGGATTGGCCGAACTGAGAGTGTGTCCGCAGACCACACAGAGAGATGTACTGTGTCCACTGATCCTGCACTAGAAGAGAAATCAGGTACACATTAAGGGTCTGTTGTTGACTGGAATAAAACTAACGCACGTGTGATAGCTCAGTTAGTGTGCTTCAATCGTGAACCTGAGCAAATGAACCAATCTACGAGCATGAACACACCCCCCAATCAATAAAGCTTCACTGTGAGAATGTAATGCTGCAACAAACAATACCAAAATTTACAAATCTGACAAGGAGAAAGATGGATCGTAATGATACCAACAGGTATATATGATTCTGTCAGATACTTACTGTGGTCCTTTAATCTTGATAGAATGGAGTATTCTCCTCGATTAATGGTTCTACACAAAGAAAACCTCTCTTAGAAAGACATACGTTATTATTTGAACAAAGAAAATGCGATTGTGTGTGTAACGTACCTGTAGGTGAAGTGGAGAATAGCCTGAATGGCATTTCCTCCACCCTGAGCGATGTCCCCCTCAAAGCCGGGCAGCAGGGGGATTACCACAAACACCCTGTACTTCTTTCCCTCACTAGAACAAGTCAAATAAAGCTACAAACCAGAATCTCCTTCATGGAATGGAATAAATCTTGAAGATTTAACAGACCTATGAGCACGTAGAATCCGTTTGACAATGGCATCTCCAATGGTGTTGTGTATGATCTTGTCATCTGAGCAGCTGATGAAGAATTGATTCTGAAAAGTACACACGTGTTTGTTTCATTATGTTTGGTAAATTTCAGAAATTTTTATTTTCGGAAGGTGGTGATTCTTCTATCACAAACGTGAATATTTGACCAATATTTTCATGAAATAATTAAAAAGGTTTTTACAGCACAGTTTCTCAGAACAGTAGGCCTGAGAGGGTGGTAAGCCCGAGGTCGTGGTGTGGTGGACTGTGTCCTAGCAAATCGTGAGCAAATGAGACTCTGGATCCTGTCTGTCTATAATCTCAAAAACCTCATTCAGGACATCCCTAGATTGTACACACTTGGACCATTTGAAAAAACTAACATATTTAAAAAAACGATACAGACAATAACTCAATAAAATGTTCAAACTTTTCCTCTGGTTAAAGCCTTATGAACCCTGTGTGTGTGAGCACGGGGCAAAGCAGAGAGCTATTGTGTGCTGCCAGCTGAACTCAGTGGAATCACATGACCCTCTGGGGAGAGGACACTGCAAACATCTCACAACACTGAGACTTTGTGTGTGAACAGAGCACAGAGTCTGCTCAGTTGGCATTATGTGTGTGTGCATGTGTGTGTGCGTGTGTGCGTGCGTGTGCGCGTGTGTGTGTGCGCGTGTGTGTGTGTAGTCTTATGAGCAAGAGGTAAATGCATCTGGTAAGGTCACAGAGAGAGATCTACCTCTAGGTAAATGTAATGCTGGCTGTTCTCGATAACATGCAGATAGGCACCAAGGATGGAGCGTTCACATGTGCCGGCAGACCAACGGTCAACAGAACGAAGAACCTAGCATAAATAGAGGGGGGTAAACAGAAAAATACAGGTTTCGTGAGTTCACGCTAAATAGAATCTCGTAAGTATATTTGGCAAGTAGAGAACTGCATTATAGCTGTGTGCTTGCAGTTGCTACAATTTCAGTCGAAATACCTTGTACCATGTACAGCCACTAGAGAGCGCAAAGGTATTTTGAGTATTCATTTATTTCGTTATGGGTTCACTCGTTCATTTTCACAATTTTTGTTGATTTTGTAGATCATAATCAGAATTATGTTATATTATGTTTATTTGAGATAAGAAGTTACGATTTAAGTTATACCATTTTTTTGTGCAAAAGTAATTTCCTGTTATAATTGCATTGGCACCGCCATGAAGAGTAGGCGGCACTTTACAACAGTTGATCCAAAGTGTAAAGAAGATAAATTAAGAATCTAATCAAGACAAACTACCCTCTTGTTTGTCATCGTTGTTGGTGTTGTTGATGTGCAAAATAAACATCAGAAAAAAAGAATCTCAGCCTCCACGTGTGACTAAGAGCAGGTATAAGTTGAGTTGTCGCCGGAAGAGCTCTTGGTCTGAACAAACTGGAGACCCTTGGAAATAACATGTAAGTAGAATGTGGAGAAGGGTTGGTGTTGTTGTCATTCAGAGGAGGAGCTATCATTTGGCTCCACCCACAGTTACCAAGCTAATTATATGCGCCACTCCTCCTGAAACTGCTTAATAAAAACATCAAAACAAGAGCGGAAAAAGAAAAGTGGAGAAAACCATTTACCTGTACAGAGGCTTTCGAGGCACCAGGGATGGTGAAAGGCAGCATGTCTGCAGTGTGGTGAGATTTTGGCAGGAGGTATGGGTAGAAGTCACCCTTATACCTGTTCTTAAAAATCTGAAACACACAAAAAGCTAGTTGGTCAACGCTGATAGCCTAGATATAATGGTTTCATGTCAAAATATCAAATATTCTATTAAATAAAGCCACCAAGGTGTTAACCCCGCCCCCCAATACCACCACCACCACCTTAAAAGCTTGTTGATTTCTGAGATTGAATTAACGTCAGTTATCAGAGTGGATTCAGTGTTTGTTCCTGTCTGGGTTGCTTTTGTACCTTTGTAAAATTCCAGCGTTGGATGAAGTGGCGAGCGAGATCTCTTGCAGCTTTCCCATGGTGCACTGCACCCAGGTCTCGCCAAGGGATGCGTGGCACTTGTGTTCTGTCAACATTGTCTGATGGAAAAAGATCCATTTAAACAAACTTTACAGACCAAGTTCTATGAAGAACGGGTATTTAAATGTGTACACAATCTTATTATTAATTTATAATTTAATAGTTTAGCCACTACAGATCATTCGTTTATTTAAATTAAATGACAAAAGTCATTTAAATCAAATAGCAAATTAGAAAACCCATAAGATATTATAACACATTGCATTATTGAAAGAAATATTTTTATAAGTGCAAAACGATGTTCATTTGAAACCTTGAAAGGGCTGATCCAGCTGTGTCCAGTCTTTCTTGATAAAGTTGCTGTAATCCTTTCCCAGCCACAAGAGGGCGTTACAGCTGAGATCAACCTCATCCTGGGACTGGGATGCAGAGCAAGTGAGAGGAACAGCAGTGCCATCTATTTCATCAGTCTGAGACAGAAAAAGAAGAGGATAAAGAGGAAGAGAACATGTGGTAAGGGCATACAGCTGTTAAAGCCGTACCTCTGGCTGTGTCTCTGCTTGATTGGCAGACTTTGGGGGTTCCAAATCACTCAGCCTATATTCGCTGTTGTCCCACCTTCCAAACGCAAGATCTAACCCACCCATGAAGGCCACGGATTGGTCGATGACCACCATTTTCTCATGATGGGCCCACAGGAACACGACAGATGCCACATGATCAGGGTGACGCATCACCTGTTGTAAATATTTAAACTGAACATAAGTCCTCTAATCCTCTAATAGTGGACAAAATGGGAAGAAAAAGAGGATAAAAAGCAGAACGAACCTTAATATTGGGGTGCAGGTTCATCAGGGTTCTCTTGCTGTATTCGCTGTTGATCCCCAGAGCCAGCTCTACCTCCTTATACAGCAACACACACACCTTCACTCCTTCTTCCTGACAATCACACACAGGTAGAAGGTTGAGAAAAGTAGCAGCTCTACTGATTCTATATTATATCTGTCTTGCTAATGGTTTCCATGACGTTCTAGACATAATTTACTTCCTTCTTTAAAAATAAATCATCCTCAGGAGCATGTTTCACTCCACATGCATCTAAAATTGTCCTACCAAGACAGACCTCAAAACAGAAACCTCACAGAGGTAAGACCAATTCTGGTTGTTTTGGGGGCTGAATGGTAAAACTATGTAGATAACCTTTGATTTTATACACAGTACTAGGGTTGCAGTGATGCTCTCTGCTCATGATGTAAAGCATAACTTGTTAAAATGTTTAAAATAATTCAATTTATAAAAGATAAAAATAAGTTAATTTAAAACCTAAATCTTTACAAGTTCTACAAAACTATTTGAAAAGCAACTAGATGTACATGTGATTTATTGAATTAAAACTATTTCAATATTTAAACAGAACCTTCTAAAAATAGCAAATCCTTGTTAAAGTGTAGTTCTGCATTCCTGACTTCAATTATTTACATTTTATCAAGGGATCTGACTAATCTTTAAAATGTAGAGAACACACACGGCCAAGGTGTGTAAACCTTGCTATACACTGTTGTTTTTGTTCAATGTCTATGCAGCTCTGGACGCTGAAATCCTGTCATTGGTTATCTGGTAAAAAAGCCCTAGATATGGAAAAGCTTAATTCTAATTGGCTGCCAAGCTGCCAGGCTCATTACAAGCAAACAAAATCAGTGTGAAAATTCACCTTGCTGACTGGTCGGACTTACAGAAAAGGATAGCTCTTCATTTTAAGGCATGCAACAAAACAATGTGTCTTCACTCACACATTCACACCCAAGGGGAATTTAGATTTTTTAATTAACCGAACCGCATGTTTTTTGGATTGTGGGGAAACCGGAGTACCCGGAGGAAACCTACGCAAGCACATGGAGAACATGCAAACTCCTTCCAGGAATGTCAACGGTGAGCCTAGAACCGACATCCTTCTAACTGGAAGGCCACAGTGCTACCCACTGCGCCACCGCAACAAATTTTTTTTAGATTTCATAATAGTATAGTGGAGTTTTTTTTATTTAAAAAGGATCATATTTTGATAAATGTTTAGCACGTAATCTATAAAAACAGATATTTTAGACAACATCCATTATTTTAGACTTTCCGTTGAAACAAACCTATGAATTCAAGGGGTTCGCTGTATTACCAGTTGTATAATATACTTGTATTTTGTATATACAACTTAAAGTAAAAACTGGATTTAATATAGTAAAGCTATGACAATCAGAGACTATTAGATCTGTTAGGGAGCATCAGTGCAGTCAGTGTCTCTTATATAGTGAATTAGAGAGAGCTCGATGAATACATGGCTCCCAATGCAAAACTTTTAGCACAAGTGGAAATAAGGATAATTGATAATGAGCAAATGTTCATAGGTGTACTGTAGTTCCCAGATGATACATACGTTTGTGTATTACAAATCATGCCGAGACAAAATTGTACTGTTGTTCTCTGGAAATCTATGACTACTGTCAAAAGTTTTAGCCCCAAGCATTTTCTACTCATACGGCTTTCAACAACTCAAAGATGATGAAATAATGAAATGAGTTGTTCTCTTCTCATTTAACTAAGAGGCAGAAGGTAAGTCATAAATGAATGAAGTGTTTTTCCCATACTGCTTTGCGTTTGAGAATCTTGTCCAAGCGCCAATGAGTTCCTGTTGCTGGACGTTTGAGGTAAACCTCCGGACTGAGCCTGTGGAGAGATGAACAAGACTTATTATGCACACATTTTTAAAATACAAAAAAACTAAACATTGGACAATTAAACATTCTTAGATTCTCAAATGTTATAAGATAACTTTGTTTGAAGTTAAAGCCAGAGACTGATTTTTGTCACAACTTTAAATCTACTAAAGAACACAAAACCATTTGTTTCCCTGGAAAAATAAAACATGGAAAAAATCCACTATATGTCTATATGATGATTTCACATACAAAAGATCTTTAAGAAAACATTGTGAGTTGACTTCATGCTTTAAAGAGCCGCTATTATGATTTTAAATTGTTATTTGGTTATGGGAGTCTTAAACAACATATGCATTTTTCTTTACCAGATTTTACAACAACTCGCAAATGATTAGTTTATCACTTCTTAATACACTTCTTCTACACTTTTGCATGTATTACGTACATTATATGTTAGACAATACATTTAGCATGCAATAGCATTTATCTGTACACAATCCGGACAGCCGAACAGAAATTTGGTAAACTTTTGCATTAGTTATGAAGCCTAGTTTTTTTAATGGTTTTAATTGCTTTTTTAATGGCAGTAATGGTTGTTCTCCTGCTAGAGACCACCCAACCCAGTAATTTTCTTATAATAAAAAGCAAGTTTGATATTTAATTATTTACATTCTACAGAAAACCCCAGTAAGAGGTTTGGTTAAGTGTGACTTATAGTCATGGGAGCTACTTTCCAAAGTCCTAAATGGAGTGTGTCTTTGTTTCCATGCATAACTATGTTGAATGCAAACACATCTTAAGCCAGTAGAGTTTAAATTGTGATGGTCTACGTTCTCATTGAGAACACAAAATTGTAACAGTAAAGATAACTAGATTTTAAAGTTTGCACGCAAACTTCGATGTTGGCTTGCGTTGGTACCGTTAATACCTATTTTTTTAAATGTTGTCAATTCCGCAACAATAACATAATCCAACCCCCATGTCTCTATGATTCTCATAAGCTGAGATAGGTACATGCAAAATTGGTTGCTATGGTAACCAGTCTAGTTGCTATGGAGGGGTCAGTGACCTAACATATTGTTCCCCATGTCAACACGAGTAAAATACACTAACCCCCATGTCTCTATGACTTTCGTAAGCTGAGATAGAGATACGCCATATTGGTTGCTATGGTAACAGTGTGGTTGCTATGGAGGGGTCGCTGACCTAACATATTGTTCCCCATATGAATACGAGTAAATTACAGCAACCCCCATGTCTCTATGATTTTCCTGAGCTGAGATAGGTAAATGCAAAATTGGTTGCTATGGTAACCAGTCTGGTTGCTATGGAGGGGTCAGTGACCTAACACATTGTTCCCCATGTCAATACATCAACCCCCATGTCTCTATGATCTTCCAAAGCTGAGATAGAGCTGCGCCATATTGGTTGCTATGGTAACCAGTTTGGTTGCTATGGAGGGGTCGCTGACCTAATATATTGCTCCCCATATCTATACGGGTAAAATACAGCAACCCCCATCTCTCTATGATTTTCCTAAGCTGAGATAGTGACATGCCATATTGGTTGCTATGGTAACCAGTCTGGTTGCTATGGAGGTGTCATTAACATAATATGTTTCAGCTGTCAGTATGGGTGAAGCTTACCAGCCCCCAAGTCTCTAGCATTTTCCTAAGCTAAGATAGAGATGTGGCAATATAGTTACTATGGTAAACAATTTGGTTGCTATGGAGTTAGTGACATCATGTTGTAATCTACTTTCCATTTAGACTAATATAAAGCAACCCCCATGTCTCTACTGTGTTCCGTTCAGAAGATATTTGACTTTGAAAGTTATGTCAAAAAGTGGGTGTGGCTTAATTAATTTATGTTAATTCACAAGCAATGATGGGCTGGATAAGTAATTTGCTTCCTTAATGCTGGCATGACTTTCCAGTGTCAATCAATTACAGAAGTTCTTTCACAAAAGGATCTATGGGATTCATGCTCCATTCATTTCAATGGGCCATTGAAAGTCTATGAGACACCTTTGACCTACTTATTTGAAATCAGCTTGCACCTGGAGTTATCAACTGCCAGATTTTCAAACGAGTCAGCTGACTCAACTGTCAGATTTTCAAACGATGGCAAATCTGCTGGAGAAAATCCGATTTCCATGCCTCAAACAAATAAAGATTATAGAAGAACCGTAAGACATATCGAAATGATTCTTTCTTTGTCAGAAGCAGAAGACCCTAACGAAGAGAATGCTGTAAATTTTGTGAAGGTGTGATTAGAAATAAAAAAATTATGGCGAGCTAAAAATAGCCTTCATTTGATTCTGTGCAACTGCTCATTTCTGAGATTTCGATACCTCCAAACAAATAAGGATTACGAAAGAAGGATACGACACATTAAAATATTTCCTTCACTGTGAGAATCACAAGATTTTAATGAAGAGAATGGTGTAAATTTTGTGAAGCTGTGATAAAGTTTGAATGATTTATGGCGAGTTACAAATAGCCTACGATTGAGATTTTAAACAGAATCCACCAGAATTTTTGAATGGAGGTGAATGGAGCAATTATGTGCACTCGTTGTGGTTTAGGCCACCTGGCGTAAAAACCGTGTGTTTTTTAAAAATGAAAACAGCACCAACTGAAAGAGGACAAAAATCTCTACCATTTAGATATAAAATGTGTGTGTAAAGGTTAATTTTTAGTGAAGAAAACAGTGCAAGAATCAAGAAGACTGAGCTTGCTCAAAGTTAGAGTGGGCGATGACATCACCACTCTAGGGCCCCCATAGGGAATGACTTGGGCGATTTTTGAGCCGAAAATCGTGATTTTTACGGAAACCGCTGGTCCAATCGCTCCGAAGAGATATAGCAACTCGAGTGGGAACAGCTTGGACGACCGTTGAAAGTTTCGTGGCTGTAGCTCGAACGGGCTAGGAGGAGATGCCGGTAGAATTTTTGGAAGAAGAAAAGAGAAGAATAATAACTAGATTTTAAGTTTGCACGCAAACTTCGATGTTGGCTTGCGTTGGTACCGTTAATACCTTTTTTTTAAATGTTGTCAATTCCGCAACAATAACATAATCCAACCCCCATGTCTCTATGATTCTCATAAGCTGAGATAGGTACATGCAAAATTGGTTGCTATGGTAACCAGTCTGGTTGCTATGGAGGGGTCTGTGACCTAAGATATTGTTCCCCATGTCATTACGAGTAAAATACATCAACCCCCATGTCTCTATGACTTTCCTAATCTGAGATAGAGATGCGCCATATTGGTTGCTATGGTAACCTGTCTGGTTGCTATGGAGGGGTCAGTGAACTAACATATTGTTCCCCATGTCAATACGAGTAAAATACATCAACCCCCATGTCTCTATGATTTTCCTGAGCTGAGATAGGTACATGCAAAATTGGTTGCTATGGTAACCAGTCTGGTTGCTATGGAGGGGTCAGTGACCTAACACATTGTTCCCCATGTCAATACATCAACCCCCATGTCTCTATGATTTTCCTAAGCTGAGATAGAGACATGCCATATTGGTTGCTATGGTAACCAGTCTGATTGCTATGGAGGGGTCAGTGACCTAACACATTATTCCCCATGTCAATACATCAACCCCATGTCTCTATGACTTTCCAAAGCTGAGATAGAGCTGCGCCATATTGGTTGCTATGGTAACCAGTCTGGTTGCTATGGAGAGGTCGCTGACCTAACATATTGTTCCCCATATCAATACGTGTAAAATACGGCAACCCCCATGTCTCTATGATTTTCCTAAGCTGAGAGAGAGTCATGCCATATTGGCTGCTATGGTAACCAGTCTGGTTGCTATGGAGGCGTCATTGACATGATATAATGTTTCAGCTGTCAGTATGGGTGAAGCTTACCAACCCCCAAGTCTCTAGCATTTTCCTAACCTAAGATAGAGATATGCCAATTTAGTTGCTATGGTAAACAATTTGGTTGCTATGGAGGAGTCAGTGACATTATGTTGTAATCTACTTTACATTTAGAATAATATAAAGCAACCCCCATGTCTGTACTGTGTTCTGTTTAGAAGATATTTGACATCGAAAGTTATGTAAAAAAGTGGGTGTGGCTTAATTATTTTATGTTAAATCACAAGCAATGATTGGCTGGATAAGTGATTTGCTTCTTTAATGCTTGTATGACTTTCCAGTGTCAATCAATTACAGAAGCTCTTTACAATAGGATCTATGGGATTCATGCTCCATTCATTTCAATGGGCCATTGAAAGTCAATGAGACACCATTGACCTACTTATTTGAAATCAGCTGCACCTGGAGTTATCAACTGTCAGATTTTCAAACGAGTCAGCTGCAGTTGGAAATTCAACTGTCAGATTTTAAACGATGGCAAATCTGCTGGAGAAAATCCGATTTCCATGCCTCAAACAAATAAAAATTATAGAAGAACCGTAAGACATATCGAAATGATTCTTTCTTTGTCAGAAGCAGAAGACCCTAACAAAGAGAATGCTGTAAATTTTGTGAAGGTGTGATTAGAAATAAAAAAATTATGGCGAGCTACAAATAGCCTTCATTTGATTCTGTGCAACTGCTCATTTCAGAGAAATCCATACCCTCAAACAAATAAGGATTACGAAAGAATGACCAGAGGTATTGAAATATTTCTTTTACTGTTAGAATCCCAAGATTTTAAGGAAGAGAATGGTGTAAATTTTGTGAAGCTGTGATAAAGTTTGAATGATTTATGGCGAGTTAAAAATAGCCTGCGATTGAGATTTTAAACAGGATCCACCAGAATTTTTGAATGGAGGTGAATGGAGCAATTATGTGCACTCCTTGTGGTTCAGGCCACCTGGAGTAAAAACCGTGTGTTTTTTAAAAATGAAAACAGCACCAACTGAAAGAGGACAAAAATCTCTACCATTAAGGTATAAAATTTGTGTGTAAAGGTTAATTTTTTGTTGAGAAAACAGTGCAAGTATCAACAAGATTGAGCTTGCTCAAAGTTAGAGTGGGCGATGACATCACCACTCTAGGGCTCCCATAGGAAATGACTTGGGCGTTTTTTGGGCCGAAATTCGCGATTTTTACGGAAACCGCTGGTCCAATCGGTCCGAAGAGATATAGCAACTCGAGTGGGAACAGTTTGGACGACCGTGGAAAGTTTCGTGGCTGTAGCTCGAACGGGCTAGGAGGAGTAGCTGTCAGAATTTTTGTCAGAAGAAGAAGAAGAAGCCGGAAGAATAATAATAAGTTTAAGTGAGATAACAATATGTTGGCTCTGCAAGCAAGCCAACATAACTAGATTTTAAAGTTTGCACGCAAACTTCGATGTTGGCTTGCGTTGGTACCGCTAATACCTATTTTTTAAAATGTTGTCAATTCCGCAACAATAACATAATCCAACCCTCATGTCTCTATGATTCTCATAGGCTGAGATAGGTACATGCAAAATTGGTTGCTATGGTAACAAGTCTGGTTGCTATGGAGGGTCAGTGACCTAACATATTGTTCCCCATGTCAACACGAGTAAAATACACCAACCCCCATGTCTATATGACTTTCGTAAGCTGAGATAGAGATACGCCATATTGGTTGCTATGGTAACAGTGTGGTTGCTATGGAGGGGTCGCTGACCTAATATATTGTTCCCCATATGCATACGAGTAAATTACAGCAACCCCATGTCTCTATGATTTTCCTGAGCTGAGATAGGTACATGCAAAATTGGTTGCTATGGTAACCAGTCTGGTTGCTATGGAGGGGCCAGTGACCTCACACATTGTTCCCCATGTCAATACATCAACCCCCATGTCTCTATGACTTTCCAAAGCTGAGACAGAGCTGCGCCATATTGGTTGCTATGGTAACCAGTTTGGTTGCTATGGAGGGGTCGCTGACCCAATATATTGCTCCCCATATCTATACGGGTAAAATACAGCAACCCCCATCTCTCTATGATTTTCCTAAGGTGAGATAGAGACATGCCATATTGGTTGCCATGGTAACCAGTCTGGTTGTCATGGAGGTGTCATTAACATAATATAATGTTTCAGCTGTCAGTATGGGTGAAACTTACCAGCCCCCAAGTCTCTAGCATTTTTCTAAGCTAAGATAGAGATGTGGCAATATAGTTGCTATGGTAAACAATTTGGTTGCTATGGAGGAGTTAGTGACATCATGTTGTAATCTACTTTCCATTTAGACTAATATAAAGCAACCCCCATGTCTCTACTGTGTTCCGTTTAGAAGATATTTGACATTGAAAGGTAAGTCAAAAAGTGGGTGTGGCTTAATTAATTTATGTTAATTCACAAGCAATGATGGGCTGATAAGTAATTTGCTTCCTTAATGCTTGTATGACTTTCCAGTGTCAATCAATTACAGAAGCTCTTTCACATTAGGATTCATGGGATTCATGCTCCATTCATTTCAATGGGCCATTGAAAGTCAATGAGACACCTTTGACCTACTTATTTGAAATCAGCTTGCACCTGGAGTTATCAACTGCCAGATTTTCAAACGAATCAGCTGCAGCTGGAAATGCAACTGTCAGATTTTTAAATGATGGCAAATCTGCTGGAGAAAGTCCGATTACCATGCCTCAAACAAATAAGGATTACGAAAGAAGGACCAGACATATTGAAATACTTTCTTGACTGTTAGAATCAGAAGATTTTAAGGAAGAGAATGGTGTAAAATTGGTGAAGCTGTGATAAGGTTTTTAATGATTTATGGCGAGTTAGAAATAGCCTTCGATTGAGATTTGAAACATTTGCTGGCAGAATTTTTGAATGGAGGTGAATGGAGCAATTATGTGCACTCCTTGTAATTTAGGCCACCTGGAGTAAAAACCGTGTGTTTTTAAAAAATGTAAACCAAACCAACTGAAAGAGGACAAAAATCTCTACCATTTACATATAAAATGTGTGTGTAAAGGTTAATTTTTATTTAAGAAAACTAAAGTATTTTAGCAAGTATCAACAAGACTGAGCTTATTCGAAGCTAGAGTGGGCGATGACATCACCACTCTAGGGGCCCCCCATCGAGAAAAAATTTTAAGCTTTTTTGGGAGATTTACACGATTTTTAGGGAAACCGCTGGTCAAATCGCTCCGAAAAGACATAGCAACAAACTACATAACAGCTTTGAGGTGTGTGGAAAGTTTCGTGACTGTAGCTCGAACGGGCTAGGAGGAGATGACGGTAGTTTTTTTTTTTTAAGAAACGGAAGAAGAAGAAGAAGAAGAAGAAGAAGAAGAAGAAGAATAATAAGTTTAAGTGAGATAACAATATGTTGGCTTTGCAAGCAAGCCAACATAACTAGATTTTAAAGTTTGCACGCAAACTTCGATGTTGGCTTGCGTTGTTGCCGTTAGTACCTATTTTTTAAAATGTTGTCAATTCCGCAACAATAACATAATCCAACCCCCATGTCTCTATGATTCTCATAAGCTGAGATAGGTACATGAAAAATTGGTTGCTATGGTAACTAGTCTGGTTGCTATGGAGGGGTTAGTGACCTAACATATTGTTCCCCATGTCAACATGAGTAAAATACACCAACCCCCATGTCTCTATGACTTTCATAAGCTGAGATAGAGATACGCCATATTGGTTGCTATGGTAACAGTGTGGTTGCTATGGAGGGGTCGCTGACCTAATATATTGTTCCCCATATGAATACGAGTAAATTACAGCAACCCCCATGTCTCTATGATTTTCCTGAGCTGAGATAGGTACATGCAAAATTGGTTGCTATGGTAACCAGTCTGGTTGCTATGGAGGGGTCAGTGACCTAACACATTGTTTCCCATGTCAATACATCAACCCCATGTCTCTATGACTTTCCAAAGCTGAGATAGAGCTGCGCCATATTGGTTGCTATGGTAACCAGTCTGGTTGCTATGGAGGCGTCATTGGCATGATATAATGTTTCAGCTGTCAGTATGGGTGAAGCTTACCAACCCCCAAGTCTCTAGCATTTTCCTAACCGAGGATAGAGATATGCCAATTTAGTTGCTATGGTAAACAATTTGGTTGCTATGGAGGAGTCAGTGACATCATGTAATCTACTTTACATTTAGAATAATATAAAGCAACCCCCATGTCTCTACTGTGTTCCGTTCAGAAGATATTTGACATCGATAGTTTTGTAAAAAAGTGGGTGTGGCTTAATTATTTTATGTTAAATTACAAGGAATGATTGGCTGGATAAGTGATTTGCTTCCTTAATGCTGGTATGACTTTCCAGTGTCAATCAATTACAGAATCTCTTTTACAATAGGATCTATGGGGTTCATGCTCCATTCATTTCAATGGGCCATTGAAAGTCAATGAGACACCTTTGACCACTTATTTGAAATCAGCTTGCACCTGGAGTTATCAACTGCCAGATTTTCAAACGAGTCAGCTGACTCAACTGACAGATTTTCAAACGATGGCAAATCTGCTGGAGAAAATCTGATTTCCATGCCTCAAACAAATAAAGATTATAGAAGAACCGTAAGACATATCGAAATGATTCTTTCTTTGTCAGAAGCAGAAGACCCTAACGAAGAGAATGCTGTAATTTTTGTGAAGGTGTGATTAGAAATAAAAAAAATTATGGCGATTTACAAATAGCCTTCATTTGATTCTGTGCAACTGCTCATTTCAGAGAAATCCATACCCTCAAACAAATAAGGATTACGAAAGAATGACCAGAGGTATTGAAATATTTCTTTTACTGTTAGAATCCCAAGATTTTAAGGAAGAGAATGGTGTAAATTTTGTGTAGCTGTGATAAAGTTTGAATGATTTATGGCGAGTTAAAAATAGCCTGCGATTGAGATTTTTAAACAGAATCCACCAGAATTTTTGAATGGAGGTGAATGGAGCAATTATGTGCACTCGTTGTGGTTTAGGCCACCTGGAGTAAAAACCGTGTGTTTTTTAAAAATGAAAACAGCACCAACTGAAAGAGGACAAAAATCTCTACCATTTAGGTATAAAATGTGTGTGTAAAGGTAAATTTTTAGTTGAGAAAACATTGCAAGTATCAACAAGACTGAGCTTGCTCAAAGTTAGAGTGAGCGATGACATCACCACTCTAGGGCTCCCATAGGGAATGACTTGGGCGATTTTTGGCCCGAAATTCAGGATTTTTACGGAAACCGCTGGTCAAATCAGTCCGAAAAGACATAGCAACTCGAGTGGGAACAGTTTGGACGACTGTGGAAAGTTTCGTGGCTGTAGCTCGAGCGGGCTAGGAGGAGTAGCCGGTAGAATTTTTGTCCTAAGAAGAAGAAGAAGCGGAAGAATAATAACTAGATTTTAAAGTTTGCACGCAAACTTCGATGTTGGCTTGCGTTGGTACCGTTAATACCTTTTTTTTTAAATGTTGTCAATTCCGCAACAATAACATAATCCAACCCCCATGTCTCTATGATTCTCATAAGCTGAGATAGGTACATGCAAAATTGGTTGCTATGGTAACCAGTCTGGTTGCTATGGAGGGGTAAGTGACCTAACATATTGTTCCCCCTGTCAACACGAGTAAAATACACCAACCCCCATGTCTCTATGACTTTCCAAAGCTGAGATAGAGCTGCGCCATATTGGTTGCTATGGTAACCAGTTTGGTTGCTATGGAGGGGTCGCTGACCTAATATATTGCTCCCAATATTTATACGGGTAAAATACAGCAACTCCCATCTCTCTATGATTTTCCTGAGCTGAGATAGAGACATGCCATATTGGTTGCTATGGTAACCAGTCTGGTTGCTATGGAGGTGTCATTAACATAATATGTTTCAGCTGTCAGTATGGGTGACGCTTACCAGCCCCCAAGTCTCTAGCATTTTCCTAAGCTAAGATAGAGATGTGGCCATATAGTTGCTATGGTAAACAATTTGGTTGCTATGGAGGAGTTAGTGACATCATGTTGTAATCTACTTTTCATTTAGAATTATATAAAGCAACCCCCATGTCTCTACTGTGTTCTGTTTAGAAGATATTTGACATCGAAAGTTATGTCAAAAGTGGGTGTGGCTTAATT
>SRMA01025266.1:9186-122850 GCA_007224835.1 Danionella cerebrum
ACCTTATTTTTTGAACACCCTCTTTCATGCCTACCATTTTCTTTTGCTTTTAAAACATCGAAAAATTTGACCAAAAATGAAAAAAACACCAAGTTAGTATGTCGATTTTGGCCAAAATTGGCATTTTTTCAAATATGTTAAAATCTAACCCTGTTGAGAGTGGGCGTGTCCAATAGAACACTCCAGTAGATTTCACGTCGATATCTCGTTTAAAACTGGAGATCTGAACATTTACCTTAATTGGTGGAACAGCGCCGCACACCGCCATTGGTTTAGGCCGACGATCTCAAATTCTGGACGTAATTTCACGCTAAAAACTGCACACACCTTATTTTTTGAACACCCTCTTTCATGCCTACCGTTTTCTTTTGCTTTTAAAACATCGAAAAAATTGACCAAAAATGAAAAAAACACCAAGGGGTTAGTATGTCGATTTTGGCCAAAATTGGCATTTTTTCAAATATGTTAAAATCTAACCCTGTTGAGAGTGGGCGTGTCCAATAGAACACTCCAGTAGATTTCACGTTGATATCTCGTTTAAAACTGGAGATCTGAACATTTACCTTAATTGGTGGAACAGCGCCGCACACCGCCATTGGTTTAGGCCGACGATCTCAAATTCTGGACGTAATTTCACGCTAAAAACTGCACATACCATATTTTTTGAACACCCTCTTTCATGCCTACCGTTTTCTTTTGCTTTTAAAACATCGAAAAATTTGACCAAAAATGAAAAAAACACCAAGGGGTTAGTATGTCGCTTTTGGCCAAAATTGGCATTTTTTCAAATATGTTAAAATCTAACCCTGTTGAGAGTGGGCGTGTCCAACAGAACACTCCAGTAGATTTCACGTTGATATCTCGTTTAAAACTGGAGATCTGAGCATTTACCTTAATTGGTGGAACAGCGCCGCACACCGCCATTGGTTTAGGCCGACGATCTCAAATTCTGGACGTAATTTCACGCTAAAAACTGCACATACCATATTTTTTGAACACCCTCTTTCATGCCTACCGTTTTCTTTTGCTTTTAAAACATCGAAAAATTTGACCAAAAATGAAAAAAACACCAAGGGGTTAGTATGTCGATTTTGGCCAAAATTGGCATTTTTTCAAATATGTTAAAATCTAACCCTGTTGAGAGTGGGCGTGTCCAACAGAACACTCCAGTAGATTTCACGTTGATATCTCGTTTAAAACTGGAGATCTGAACATTTACCTTAATTGGTGGAACAGCGCCGCACACCGCCATTGGTTTAGGCCGACGATCTCAAATTCTGGACGTAATTTCACGCTAAAAACTGCACACACCTTATTTTTTGAACACCCTCTTTCATGCCTACCATTTTCTTTTGCTTTTAAAACATCGAAAAAATTGACCAAAAATGAAAAAAACACCAAGGGGTTAGTATGTCGATTTTGGCCAAAATTGGCATTTTTTCAAATATGTTAAAATCTAACCCTGTTGAGAGTGGGCGTGTCCAATAGAACACTCCAGTAGATTTCACGTTGATATCTCGTTTAAAACTGGAGATCTGAACATTTACCTTAATTGGTGGAACAGCGCCGCACACCGCCATTGGTTTAGGCCGACGATCTCAAATTCTGGACGTAATTTCACGCTAAAAACTGCACATACCATATTTTTTGAACACCCTCTTTCATGCCTACCGTTTTCTTTTGCTTTTAAAACATCGAAAAATTTGACCAAAAATGAAAAAAACACCAAGGGGTTAGTATGTCGATTTTGGCCAAAATTGGCATTTTTTCAAATATGTTAAAATCTAACCCTGTTGAGAGTGGGCGTGTCCAATAGAACACTCCAGTAGATTTCCCGTCGATATCTCGTTTAAAACTGGAGATCTGAACATTTACCTTAATTGGTGGAACAGCGCCGCACACCGCCATTGGTTTAGGCCGACGATCTCAAATTCTGGACGTAATTATTGTTTGAGTACCCTCTTTGATTTTTGTGTTTATATTGGATGCAAAGTTGCCTGAATAATTACAGGAAATATACGACACATGACCCAAATCAAATGTTTCAATGTTTTTATTCAGCAAATGCACCTGACCCGATATCTCAAGTTGCAAACTGGTGTTCCTTTAAAGCTAAAGTTCACCCACAATCATGATTTTTCTCAGGGAATTTGACGCACTAATGATTGTTTCTTTTGTTTGGTAAAACGAAACCAGAGAGTCGATGGAAACCAGTGACACAGAAGGGGAAATGAAACATTATGAAAGGTACTGGTTGCTATTTTCACACCGTTTGTGTTGAACAAAAGTAATAAGTAAAGTCTTTAAAGAAACATATCGTGAAATAACCCTTTACGAGATTGTGGGAATACAATATAAGCTTTTCGACAAATGCAACCAGTGTAACGGAGGTACAAAAAGAGAAATACATTCCAGGTTTTCCAGCTTTACTCTAAAAGAAGCACATTCTTCCTTTTGTTTATATTAGTCGATACTTCGGAATGATTTTAGTTTTGTGAAATGCTCAGTCTGTTTTCTTCATCATCCACAATAGAGTTGTCCTTTTTTATATCCGTCAGGTAACACCAAACAGTGTTGAAACAATAAATATAACAGATGTTTCTGATTGGTCCTGAACATTAAAATGATAAGATAAAGAAAGATCGGACCTGTCTGGCTTGAGTTGACTGAAGCAGGAAAGGAACCCCAACTCCACTGAGGCATTCGGAGAGAATTAACACTTGAGATCCATGAAAACAGATTAAAAAAATAATAATAAAGTGATGAAAAGCAGAAAACAGAAACAACACTGCGTTTGGAGAGTAGAGATTTCAGCTTCACGTGAACTCTGTCCACCCTCAAACACAACACACAAGTGAATATTTACAGACAAACGACAACCAAAGGGTGATGCACAGAACAATACGAGAGCAGAAATAAATCACGGGTTTGTCTGAGAAGCATGTTTTCTGGCTGGACCGAGCCGTTTCTTTGAATCAGAAATCCAGGAGAATGTTCAACAAAGGTCCAGACAACACTTCTCAGCAGATCGTGATGGTTCAGAAAGATGTGTTTGTTTGTTTTCTTCCTGGGCTTTCTCTCTCGTGTGTGTGAGGGCTCAGTAGAGAGCTTTGGATCCCTGGTTCTCAAACTCAGCCCAGGCGTCGCTGAGCTCCATGAAGATCATCTTGGCGTACTGCTCGTACGGCTGACCGGTGGACTGTGGAGCACACAAACACAAGAAATGAATGCTAGACTTGTTCAGCTTTGCTGTTGATCACTGACTGCTCAATTGTTGAGCCCTCTGATTGGCCGAAAATATGAATCACTGCAAAATGTGAGATAAAAATTGAGAATTCACAGCATAAACAATATAACTCCTTCCTTTGCTTTAAGTGCATTACTTGTAAAGTTTGACCGATACAGATTCTTCTCTGGCGGATGGCGATGCTTGAATCGATGAGACATACGCCTCCACGGCGGGTTTAACAGATTTAGAATGCAAGAATATATACAAACTTACCAAATGATGGATTGTACAAGCAAAACAAAAAATAATGGGTTAAAATCAAAACTTTGTGATGCAAAGATGAAGTTTTCAAATCAAAATGTTCAGATAAAAAGTAGAAATTTTGAGTAAAAACTTAAAATTTTGTGAAACAAAGATGAAATTTTGAGAAAAAAGTTGGAAGTTTTGAGATACAAAATCTAAATGTTGACGTATCTGGATAACGAGTTCATCATTGACCTCCGTGATCAAACGCACCGATATGCAGCTCGATGAGCAGAGAAGAGATAAAGCAATATTTTGAACGTGGTTTTACTAATAATGAAATTATTGAATGAATTAGCTGAAGAGCATGAAACTGGGCTAAACAAATGCACTCTTGAACAAATTTCAAGCAAAAACAAGTAAAAAAATAAAAAAGCTCTGGACAGTCACACGGCATCTTCAGGGCCAGAGAGTCAAATTTCAACCAGTGTTTCTCAAAATTTCAAAGTGTTTCTCGACTTTCAAATAATTTTTTTACGCTGGTGGAAATGGTGTTCCACAGTGCATCTGCTATTGTAAAAACCAACCATAATACATTCCCAAGAAGAAGATTTATTAAAAGTTCAAATATATGATTTTTTTTCTTCATATTTATATCAAACATGAGCGGAGAGGTGAATTTACCCAGCAGCTCAAAACCAACAGGTGACCTCGTGAGTCTCCCGTTACCTTGTCTGGATGGACGATGAGCGCAGCTTTCCTGTAGACCCGCTTGACCTGGTCCGGAGTCACCAGTTCAGCCATGGTGATCGGCCGCCAGCGATTCTCCCCCTCCCAGAGCACCGTGTGCAGCGTGGAGAGCAGAGCACGGATGTTCCTCTCCTTCCCCTCGATCCACTCCAGGATCTGATGGTACATCATCATCATCATCATCATCATCCCTCTCCCAGTAATCCTGGCATCACTCTGTACCTGCAGCTTGAGCGGGTCCATGTCTCTGCACAGATCTTGCTTCCTCATCTCAGCGATGGTCTTGGGCAGCTTCCTGTCCGGCTTGGAGCCGAAGCCTTGCGTAGACAGAAGATCCTCAAAGTCGTCCTCTTTCACTTTGGGTTTTGGACCTAAAAGATTGAAACTTTGTCAATAAATACTCATTTCATTAACCAAAGAATCTATTAGAACAATTATTATCCATCTGCAAAAATAAGAAGCATTCACTGCAGCAGCGCTGTTAGCTTAGCATAGACCATTGAAATGGATGAGACCTGTAGCATTTCAGTTCAGAATGATATCTTCCCTGTTTCTTTTGTATTTCGTATTAAACTCGGGTTAAAAAGAATGTCCTTCACACAGATCATTGAAAACATACCAAAACCCGGACCTCTGATCCCTCGCTCCTCTCGACCGCCAATCACGCTGAAAGTGGGTTTGTAGTTCGGTTTGGGGGGCTGCGCTGGAGCCCGAGTCGCTGTGTTCGGAGGCATCCAGGGTTTGCTCGGGCCTGACGCGGGGCGAGGAGTTTGTTGCCACTGAGTGGAATTCTTGGCACCCCCAGCAGAGGGCGGCGCTTTAAACCCAGACCCGGAGAAGCCAGTGCTGGACGAGCCTGAACACAACCAGTGTTTTAGTTGTCGGATATTAGCGTCTTGTGTAAGAGTTTCAAGAGGAGAACTCACCAGGTAAAGTGGAACCCAGATTGCCCAGTTCTGCAAAAGGGTCGAAGCTCTGAGATTTGGCCTTGGAGAAAGATGAGGCTCCGGAACCTGAAAATGCAAAATAAATGAACCATGCTAGTGCGCAGCGGTAACTCATTCATGACCAACTGGTTCTGACACACATCTTAAACTTTGGCAACCTTTATTTTACCATTTCTATTTAAAACCTTGGTGTACACTTCTCTTCATTTTGGAAGTACCATAAATTCTACTTGTAGCGCACACATTACGCTTTCTGTTCTATATTTTGTCAAGTAATTACTTTAAGAAATCCAGGATCTGTTGCTGGTCATCCGTGACGGTGCAGGATTCTTCTTGAGTTAGATAAAACTGGACCAGCTCAACTACATTTCTGTTTGATTCAAGATTTTCATAATTATACGCGTATTTAATGCTAGATTACCACTCGTAGCAGGTTTGTTGCTCATGCTAGCTGTCGTACTGCTTCCTCCCGTCGACCAGCTATCCCAGCCGCTCAGCAGATCAGGTTGACTCGCTGATGAGGTCATCTTCGGCGTTTCACCCGTTAACTTATCTGCAAGTGGAAATATCAGGAAAACGAAAGGCCTCTCTGAGCGACACTGGAAGCATAAGAGCTAGAAGAAGCAGCGTCTATTATCATAGAATTTGAAGATAAGCGTGAAACTCACTGAGGTTAAAGAGGCTGGAGTTGGCTGCAGGAGGCGGAGCTTTAAACCCGCTGCTGTTCCCGCCTTCTGAGCTCAAGAAGTCAACAAACAGAGCCGAGTCCGAGGATCCCACGCCGAACGGGTCAAAGAAATCTGCTCACAGAAAACCAGAATGAACAAAACGAGCCAAAGACTCCGGTCACCTGCTCAGCCTACCAGGGCAGTGTTTTTCATTTAATTAAATTCAGTCGTGGATGAGGTGATTGGCTGGAGATCAAAAGATGGGATGAGTGTTGAAACTCTCTCCTGTGACAACCATCTTTCATTTAGATTATGGTATCCCGGCTTTCTAAGGTGTGAATCAAGTACCTCTAATATGAATGGAATTTAAAAAGTCACAACACACCTCTGTTTAGGGAAAAGGGGCGGGGTCAGTGCAGAACTTTTGAGATGCTTGGGAGTGGCTTCGAATGAAAAGAGATGTGAACGAACCTTTCTGTATTTTCCCTTGCGTGTAATTCAACGACTATTTGTACTTCACAGAGCAGTGTTGACGTGGAGGACTGCTCAGATGCTTTTTACTTTAATCCCAGTCGCTAGTGATCATTGTTAACAGTTGGAGCACAATCAAACAGCTACTAAAATAGACGTTACTACTGATGATGAAATTTTTCACAGCTGGTAAACTGCCGTATTTCTATATTTACAAAAAGCAATAATTACAACTAAAACAAAAAGCTCAACACCCCCGCTGTAAGCCACTCATCCTCTTACCTTTATTAGAGTTTGAAGCTGGAGGGTTGGAGGCATTGGAGAAGAACAGATCTTCTCCTGCGTCTTCTCCTATCAGGTCGTCCGTGTTGGCTGGAGGCACAGTGCTGGTGTGAGCGGAGAACAGGTCATTGAGTAGATCCCTGTTGGAGCCCGAGTGTTTCAGAGGCGGCTGGGAGGAGGTCTCTGAGTTCAAGCCCAGCAGGTCCTCTGTGTCCGGGCGGACCTCCGCTGAAGGCGTGTTGCTGAAATCTGCATCGAACAGCGGCTCGCTGGGGTCGCGCGAGAGGGTCCCGTCTACGGGGGCGGTGTAAGACACAGACTCCTCCTCGGAGCCGCCACTCACATCTTCCAAGTCTTCTAATTGGCTGTCGTATCGATCAAACTGCTGATCTGTGAACATCAAGAGAAGCTTGGATTAAAATTTGTAAAAGATTTTTCGGAGGAATTTGCTTTATTACCATGAAACAGTACGAGAGTATGGAGACCAGTATAAGGATGGGACTCTTGTAATCTCACATCCACAACAAGAGGATATTTCGGGTAAGCAGCAAGTGTAGCCCTCACCTTCCCAGTCAAGAGTCTGGAAGAAGTTGTTGGCGTTGTTATCAGTGCTCTGAGGTGAAGGCGATTCAGGCTCCATCTGCGGCTCCTCACTGGAAAACTCCGGCTGCGGGGGATCAGACGCGTAGCACGCTGTTGAACCCGGCTGACGAGGAAGCTCTGGTTTACCTGAGGAGCACCCAAAGAGCAATTCGTTCAGGCTTTGAAATTTCCACAACTAGTGAAAACTGCTTCTGATTGGTGGAGAGTCTTGGTGACATCATCAATGCACCTTTGAGGATGTTGTTATGAGATTTTTTGTGGCTTTTAATGACAGAACTTGAGAAGACAGTGAAGAGAGAGACAGGAAGTTAGGAGAGAGCGTGGGGTGGGAAAGGCAAACAGACGTCGGGATTGGAATTCGAAGTCGTGTCGACCTGTGCAGCCGCACACATATACATGCCACTAGAACAAGAGCACGTGAGTTCACTCAAGGACTCTTATTTTGAAATCTGTTTTCTACACAGTGAATATCTGCTTGCACAAAAACAAAAAATCTGATAAAGGATCAACAAGATTTCTATTATGATTTATAATAGAATGTTTTTTGCCATCAACTAGTCTTTAATGATTAGAAAAACAAACAAAAACAAAAGGATGCAAAGATGATCACCAAATTTGGCCAGGATCTCCTGTTGTTCATCGCGGCTGGAGAAGAGAATCTTGGGATTGAGTCCCTTGGTGGCATAGTTTTCCCAGGGTGGAGTCTTGTTGCTATGACGATCCTGAGGCTCCACCTCTATATTGACGTGCACCTGGAAAAGGTCGGGGTATTTCTCCTGGATGTCACACGCATCGAGGTCGTACCTGCACACACACACACACACACACACACACACACACACAGAGCGTCAGACACACACCTGATTCCAGAACAGCCTGAGCGATGTCTAGAGCTCACTTTGCAAACTTGACCGTGGAGGCGTTTCTGGGTACGAAGCCCGTGTGGAACTGAATCTGAAACATCTTCATCGAGGCCATCTGCAACAACCAGACCAACAGGAAAAGTGAAAATGTATTTCAGATGAAGAACTGGTAAAAAACACGGTTCATTGATGAACGATCGCATCTGCAGATTATTCCAGAGTGTTCTCGCTCGGCTCACAACACAGAACATTTCTTTATTTAAAATTACTCTACTGACGGCAAACTAACAACCGAACTAAGCAACTGACGAATAAACTAAATAATTAAATAAATAAAGAACCAATGAATGAAGGATATAACAGATGGAGAACTGAAAAATGAAAAAAAAAAACTAAAGGAGTGAATGAAGGAAAGACAAACAAACAAAAAGAATGAATAAAATAAAGAGAGAACAAGTAAACAAATAGAAAAAACAAGACAAATGACCAAAACAATAATTATTGCTGCTTTTTTAAATAATCTAATAAACGAATGAGAATAAAATCAACAAAAGGAAATGAGGAAAGAACAAACAAATGCAAATGAAAGTATTAACAAGAAGAAAAACAAAAGAAAGTAAAAGAAGACAAATATTCAGACATAGGAAAGAGGAAATAAACTAAACGAAAAAGATGGAAAAAAAACAGCCAAAAAGAAATTAAAGAACAAAACAATGAACAAACCATTGAAAGGAAAAATAATAATAAAAAAGAACAAATGAATTAAAAAAGGACAGATGAATAAATAAAATAAAGAAAAAAGGAAACAAATGAATGAACAAAAGCAGAGCAAATGAACAAATAAAAAAACTGAATTCACAAACAGAAATGAACAAAAAAACAACTGAAAGATAATTGAAACCCAAAGAATAAAATGAACAAAATAAAGGAAGAAACGGCAAACTAATAGAAAAAAACAGATTAACAATAGCAGGAAAGAACAAATAAATATCTGTGGAATTAATTTACTAACTCTCCATTCCCTTAGCCCCGGAGACCTCCTACAGCTGGTCCTGGATCAGCTGCAGAGGCTCAGCCCACACTTGAGAATCTTACCTTGGCCTGCAGACGTCCCCCGAGCGTGGATCGAGCGTGATAAATCACGATCAGCACATCCCCCTGCACCGTCACATTCAGAGGGATCTCCGCCCGGCCGTCCTCCATCTTAAAGTCCCTGCAACACAGAGCACTGAAGATACAGTGAGGGAAACAAGTATTTGACCCCCTGCATCAATTTTAACTTGGCTTTCCGGGTTTGTGCGTTAAACTTGTTTCACTCTGCCTCAGCTTAATATAATAAAGTGCTAAAAACAATGAAGAAAATGAGCTTTTAGTTCTTTTCTTTGGCTCCTGTATTATTTTCCCCCAGTCCCTCTTTATCTTTAGCTATCGACTGACATCACAAGAAAATACTCTCCCTGAGAGATGGGAAGTGTCTCACCTCATCCTGTCGTACTCCTGTGAGGTGGTAACAACGCGTTCCTCCCCGACGTAAACCTCACAGAAGGGTCGGCAGCCGCTCCTCTGCTTATTAAAGAGGGGCACTGGCGTCAAGGCCACGGAGTGGATGGTTAAAGGCTTGCTGTGGGGGATTATGGGTTCGTCTGCCATCATGTCACACATGTACTCTATGTACCTGCCCACAAACAGTTCCTGGTCAATAACGAGAACTCACGGTGGAGACGCTCTAGTACTAATTCCACCCTTAACCCCGCACCTCCCTTACTGCATTCACACGCGACAAAGGGGTGTCCCAATACTTCTTTGATAAAGGCTAACCTCCAAACGAAGTGTGGATCAAAGATTGGTACCGTTTGTGTGACGGCGAGATGCCTGGTGGACACCGCTTCATGCTGAACATGTAAACCGCAGCCTCCGCCGTTGAGAAGAGCCGACAGAAGCAGAGGAACGCACAGACCACCACCGCCGACGCTGCCCGGCCGTCCTGAACGCAAACACATTATATGTGAACAAGCATCTGTTGGATTGTGCTCCGACTGTTAGCAATGATCACAAGAGACAGTAATTAAGAAACAGAGGAGCTGCTTCTACATTGTAAGTATTTACGCTTGTAAGAGTTTTTATGCACAGCTTTTTTACGCAAATTTGGTTCCTGCTATCTCATTAGTTCTTGGCTGACCACGCCTCTTTTTCCACGTGTTTTTCAAAACTAAGGCAAGTACAAGCGGATGCTGACCAGACAGTGCACGATGCAGATGTTCCTCTGGTCCTGTTTGAGCCACTGGTGCATGTTCTTACAGATGCTGTACAAGTTCTTGAGCGTGGGTGCGCGCCGAGGCTGCCATCCGCACTCCGATACCTGCAAACGCACAAGAACACCAGTTTTCATTGGCAGCCCTCTTTGAATTCCTCTAAAACTTTAACAACATTTTATTTGTAAATTTGTTCGTTAGGCCATCAACCAGGTTACAAGCTTAAATCGCTTATAACCTGCGTTTGGTAATCGGCGTATGCTCTCGATTCTCGAAGTATACATTGGGTTCAAGTCCGAGTTCATTTTAGCTTAAGAAATAAACCCCAGGGGGCGCTCCTCACCCTGTTGTGAAAGCGAGCCGCTCTGTAGGAGCGTTTCGAGAGGTTGTAAACCGCATAGTGACCCGGGTGCCGGGAGTCCAGGAACAGACGCACGTCTTCGATGTTGTTCTTGATGGCGGATTCCACACCTTCGGCTGGGAATGACATGACTGAGGAAACACACAGGACAAAGAAAAATAAAACATGGGACTAATTTTCTAAAAATGTTAAACGCTTTTTAAAATTCATTGCAGGTTTTGGGACCCAAAAAAAATGTAATCCAGATTCTTTTCAAACGCTCTGTCGTGGCGTTGTTCCTGGAGCTGCAGAGTCCGCTCTTCGACTGAGGTTTCTCCACTTGGTTCTTCCCCGGTCTCAACGATCTCCAATGCTTCCTTGATTCGGTTCATCTAACTTTTTTTGACTTGCCACGAGGGCAGCATCCGGGGTGTACGAGGCTGTTCTGTTCTAGTTCTCAGTGCTTTCTACCACATGAGCATTTTCTCAACCAGCCTCCACATCTTGAGACTCCAACGTAGCATTCGCATCTCCATCGTGTTGAGGATGTGAGTGGATGAAACTGGCCAAGCTATACAGGGCAAACTGGGTGGGCCACTGTCTTGTAGATCATCCCCTCGAGTCAGACTGGCACTCTTTTGTATTCGTATGACAGCAGTGGTGTTTCCATCGTGATGGATAACTGAGCAAAGGTGGAACTGCTTGATGTTTACTCTCAATGTAAGTCGCTTTGGATAAAATACATAAATGTAAAGGTATTATCTTTCTGATGGTAAACCTCATGTCATTTTCACCTAGCCGTGTTACCAACGCTGAGTGTTCATCTGAGTCTCTTCTCTGGTTCCACTGGTCATCGGCATACAGGAGTGACCAGGGGGTGTGGCACTCAAAGGTTGGCACTGATGGAGTCCACACATAGGCAACAAGGCAGATCATTGGTGAAATCCCACACTGATTGGGAACAGTGTTGATAGTACGGCAGCCCACCACACCGACTCCGAGCATGTAAATCTTTGATAGAGTAGCTTTATCCATTCCACAAACACAAGGTACTCCATGGAGTATGGTCTTGGAGCACTCGGTCAAAGGCTCTGGTTTGTTCTCTTTGTGTTAATCCAAAAGAAGCCGGACTGCACGAAGCCACGCTGATTTGGGGTGATGTTTCCAGATTAAAGATCTCGAAGAAATCAAAGATTGAATTACAATTGAATTAAAAACAGGAAGTAGAATTACCTGCTAATCTGGAGGTGATGTAGGACAGGTCCAGGTCTCCCTTGGCGTAACTGAGACAAGAGAAGACATCGGCTCAAAGAGCAGAAGAGAATATTACATTAGCAAAAAAAAAAAATTAAAAGAGGGGCATTTAAAAGAGGCGCTAGGTGAGAGTAAAAATGATTACGGTTAACAGAAACCTGAATCTAACGGGAACAGGTGGCACTTAAAGGGATACTCCAGAAACGCCATTGAAACATCAGAAGTCGCTGATGAGACCACTGCAAAAACTGAAGGTCTTATGGGTTAAAGAATACGTGTAATATTGACGATACTTCGAGTCTCTGAAGGAATCGTTAGAAACTAAAAAAAAAGGAAAATAAGAAAACGTTTGTGTTTTAATTTACCTTTTTACATTTTAGATGAAATCAAGTTTTAAATTATGTAAATTCTGGTAAGGACTGTTAAAATTAGTTTGGACGTCATTTAAGCTGAAAATACACTCAAACAAGTAGAAGGAGAAATACAAATGAAAAAATAACCAACGGATATTAGCACTTAACCTTTAGAAACCTCTGCACGCACCGGTGTGTTTGCCAATCACGGCGGCTGCTTTGAATTAATCTTTGAGGAATGACACAATCTAGGTATTGCTTAATTTTGATTTCAAATCTAATGCGTAGGTTTCAAAAGTTATTATTTTTTTAATATTTTTGGCTTTAAACGAAAAGTTAAGACACACAATTTGCACAGTAATTTAAATTAAAATGGAAGAAAATGAGTCTTTCAGTTTTGTTTTACAGACCACAAATAGGTGCCATCAGTGCCATCTAGTGGTGAAAAGAAGGGATAACCCTTGGAAGTACAAGGCCTGTGATGAGGCATGTGTTTTTCAAAATTCATAAACAATTTTCTTTTTAGATTATTGTGGAATTAAGTTTAATGTAGTGAAAATGTTTGGTGTAAAAAAAAAAAGCTGGAGATGTACTAAATAAACTTAATTTATTAGAGCAAATTATAAAGTAGCAAAAGAACGCTTAACAGGGCCCCGAACTTCTGAAGGTTAAAGCAGAGCTCATAAGCGCTAAAATCAATCGTTATTGGGAACGCAGCCCTGTATGATCATGTGTTTTCTCTGTATAAACGCGTTAAAAGAAAGTAAAGAAGTATCCCTTTAAAGTGACGTGAGGGTGCACCATTCACTCAAACAGGTTTAGGACGCAGTGGTTTGCTCGTGAGGTTATGGACGAACAGTGCAGCACACGAAGCCATGAGACACACACAAGCACACGGTCCTGTATTTACCTGGAGCTGCAAGAGGTGGTGATTGGGGACCATGAGACGTAATGTGGGAACAAAAGAAGACAAAACAACAACAAAAGAAAAACTAAATGGGCAAACTGAGAAGAAAGCCAGAAATGATTGATTTGATGTGAGGGGGATTCATTAACGGGGGATAAACTGATTGAGATGCATGTAGATTATTTATTATGATTCACTAAAACAGATCGAAATCTCCTGACGACGATTACATGAGAATACATGACTCTTTCTAGAACAATTCGTCGAGAAAAGAAAGGCACTATGTGACAAAAGCAGAGTATTTTGTTTTAGGTGTGGAGCCTTAAAAATGTATTGCTAATCATACAGCCAGGAGGTGGCGCTCTACATGTGTAATCACATATCGAGCAAATCGTTAAAGCACCCATTTTCATGTCAGTGTGTCTAATGTGTAACCAGATCTCATACACACTAGGGGGCGCTGCAGAGGCATTTCCCAAAGGGCAAGGAATGTTAGATTGGCATTTTTGTGGTGAAAGCATGGCGACTCTCACCTGGCCACCGACTGGATGACCTTGGAGGAAGTGTCTTTAATATTAGTCAGGAATCGTTCTGTTCCTCCTTTCAGAATATCCAGAAAGCCTCCACCCATGGCCGGGTCTGGGTCATACACGCCTGCGGAGCGCACAGCACTCGGTAAAACAGCTTTTACAGAGCAACAGTCATGAAACAGGCCCAAAACAAAAGGGAAATAATGCTTTACTCTGGTTTTACAAGACACTCACACAAACACAGGTTTGTGAAGGAAAAGTTCAATATTTTGTGACCCTTTAAATATTTTATTTAAACATGACACTTTAAAGCAGCAACACAATAACAACGAAATCTGTTGACTTGATAGACAGCCATTGAAACCCTCCACAAGGAGGGTAAACCACAGATGTCATTGGTTGTTCAGAGAGTCAAACTTATTCTAAAAGAGGAGAGACATAAAACCTTTTCATGACATTTCATTGAACCAGACAAAATATAAACACCTTGGTCAATGAGGCGTCACTGAAAATGTACTTAAAACGTTGTTTTTCACTCGGTAGAATCCATGCTCCCTATTTAAAAACTATGAAAGTATAATCAACCACAAGAGTTGACTATCAGTGTTACTAAATAATAAAAAAAGAATTCAATTAAATAATAAGAAAAAGGCAGGAAGAATTATTTTATAAAGAGTAGAATCTTGGGAAACAACTCACACTAGAACTAGGGATTCAAAGATGGATTTGGTGAAATATTTTGTTTTTTACTTCTTGTTTTCAAAGATTAAAACCAGCTTTTCAGTTTCTGTTTTTTTTACTACTGAGATTTTCAACAACGCAATCCAAATACAAAGGTTTTAAATGATCAAATGTTTAAAAATTATACTTAAAACCTAATTTAAATTATGAAATCTAAAAGAAAGGGATACAAATATTTACAATGGTTTACTTCGAATAAAAACAAAAAGGTAAAAATATACATCATTTTATGTCTTATAACCAAAAAAAAAAAAACAGATTTAAATGAAGAAATCTTGAAATTTTAAAAAGTGAACATTTAAGAAAAAGACACAAAGCACTTTAAGTCTGAAAAAAGGTTAAAAAAAAGGGATAAAATGTTCAACATTATAATATTATGACTTAATTATTAATCAAACAGGGCGGCATGGTGGCGCAGTGGGTAGCACTGTGGCCTTCCAGTTAGAAAGACTGGAGTTTTTCACCACAGGTTTTCCACCACAATGCCAAAAACATGCGGTTAATTGAATAACCTAAATTCCCCTTAGGTGTGAACGTGTGAGTGAATGTTGCCCTGCGATGGACTGGCGACCTGTCCAGGGTGTACCCCCGCCTCTCGCCCAATGTGCACCGGCAGACCCCCGTGACCCCAAAAGGGAAAGTGGGTTGGAAAATGAATGAATATTAATGAAACAAGCAGACAAAACCATATGAAAAACAAGAGCCGGGGCTATTGGAACCGTAGGTTGCTTCATCTTCACTTTCGGATGCTGAACCCAGCAGATGGTGAACAATCCTCTTACAGGACGGGGAGATAGAGACTACAGAGAAATATGGGGGGGCAGGGGTGCGTGTGCTTGACGGTGAAGATGTTGTTGTTTTCTTTGAGCTAAAGACTGTGGAAAAGGTTCCAGTTTCCAGAAACCCATGGAGCCGGAGCAGGGTTTGGCTGCTTGTTAACATGAAACCGTTGAAAAGTGGAACTTAAAATCATGTTGGGTACTAACTTTTACTAAAACACTTTTCAAAGTCAATATCAATAAGAAATCAATAAAATAAGTTAACAAAAACTACATTCAAATAAATACATTTTAATCTAAAACACAGAAGAAAACAAACATTGTCAATCAATGTTATTTTTAAGTAAAACTTCAAAAAATCTTCTGTTACTTCTTAACTTCTTGTACTTTTTACAAAAAAGTTGAAAGGTGTTTATTACTCAAAATTGTATAAAAACAAACACTGATAAAATTTTGTTAAAAAATATGTGGTAAAGTGTTGATTGCTTACAATTTTATAAACAATAAATATTCTTTAACATTACTAATGAATGTAAATATGTGGTAAAGTGTTTCTTACTTGCAATTTTATAAACAATAAATATTAAGCAATATTTTGTGAATATGTTGAAATACTGTTTATTACTCACAATTTTATAAAAAAAAACATTAATGAACAGTATTTTTAAAAAATTATGTTGAAATGTTGATGTTAATGGCTTTCAATTATAAAGAAAAAAAAAATATATATATTTTAACAACTTGTTAATAAATAATGTTCCCTAAATAATTTCACATGGGTTCACTCCGTTTTTAAAGTCATGTCAATAAAGTAAAACGATTAATTGAATCCTAAAACCTAAAAAGATCCATTTATTAAAAATGATTAAAATATGGAGCTCTTTTATTATTGTACTATTATGTTCACTAGCAGCAGATAAATCAAATAAAAAGGTAAAATAATAAGATTAATCGACTAACCCACTTTTAACCAGTTTTCCATCAATGCATCTGGAAACAAGAAATCAACGTTCTTTTCCCAATGCTCCATTCCCTGGGAATCAAACCAACAACCTTGCCGTATTTGTGGCAAGCGACACACTCACCAAACAGAAACGTGCGAGTAAAACCAGAGGGAACACGTCCATCCCAATCATACAGAAGTCCGAGAAAACGTGGCGAGCACTCACCGGAGTTATGCATGTTGTTGATCTGCGAGGGACTCTGCGTACTGTTGTTCCCGAATCCTCCATTCTGCTCCAGGAGCTGCAGGGATTCATATCCGTCATACACAGACTTCAGACAGTAGTACGAGCTGAACAGACTCATGGGGAACACAAACACTCGCAGACACGCTAACACACATCAGGAGGAAAGGCAGAGTCCTGCACGCAAGCAAACAACGCCCTGGGAACCACCAATAATCCCCTTAATCCAGAGCGAGGAAAACCCTGTTCTTAATCCAGATCAGATGCATCTAAATCCATACTGTACAGAGACGAATGCTGCGAACTCTCGCATGACGAGGATCGGATGTTGTTTACTAGAGTCTGGCTTGTGTGCTCCCTTAGGTCAGAGGGAGAAGGAGGGATGAGTTGTCTCTTTGTGTACCGGACGTCACGGAGAGATAGAAAAAAGGAGAGAATGATAGGAAGCCTCAGGAAGAGTGCGGCTGTGTCTCTAAAGGGCCCTTCAGAGGGGTGCGATCAGTATGAGGGGCTCTGCTCGCCTGGGTTTTAATGTGGAAGAATGAGGCTCTGTTTCACGCAAGCACCAGATAGAGCGTCATTCAGTTTGGGCCAACAAACAGAAGTTCGGGAAATCATGTCGGAATAAAAATGATTCCGCAGATTAAACAGATTTTCAGCAGATCATTATCAGGCCTTGGCTAATATCTCAAGAGTGGAGCACTGGTATATAAAGTATATTAGGCTAGCTGTCTGAGTAATGGGCGAGGGTCCCAAAGTCGTTCCAGAACCGGGATCCTTCCGGAGTGTGAAAAAGGGGCGGAAGTAGTTTGAACGTCACAGGCTCTCTGGTTGTTTGGGAAAAATAGGGGAGCTGTAATAAGCTTAAACGGTGGGCCCTGTTAACTCCTCCCGAAACTTGTTAATCAAATTTTACGAATGCTTTGGTTCGTTTGATCCATAGCAAAGGCAAAAATCCATTATTAAATATATTTCCCAAACTTTCTTTCCATTGGTGAGAATTAACGTTAATTATTTAAAGAATTAAAGTCATTTTCTCCATCACTCGTCCTTGTGTAAAGTGCTCTGAATATTTGATCAAATGCGCAGCATCTCAATCAGCAGCAAAATGATGATGTAGGTCTTTGGAGCTGGTCTGAGGGTTGTCCGTGACTGTTCTCACCAACCTGCGCCTCAGATTATCTGAGATTTTTCTTGCTCTGTCACTTCATGGCTTATCTAGAACTGTGCTTCTGGTCTTCCAATTCCGCACAATGTTCCTCACGGTTCAAACTTAGAGCTTAAATGACAGCTTCCCATGATGCTCAACAAATATTGTTTTCAGCTCACTCTAGAGAAGATGCAAAGAGGAGAAACACTTACAAATGGTCTCCTTTAAGTACTTTCTCATGATAAGAGTCACCTGTGCATGAAGGTTAAGGGTCACTGTGGTTACCAAATTAATTTTAGTTCTAATAAATAGTACCAAATCAATAAAATGACAAGGGAGCCTACAATTCCTGCACATTTTCCAACGATTTATAAAGGAAAATGATGAAAATGTACAAGGGTGCCCAAACTGCACACGTTGTAACTGTACTCAACGCTGGTGAAACGTTTACAAACCTAAACCTTCTATGAGAGCGAAACTGACACCAAACAAACCTCGTTTACCTCTGTGATGGGAGATTTAGGGTTGACGTTCCTGGCAGCTGCAATTTCCTGCAGTTGATTGACGAGTTCACCAATAGAGAGCCGCTCCTCTGGGTTTATTTTCAGCATCGATCCTGAAAAGAACACAACGAAGTGTTCAGAAAACACCAGTCGGCAAAGGCATAAAGGAAACAGTTCCGCACACACTTACGTATGAGCTGGTGAAAAACGGTGTACTTTGTGTCGTTCTGAGGAATGTTGTATTTGCCGTTGACAATCTGGAGTTTGGCTCCCTCTTCAAACGGGTGCTGCTTGAAGCACAGCAGGTACAGGATGCAGCCCAGAGCCTGCGGTCATTAAACAAACCAAGACTACTCACCAGATTTGTAGCTTTTGTTTTGGTGCATACAGACCGAGCCAAATCTTTTCATTCTCGGATGTGAAGAGATTTCAGATCTCTTTGGGGTTACTTTCACTTTTGCATTGGAGCTCAACCCAGATTTTGTGAAGCTCTGTACATTGTCCCTCCAAAAGAAAACAAAAATTCTCCCTGCAGAACTTAGTAGATTTAGTAGATTTGGTAGATTTTATTAAAATTTTTCTGGTGCTACAACGAAGTGCAGTGAATAAATGGAGGAAAGTGCTTAAATACAAATTTACATATGAATTCAATTTAAATTATCTAAGTGGTAGAATATTCTTTCAAGACGGAAACTGGTGACTTTATCGTCTTAGCATTTTAGCATCTTAGCTTCTTACCTGTGCACAAGACAGAGAGGGTGGACCTCCGAGTCTTACTCCTTTATACATCCACTCACTACTCATTTCCTGTTACATTGCATTTGACATGTTTGAAAAATGGTAAAACTTTCTGTTCATAACGTGATAAACTCACCCAGATGTCCTGCTTCTCGTTTATGGGGTAGTTGGAATACAGGTCAATCATCTCTGGAGTCCTGTACGCTGGGGTTGTGTTTCTTGTGATCTGACGGATTGAGAAAAAAAAAAGTCAATATGCTTTATAAGACCTTTGGTGTGTTTAGGATTCAAGATGGTGATTTAACCCTAAAAAAAAATTCTTGTTCTTTTGTGCTTTGAATCATCCATTGGCAGAAGAAAATTACAGACGGTCCAAGAAAATTACAAAATTATCAAAATGCAAATAATCGATACTATAAACCATGCGATATGGACACCAATAAACACAAATAAGGATACAATTTCAGGGGCTATATTGTGCTTTTTTTTTTAGAATAAATGTTGGACTCCTTTAAACTAGAACTGTGCCTTTTAGAAAAAATAAAATACAAAATACATGGATTCTCAAAAACTGTTTATTTTTTCACTGTTTATCGATTAAATACAACGATGCAGTGATCAAAACAGTCCTCTTTGTCTCTCTATGAAAGTGATTCTGGACAAACAATGAAAACGTATAAAATTAAATGCCTGCTCACTACTGACACCAGACTCAAGTGGGCAGTTGATGAACTGCAGCTTTAGTCACTTCCTGTAACGCATCTGGAGGAAAAGTGGGAAGTTGCCACATGCTTCAGCCTCAATCACCGTTGAAACACAGTTGATACCGAGATTTAACAGCCTCATCAATGTGAGGCTTCTTTTTAATGTCTTCTTCCCACACATTCCTGAACCAAAGCTGAATTCTATGCATCTTTGCGGGAAATGCATCACATGAGAAATCAGTTTGCTGTCCTTAGAAAAATGGCAAAAATACAAATAGAGACTCTTGCCTAGAGACAAGTCATGGAGAGAATACCCAGTGACCGATTTATGGGGAACAGAAACCAAGAAAATAATTTCATCTTCCACAGGAAACGGCTTTAATTTAATCACAGGCAAACATTTCTCTCCGGTCACATAATCTGATCTCTTGTATAATTATGACAACATGCCATTAATCCAGTGAAACCATAGCGTAGCTGCTGTTTTACCTCGTCCTCCACCATAGACCTCTTGTGAGCGGACCAGCTGTAGTCTGGGTAATGTGCGATGGTGGTGGCGCTGCCGAAGTCACACAGCTTTACGGTGCCCTGGTGACTGATCAACAGATTCTCGATCTGTGGACAGGAAAAACTACTGAATAAAGAAGAAACACACTGTTCTGTGTGAAGCACATGCAGAAGTACGGTAGGGGATTGTGTTCTTCAAATGAGACGGGTTGTAAATATGCCGCTTGAAAAAGTGAAGGTTTCTCTAAGCATTCTAACAATTGTTGTCTACTGATTGTAGTAAAAAGTTCTACTTTTTCAAAATATGTTTATTTCTTTTTGTTTCACTTTGTTACCTTCATGGTATTAGATACCTTCAGGGTATAGTGTCAAATATGCATAAATCACTGCTTTTTTTTTTTTTACTGGCAATATGGTGACACCCAAAATGGCCAACATGGCAAAGGTTTATTTTGGAATGAATGGCTTATGTGATAGAAGTCTATTTTTTTCATTTCTTTAAAATGCTAGGGCGCACTGTGTCGAAAAGGGACATGCAACCTCAGAACAGGGTTGTTACAACTTCCACCAAGTTTGGTGCCATTATGTTTAAGCATTGCGGAGTTAAAGCCTTATGACTATATGATCGAATGTACCGATTTTATCCCAAACCTCGTCCATCGAGGTTTGTTTGTCTCTTCACAAGCCTTTCAATAATGTTGTGGACTTGAATTCATTAACAGATGAATTCAATAACTAACACATTTTGTGGAAAATGAAAAAAGAAAAAAAGAGCAATTTTTTCACGAAATTCTGGTGTGAAAACAATTATTGTTGTAAATTACATAAAGATGTTTTTTCAGGGTAAAAAAAAAAAATTATACCACTTCCGGTTTAAAAGGTATTTCCATGAATGTAAGTGCGCCGTTGAACTAGTGGTGGCGCTAGAGGCTTTGAATAATAGACTCAAAATTTGGACTGGAGAGATATCAGCTTTATCACCTTTAATGGTAGCTTGCCCCGCATGGCTTACCAACTCCAAAACAGCTTTGAGTGTGTGGAGTGTAGCGTACAGTTCCGGTGAAAAGAGACAAAGGTATTAGGAGCTAAACCATGTAAGGCTTTATATTTGAGGGTTAAACACAGAAGTGGACCGGGATCAGGTGATTTAAGATCAGGTGTGATGTGTTCGTATTCTTCAGTCCCGATCAAGACACAAGCGGCTTAGAGGAGACCTAGAGACCCCAATCCGGAGGCAATTACTCCACATGAGACACAACGAACACATTGATCAGGAGAAAAGCAACTCTTTGAAACCATTCCAAATAAAGTCAGGTGATGCCTCTTGATTCTCTAGTTAAAGGGTTACTGGGTCGGCCATCCTCACCTTCAGGTCACGGTGAATGATCGCTGGAGACTGTTTATGCATGTGCTGCACGGCTCGACACGACTGGTAGAAGATCTTCAACACTGTATCACATGACATGGGTCCTTTCTGCTCCACCTTCTTAATAAAGTCCACCAGCTGGCCTACAGGAAACAGAGGGCGGAGGTCAGACAGGAAACAGGAAACACACTCCAGTGATAGGGACGGAGAAGAATGAGTTCAGTCAGTCAAGAGTTTCCCTTTCAGCTTCAAAAACATTCGCTCTGAAGAGACTCATCACTGGAATATTTTAACCAAGAGATTTACAACTTTTCTTAAAAGCATCGTGGAAAAGGGAAGAGAAGGCAACTTCAATCGTGTTTGTTGCATGCAAAACAAGGTTTAATAGACAACAAGGAAGAGCACAATGTTTAGGATTTGAAAGGTTAAGATGAAAACCCTCCTGGACCCTGAAAGTCTCTGAGTCGACTCTGGACTTTTCAACAAGTTATTGGTCAAACCCAAGTTTGGTATAGTGCACCTCTGCAGAGCTCAGTGAGGATCAGGAACTCGGCCTGACCCGTGTCCGACTCTTCTTTACTGATGGACGCAGCCGAGCAGAACTGTACCACATTAGGGTGACCAGACAGCTTCTTCTGCAAGAAACACACAGAGAAGCGAAGCACACATCAGCAAATGTTTGACTCGTGGGGACAAAGGAAACTAGGCATGAAGCGCGTGTTAACGCAGTTAACTGGTTAGAGACTTGTAATGATTACCATGAAGCAGACTTCCTGAATGATCGCTTTGTTCTTCTCCTCCTCATTGGAAAGCAGCCTCTGTGCACAAACACCAAAGCATGTGTTTTTCCTAGTATTTACCACAGAGCAGATTGCAGAGATCATAACTCACTGTTTTAATAAACACCTAAACAATCGTTATCTAAATGTTTTACATTTTTTGAGCCGTTGTTACTGTAAGTGATTTCTTTACAAACACATCTGAAATCCCTGTAGGTATATCAAAGACTGTGATACAGTGGTATGCGATCGTTTGGGATAATTACCCAATTAATTATATCATATAGGAGAAAAACTGTGATATTTGAGACATGAAATATAGTTTATTTGATTTTTTTCAAAATAAGCATGACTTTTTTTAGGCATGTGCATACATTTAGCCACCTGTGTCATCGATCTGGCACTAATTATTAGAACTCAAAATTGGTTTGGTAACCCAGTGCCCCTTGACTTCCATGAAAAGTATTTATGAGAAAGTATTTAAAGGAGGCCAACTGTGTTATCGTTGCCTTTTCTCTAAAGTGTGCCAACATAGGGGCCTCATAACAACTCTCAGGTGAGCTTAAAACAACGATTGTTGGAAATCATGGTTTACGGGAAGGATACAGAAAGATTTCACCGAGGTTTCAACTGTGAGGAACATTGTGAGGAATTGGAAGACCAAAAGCACAGTTCTAGTTAAGGTTCGAAGTGGCAGAGCAAGAAAAATCTCAGATAAGCGGGTGGATGAGAAGAACAGTCACGGACAACCCACAGACCAACATCATCATCTTGCTGCAGATGGCATCACTGTGCATCGTTCAACTATTCAGCGCTCTTTAGGGGATGGCTTTTCTCTACACAAGCCACAAACGCTTTCGTTCGAGGTATGCTAACGCACATATTGAAGAGCCAGTTTCATTTTGGAATAAGGTGCTGTGGACTGGTGAAATGAGGTATTTGTGCAAAACAAGAGGCATGGCAGAAAAATAACTCCAGACTGTAAGCTAGACAAAGTGTTTAGAAGATGTTATTTCTGCAAAAGGAGGATGCACAAAATATTGAGTTAATTTGGCAAAGTTTCTGCACATCCCTCACTTTTGCTTAAATAACTCTTGCACAGTTATCCCCGTGTTTGTCTCCTATATGATTTATTAAACTGGATTTTGAGACAACCACAAAATTTACCGGGGTGCGCAAATGTTTGCATATCACTGTGTGTCAATGACGGCTGTATATGTTTGATGACATCACACCTTGAGCGCGTAATCCTTGCCGCTTCCTAAATCCTGGGCTTCATACACAAACGCAAAGCCTCCTAAAGAAAAGAAAAGACAAGGGTCATTGGTGTCTTCTCATCTGAAAACACTCAGAGAAACAAGAAAGAAGTCTGTAGAGGCTCTAAACATGAATCAGATAAGTCAGTGAAAGAGAGAGAGACTAAGATCATCATGTCTGCCCCAACGTGATTGAAAACTTCTGAAGAACCAGAACGTTACGTTTAAAGTCCGATCTTTTCTTTGTTTGTGGGGCGACCCTCAAAATCAGAGTCAAATACTTCTTTCCCTCGCTCTATTTACGGTAATCCTCAAGTAATGGGCAGTTTGCATGGCAACGGTAAAAGAACACCAGCAGAGACCCGAGTCAAAAGAGGCTTCGGGGTTTCACGTTACGGAGCACTGAGCGACCCACAAAGCACAAGCTGCAGAGATCAGGGGAAATAAAGCAAAATGATTCAGATTTTTTTTCTTTTTACCAAAAGAGAAACTCTATATAAACAATCTAAATAGAATCAATATTTGGTGTGCAATTCTTCAAGCACACCTGCACAATTACAAGAGGAACATCTTGTAGAACTATCTCCAGATCTTCTGTGGATGCAGCTTTCACAAATCCTTTTGTATCTTCATGCATCCCCAGACACACTCGATGATGATGATGATGATGATGATGATGATGAGATCAGGGCTCTGTGGAAGCCATGCATCACTCCTGGAACTTCTTCTTGTTCTTTATGCTGAAGTTCTTAATCACTCAGGGGCATGTTTGGGTCCTACTGCAGAAACATTAAGAGGCCAATCGAACACCTCCTTGCTGGTTTTGCACGATGCATAAGCACTCTATTTCTCAGCTTTGAGAACGCCATCAATCCTTATCGAATCTCCAACTCTATTTGCAGAAATGCAGCCCCAAATGTTCAAGGAACCTCCACCATGACAACATGCAGACTTGGTCCAAAGGCGTTTTGCAAGATGACATGTTTCAGTCGTGAAATTTGCTTGGTTTTTATATTCATAACAAACAAAAATGTAAGTCTTGGAGCCAGAGCTGCCCATTTCTCGGGTATAAGGAGCTGTATTACATTGATAAAACAAAAGAAATGTTGAAAATTCGTAATTCAGGCTTTAAGGTTAACTTTCAACCACTCAGGATTTATCTATTGTTTACAATCATCGGCGGAGTTAAACCTAAAGCCTTCATTAGAAACCTATGCATGACATTAGAACAGGTTTAAATGTTTTTTAAACTACAGAACACAATTGATTGCTTCATGTAAGTGTATTCCACTAGATCTCTAAACACCCTGTCCACTATCCCAACTGTTCCTGTTCTCCCAGAATGCCCTGTTTTCATGAAAACAAACCCTCATCTGTGAGCTGTAATGACAGTCAATGGGTTGTGCCTGAGGGCTTTCTGGTATTCGAGAACATATTCAGATGCTCATTATATAGAAAGAGATTTTAACCCTATTTCTAATACTTATAAAATTTGTCAAGGTTTTCACCAGTGAATAATAAAAAAAGGATAAAGCGAAGATTAAAGGCTCATGAATTTCAGAATGATTGTGCTCTGGGTTATATTGAGACTATGTCTAAGAATAAATCAACAAAAAAAGAAAAGAATAAAGATTTATGATTTTTTTTAAAATAATTAATGTCCATTTTATTGCAAGAATTAAGTGTTTGAAAGAGAAGAGACAGAGAACTTAATATTGATGGCCTTTTTCAACTGATGCTAATATGTGAAAATCTTAGTAGCCTTGGTAACACAGTTTTGGAAAAAAAAGTGTTTACACCATCATTTATTTTTTTAAATATTTTATTGTTTTTTTACATTTTTTTGAACAGACAGGACAGTAGAGAGAGACAGGAAGAAAGGTGGAGAGACAGAATGGGGTGGGATGGGAAAGACTTTAGTTTCTAACCTGCATCGCCCTGCGCAACCACGCTTACGTGTCCTGCGCACCGTCCACTACACCACGGGCCAGGACTGCACCATCATTATAATAATAATAATAATAATAATAATAATAATAATAATAATAATAATAATAATAATATTCATTCATTTTCCAACCCACTTAGTCCCTTTTTTGGGGTCACAGGGGTCTGCCGGTGCCTATCTCCAAAGCACATTGGGTGAGAGGCGGGGATACACCCTGGACAGGTCGCCAGTCCATCGCAGGGCAATAAAAAAAAATATCTATCTATCTATCCATCCATCCATACATCTATTTCGAACAAAATAAACAATATGTCAGTTCAAAAACAACACAAACAAAAAATAAAAATAAGTATGAGGTAAAACAGAATTTCATTCTGTTGAGTTTTCATGACACAAATGCACGTGCATCTTAATTGACCCAATTTTCACATCAATGGAAAATATAGATTTTTATTTTAAACGTTGAAAAGTTAGCCGATATACATCAGTCAATCTCCACTCAACATCTTTCAGAGTTCCCCTGGCTGTATGCCTGGCTGGATTACGGTCATGGTAAACCCAACAAAAAAAACAATCTTGAAGAATTCTTGGAGAATGTTGGCAAAAATACATGGCCCTATCCAATCTCCCCTCAATCTGGGGCAGTTGCCCTGTTTCCTTTGCATAATAAAAGCCCCATTCGTCAAGTTTGGGATGATATCCTCTTGGGAGACTCTACAGATCTTTCTTCTTTCTCGTTAATACAAGAAAGTTCGGGTATTTAAGTCACTTCTGACAACACAACCTCCATGACTCATCTGGATCATCCAGGTGATCCTAAACCAGGCTGAACATGCTGCTTTGGGCAGGTGGACCTTGTGGATGCTGCACATTTTTTAATTAAATGTGAGTTTCTGTATTTATTTTTTAGACTATTTTTTAGAGGTGTACCCATTTTGAAAATTGCAGATCTCTTCATTCGTCGAGAGGGGAAAACTTATTTAATAATCGTACTGTTGTATACCAAAAGTTCATATACATTTTAGGTACTCCGTTCATGCCGCCAATAACTGTTCTTCCGCTTTCCTCTATCTCTAGTCAATGAGCTAAAAAGAGTTTATATTTTAAAGAAAGTAGATAATGTGATGTTGTGTTTGTGCGAACACTCAGCTGTTTATAAATGTATACTTTACAAAACTCTACAATCAAAAAGAAATCGAAACAGGGTTTACATGATGGTTTGAAAGTATTATTCCTTCAGTTTTTTTTTTACAAAGTCATAACTTTGTCGCGGATTCACAATATCTCATAAAATATAATTTACTGTATGTTATAAACATTGCTAGCAAAACACCACCCTAAAAGTTTCAGAAATCATCTGTAAAAAGCAGAACACAATATAAATAGCTTTAAAGGATTTTTATGCACCGGGTAAATGATTGTTTTTCTTTGCAATGATGACCTTTGCCTTTCAAAGTAGCTAAAATTCTTTAAACTGACTAAATATATGCATATTATGAAACATATAAACATTTATAGAAATACATCGTTTCCACCCAATTAATCTCTTTTCTATGACGCATAAACAGATTCTGTAGGATTATCAAGGCAACACACATATCACAAACGATGGGAAATGAAACATACTTTGTTGTAGGAATGTTTTAAAGAAAACATATCTCATTTTAAACCTTTATAAACATTAGAGAGGTGTGAGTTCACGTCAGGTGCTTCACAGGCAGAATGGCTAACTTAACAACATAGCAAGCTAGTTTTCGTACAATATATCACACCTTTAACTGTTATACCACAAAAATAAAATAAACTTTTCATGAAATGGCTACAGGAGAAGATAATAACACGCTAATGACACTCTAAAAATGATGTTACGGTACAATAACAAGCCCGGTGAGTGAGGGAAACACAGGTTAGCATGACTAGCCGGCTGTTATTTGAATGAACGTACCTTCCGCGATGACTCGTCTGATCCGGAGTTTGAGTTCTCCGAGCTCCACCGCCTGCCCGACGAAGTCGTTCTGATCGCGGCTTGCGGCGCCACTGGATCCGCCGGGCCCGGCCAGGAAATCCAGCGCCGACTGGAACAGGGACATCTTGTCCCTCTGTTTTCCGTTGCGACTTGCAGCGGAACCAGCTCCGCGGACACCGACTCCAAGGGGCTCCCCGAGAGGCCTACGCAGATGATTACGCTAAAGTTTGGATTTTTTTAGTCGCTAATTTGAGTTTGAAAACATCTCGCGACCGGGTTCCGATCAACCTGCTCCTTCTCTATCGGCGATATTTCCGCAAGGTGCTGACGTGTGACATGACGTCACACACACGAGTTGCTTTCAAAACTCTCCAGTGGTTTGGCGGGTCTGTCAATCATTTGTTCAACGTCAATTACATGCATCACTAAATAATTAAATACGTCCAATACATAACACATGTTTAGATATATATTTACTTTTATTGATTTCTGCTTATTTGTGTTATTATTTTAACTGCTGCAGAAGGTTGCAAGCTTCAAGGATCACTGGAGTCCTTCCATACTTCAGAAGAATTAGACTTAATTCCCTCATGTATAAATGAGAAGCAATGGTATATGAATAAACCGTTGAAGATTAAATTACTGTGGTTATTATATCAGTTTACTGCATGTCAAGTTCTTCAACATTAAGTAGTTCAGCATTTACCGTATATCAGTTGTACATCAATTTACCGTATACTATCTTACTATTTACCAAGCTGAATATTTACAGTATGCAGTAATTTACTGTAAATCAACTAATGTTCATATATGAAGTTATACAGCAACTTGCTGTATATCAATTTACAGTACATCAAGTACAACTAAATTGTTTTGAAGTTCAGAAATGCACTGTACATCAAGATTTACTGTATTTAAATTGGTGTAATTTACTGTATGAAGGTTTGCTGTATTACAACTTCCGGTATGTAAAATTACAGCATATAACATACTGTACATCAAGGCGTATTGTGTGTGTATATATATATATATATATTGTAGATAATCTGGTGCAGTGTACACTGCACACTAAGCAATTTACTGTACATTTATTTTATTAACCATAAGTTTCTACTAATATAAACAAACAGTACATCAGGTTGTTAGGTAAAGCAGTGTATATGTTTGTACCAGAAATTAGTGTATACGCATCTCATCAGTTCACATCAAGTATCAAGTTATATTTCAGTTTATTGTATACCAACAGTCACAATTTAGAACACACACTATATTTTAGCAATAATAACACTCATCACAAAGAGGCCAAACTATTAGAATTTAAACATTAACTTTATTTTTCCTAAAAAAAAAAGATCAAATATACAGTTGATATAAGTTAATATGAATAAATGCTACATGGAAAGTAACTGCAGAGCTTGGTGAGCAAGCAGTGACGGTGGTTAAACGAGGCAAGGGTTTACAGTGCTCTTATACATGTGTCTACAACAGTATACAAAGAGAAGAGAAGATAATCTTACATTCATACACTCATCAAACGATCTCTCAGGGATGAAGGAAGCCACTCGGAAGCTAACTGATGCACACCAGGACTCCTTAAATAGTTTACATTAAGTCCATTTCAATTCTATACATTTCTCATGCCCTCGTTTTGTCATATCTGAGTGAATCCTCAGTCTAAACTTGAGAAAGTTTGGCTTCTCCATCGAGTTTTTGTTAAAGACAGCACCTGAAATTCTGCGTCACCCAATCAGGCATCAGTATATCTGTCCTGTGCCGAAATATGTATGGTTACTCCGAATAAAACAAGTTGAAGTCTGTTTTTAAATGGTTTACTATTTTAGTTTTACATTTTACAAAAAAAATCGAAGTGTGACATTTTGATGTGAAATCTTGAATTTGGCTCTAGAAATGGCTTTGAAGTTGCGTATAAAAATGTTAAAATTTGCAAATGCATTTGCGATTCGGTATTGCGTTTGTATTTGGCAATACTTTGAAATAGTTTCAATTTGTGTTTGAATTTTTTTTTAAATTAGAGAAAAAAAAATTAAATTGGTTAGAAATTGGAATTGGACAAGGTTTTCATTTTGCAAGTTTGAAATGTGACTAGAAATGCTTTGATATTTGGCTTTGGAAATGGTTTTAAATTTAAGGATAAATAAAAAAAATAGTTTCAAGTTATATTTGGAAATTTTTGGAATTTAAAAACTTTATTTGAATTCATATGAAATGGTTTAAAGACTCTTGAAATGGAATTTTCCAATATAAAAAAAAAACCCTCAACAAGGAACAAATTTACATCATGATGCAATAAAAAGTAAATTTCAAATGACAAATTCTATTTCAACGTAGAAGCCAAAATCTGAAGATTAAACTACAGAAAACAAACCAAACCCTCCGTTTGGTACAAGAGCCTGAGAAACTTTTTCACTAAAAGAAGTCCCTCTCTCAGGTGAGCAAAATTAGTGCACTAATCTAGGAAACAATGGGGCGTTGGGGTGATTCTGTTTCGAATCCAGCCTTAGACTCAGTCACAAACTCATGTGTATTAAGCAAGTCAGCAAAACAAAACTTATTAAGAACAGAAACGAGGCTAGAAACGACGTATTTGCATAAAAAACACAAGTGTTGTGTAAAAGGACATTCTGGGTCATTAGCGAAGCAGCATCGTCATCTAAACAATACTTTGCTGATTGAATAGAGCACATCCCTCATTAGTGGACATGCATACTTTGTCACGCAATAGTCTAACGCCAGCTGCGCCCACACAGTCCATTCATTAAAAAAATACATTAGTAATAAGAACAATATAAAACAGTCCACCTGGAACACACAGTCCACAGTGCAAGGTGAGGTAGCAATACACAGGTACAGTTCTTACGCTCTCATTGGAAATAAATTGATCTATATTTAAAAAAAAAAGCTGGTCAAACGGTTCTTTGTGGTCGCGAGGCTTGTAAGAAAAACAGTGGAAGACAGATGAAGAAAAACAGAAGATGCCACAGGAGAGAGGAGCAGAAAGGCAGAACATGCTGAAGATGGAAGAGAATCAGAATCGGATTTTGCGAACGTGGAGAATTTCACCAAACCAGGAGTCATACGGAATCCCACTATTAGAAGAGAATACCAGTCTGTATTTATGCACAGATGCACTTACATTGCATTGTTTTGTTCTCTGAATTCAAAAAAGGCATTCAACCTGGATTTGACAGCAATTGTTTTGAGATTTGGCTTTAGAAATGATTTTAAGTTGGTTTGTGATCTGGCTTTGGAACTGGTTTATCATATGGAACTGGAAACTATTTTGAAATCGCAAAAGGATTTGGATTAAAAAGGGTTTTGAAGCTGCAAATAAAATGCTTTAAATTTTGAAAATGGTTTCAAATTTGGTTTCAGAAATCCTTCCAATTTGGCTTTAAAATTCCATTTTAAATTTAGGACCAGTACGCAACTTGAAATTGGTAATGGTCTGGAATCTAAATCTGGCTTTGAACCTGTATTTTGCAATCTTTTCATAAATATTTTGAAATTTGGCTTGAAACATGGTTTTTAAGTTACATTTAAAATTTGGTTTTGGAAAAGGTTTTAGATCTGAATTCGCAAAAAGTTTCACAAACGCTTTGACTTTAGAAATTGTGATTTGGATCATGAAATGTTTTTGATTTTCGCCTTTGGTGTGGTTTTAAACTTCGAAACATCGTTGGATTTAAAATGCTTTTGAAGTTACGTTTAAAAATGCTTTAGATTTTAAATTGGCATTGCATTTGGTTTAAAATTCAGCTCTGAAATCTTGCATTTAGATTTCTTTAAAGTTTCATACGAAAGGTTTTGCATTTGAATACAAATACAAAGGTCCCTACATCTGTTTTTATATATATATATATATATAATTTATATTTGGTCAGTTTTGGATTTGTATTCATTAATAGCTTTAACTACAACCTAATACTGTCATATAAATCATCGTGAATGGTAGAGTTTTAACTCAAACACTGTTTAGTTTGCAAGACATTAATGAAAAATGAGAGAAAGAGCATAAAATCAAACCCTTGTCAGAGTTCAATTTGGTAGCAGGTGGTTTGATAGTAGTGTTTGCAAAGATAATGAAGCCATTAAACAGAGAAAGTGGAAGAACGTGCTGAAACATGAGGTTTCAAAACAATTAATACGAGTTTGCTACAAAACTATGATTTCATTAAGGCACATGGAACATACTTCACTTACTGCTGGTTTGTATTTATTTGTCTTTGGTTAAAATGATATTCTCTCGAGGCCTCCTCCACGTAACCTCGCTTTAGATTTTGTTTACAGAACAGAGACAGAAACCTGTGTATTACTACAACTGAACCTGAAACAAACAATGTGAAAGTCTGTGTGTGCAGCCAGGTTTCAAACTAATTGGATCATCTATTTGTTTAAAACACTGCCTCTACACAGGACTCATGCGGCTGTGCAGGAGTGATGTCTTGGTATTTACATATCCCAGATATTTGTAAAATGTAAGGCAATATTTCGATAACATTTTTTTTACCTGAATTTCTTGGATTTACATTTTGATATTTATCCTCCAAGTTTACGGCATATTTATTTAGATGTAAAGTTTTAACAGTGAGCTGCAGGGTGCATAACGTATATAATCGTATGCTTCAACAGCCTCATTTATACACAGATCTTGTGTATGCCGATTTCTAGGAATTTGGCTCAGACATTCTGGTCTGGAATTCCAAATGTGACCATTGATCTGGACAATATGCAACTTTTCACCACTAGGTGTCGCCTGGGTTCAAAACAGTACAAGACATGTGCTGAAGGTTCCTTTCAAAGACCCTCTCAGCAAAGTTTGATGCCTCCTATTAGTTTCACTCTACAATTTCACACAGAATGTGGTAGACACCAATGAAAAATATTTGAAATATCTAATAATGCAGAAATAATAATAATAGAAAAAAATGTATGTCACAGTCTGGTCAGGATTGGAATATCAACTTATATAGAAGCATCAGTTATGGACCCACCTACGAAGCAATATTGCTTACAACCATAAATCAAATAACTTATTAATTAACTTTATTAAATCAATGTAATAGGGAGAGCAACAAGCTAATTAATAGCAATGCCCTAAAACGCTAAATTCTCTGTATATCAAGTGACTTAAAGCAAAAATCTTTGACCTCTCCAATGAGGCTGCCCGAGTCGAGTCAGGTGATGCATTTTCTCAGGTCAGAGTGGTATCACACAGAATTTTAAGCATTTTTGCAGCAAATTTTGAATTTATTAATAATTTATTTTTAAATGGAATTTCACTCCAGTTTTCATGAATGCATTTTGAAATACAATCTGCATTGGATAATGAATTTCCAACTCAATTTCACAACCTGTAAAGTGTCAAAATTATCTATAATTTACATTCCTAAAACGATGGTTGTAAATAACCCTTTTGCACCAAACTTTACACATATGTATGAGGAAATACAAATGTAAATGTAAAACTACATTTAATTCAAAACGAGACGTTCACGTGATGATAAAAACTCGCCGGACCGAACTTCAAGGAAATAATATATTTATAAAATGTTACCCATTTATTTCGGAGGGTTTCTAACTGGCGACTAATCCATATTGAGATTTGTGGTCGACAGTTGTTTACTATCGATAAATGTAATTATCGCACAGTGGATTCCACAATGCGTCCTTTTATATTCTGGACAAGTTGTATTTAAGTTAAATAAATTAGGATAAATTAGCTTTGTTCTTGGTTTGTATTGAAGCGACACCTAGTGGTAAAAATGCACAATGTGACTAACATTAACAAAATTGGGGTGACGGCAACTCTTGCAATAGGTATTTCTGAAATATTTATGACAATGCTAATCCTTGTTGAAAAAAACAGGCTGGTATCAGTTTTCTGAACGCATGAGAGTCCAGGTGTAGAGACGAATGTGTTTAAACCCTCCTAAGACTGATTACTTTCCCACGGAACTAACCAGACCCCCAGGAAATGTTGCTGTGCTCCAAATCCTCGTGAGCGGTGATCTGCTTCTCTTTACCTCTGTTACTCCATGCACTGGTCTGATGGTGGCACGCCGCTATGGTACAATCACGTCAGGCTTGTTCCGAGTCTCGAGGACACTTTCGCTCTTCATCCGTTCAGGAAATCTGGAGCTTTTTCCAACAAATCGCTTCATTTATTCCTCTCCCGTTTCATTCAGAAGAACATGTACTGGTTATCGATGGCTCTCTTGCGCCCCCTATCAGGCGGCTCCAGTTCGTAATCGGAGTCCCTGTTGGGAAGGAGTGGTGGGAGTGGGTTTGGATGGCGGAGAAGGTTTCTGCGGCCCACGGACTCGCTGCGGCGGAGGACGACAGGAATGGGGCGGTCTGGAAGGGTGTGGAGGGGATGTGCAGATAATGCGGGTGGAGGTGAACAGGAGTGGGGCGTAGAGGAGCTGGGGTGAAGGCACGGATCCGGGCTACAGTGAGCTAGACTCGGCTCTGAATTCCATCGAGAGAAAGGCACCAAAACTGGAGGAACGAGGGCAGAGCTCTGACCTGGAGAGAGAACGCATGGCACCGTGAGTCAGTCAGTCGTGCAGAGTGCAGGCTCTGACAATTCATTGTTGTCTATGTGCAGAGACTGAGGGAATATCACTTAGGGACCATCTGCAAAGTGCCAAAAAGTGGTTAATAACATCACTCTAAAATGCTCCATTATCTACACACCGCTGTTCACCTGCTCAATAGCTTCCACATAAAACTCCAACAAATCCCAGTAACACATCCCTGTCCTAATTCTCAACTGGCTACAAAAGCCATCCTGAGAAAATATTCAAAACTGTATTTAATGAATTACTATTTTATGTAATGATGGTTCCCTCTGTCGTTCATTTTTTTGTTATTATTATTATTTTTTTACTTTTTATTTATGACGATGAATGACGATTAATTCTTTTTTTTTCTAGTCGTTCACTTTGACATATATTGAATGATCGCTCACCGCAGTGTACCCCAAGGGTCCTCGGTGACATCTACCAAGATGGGGGCAGCCAAGAGTCCACTGCTGGAACCCCACCCCATGCAATTACGCTCTAAAACTTACAATATTTTCCTAAATTGAGTGATGTGTGGCTTGGTTTTAGTCGCAATAAAGCATTTAGAGTGAAGTAATTAAATCATTTTCTGGTGAAAGCATATTTTTGGTATGCCACTTTGCAGACGGTCCCTAAGTGATCCGTAGATAAGTAACAAAAGACGATAATTCAGCAAGATGCTCCTGTTCTTCACATATGCATAAAAGTTCAACTAGTAAAGCAACTTGACTGTTTTTTGAGGAATCCAAATACCAAAAAACAAAACGCAGCTTTTATTGAGAGAATGCTTATTTTATCAATGAGAAAGGGCATTTTTAAGCACACTTTTCCTTTAAAATTACAAGAAAAAGATAATTAATTAATATATCTAATGAAGATATTATTAATTAATAAGATTATTCCTTGCTCTGTGAAATCTTTATCTGTACTAATAGTTCATTATATTCAACACATTTTAAATCCAACCAACAAGGGTATAAAACATCTGTAAATTCTTACAGTTTCACCTAGAGGGCATCATCATACCATTAACTGCATCCTGGAGTCTGAGGGTAAGGGTATTGTAAGGTTGTGAAGGATTAAACAGAGTATTAGCTTTGTACTCCTGTGTGTATTTAAGCCCAACGGCATAAACAGCCAGTAAAGGTAGAAGAGGAACCGGAAATCTGAGCCAACTTTATCCATCGTTCTGCTGACTCTGGAAAATATTGTTCACCAGATGAAGATAATAGATAAATACCCACCAAAATACCTTAATTAAAACAAATATGAAATAGGATCGGGGTTCAAGCTAATAAAATGTAAAGTTAAATACATAACATCCAACCACTAGGCTGACAGACACGATTTTCTCACCTGAGTGAGTGGGGTTGACGCGAACGTAGCTGGCTAGCATGACATCACAGGCAGCTCCTGACTCCAGCGGGATGGGGCAGTTTCGGAAGTGACTCAGCATTCCCATGACAGAGGTGAAACGCAGGTGCTGCACACGACACTCACCCCACTCAGTCAGAGACAGACGTAGATGCTGCAGAGCAAATGAAACACAACAAGATGAACAAGCTAAAATAGAGATCTGCTGATGTGGTTGCTAGGGTTAACAGTTTGGTCGCTAAGGACAGTCATTGATGTTAAAAGTTACCATAATAACTTCGATATTTATAAACAGACCCCTATGTTTGTACCATTTGCTGAAGCCAAAATAGAGAGCTGTTGATATGGTTGCTATGGTTAACAGTTTGGTTGCTAAGGATATTAATTGACATTATCACATTTTTTCTAATCACTTAAGAGATTTAAAAACCAACCCCCAGGTTTGTACTACCTACTGAAGCTAAAATAGAGATCTGCTGTTGTGGTTTCTAGGGTTAAGAGTTTGGTTACTAAAGAAGGGTCAGTAATGTCATATAAATGTATCGTCAACACTAAGACAATACAAACCAGCTCACATGTCGGTACTATTTACTAAAGATAAAATAGAAATCTGCTCATATGGGGCAAGGGTTAACAATTTGGTTGCTAACAACGTTAACCATTATCAAAAAGTTATTCTAATCATGTTGAGATTTATAAACCAACTCCATGTGTTTGTACTATTTACTGAAGATTTGGTGACATTGTTGCTAGGGCTAATAGTTTGGTAACTATGGTTACAAGGAACTATCATTGGTCCCAATGTTTCCGTAACCAATTACCAGCAAACCCCATAACTGTACTACATAAAACCAACCCCCAGGTTTGTACTATCTACTGAAGCTAAAATAAAAATCTGCTGACGTGGTTGCTAGGGTTAACAGTGTGGTTGCTAAGGAGGGGTCAGTGTAAAAAGACAAACTCTACAAACTATGGTCAAATTGTTGATATTTTTATATATATAAATGAACAGCAGGAAAATGTATTTTATTATATTGGATGATATTATGTTTTTTTAAACGATGACATCACTGATGATGGGTCACCTTGGCTCTCCCCTGATAATTGAAAGTGAGCACATAGTCGCCCCGGCGCGTCTCGCTCTGCCTCAACAAGAAATTGCCATGACCTCCGACCCCTGCATGCTGGACGAGCTGCGCTGCACGCACTCGCGAGATGGGCCCGTGGAACCAGGGGAACGAGGACAGGAAGTGATGCGTCTTGTTAAAGGACTGCTCTGCCAACACAAAGGCTAGAGGGCCTACACAGAGAGAGAAACGTGGATGGATAAACAAAGAGTAGGGGACGGAAAACAGACAGACAGGGAGGGAGGCAGACAGGTAACAACCGCAGGCAGAGGAACACAAACAAAAGAACAGACAAACACGCAGTGAGACAGAATTAATAAAAACTGTGCTGAAGATGCTGTCTGTGTGCTAGACTCACTCTGTCTGCCGGCATCGGTGATCCCCCTGTGAGCTGCGCTGAGTGGGTCACTCACAGGAAATGCTTCTCCATCCACATTATCTGACCTGGAATCACACAACCACAGCCTTTTAAACATCTAGAAGACACTTCTGCACTCGGAAAAATGAAACAAGCACTCACATATTGGAATCTGGAAAGAGGCGGATTCCGTAAAGGGTCACAGTGCACCAAAACTTTTATTTATTTACCGTATTTTTCGCCGTATAAGACACAAAAACATAGCTAGTGGTCAGATGAATTGTCGTTACTGATTGCCGTGAGATTGTGAGTAATTATGTATATGTTTATAATAACATTCGTGAATGTGTAAATAGCTCAGCAGAAATCAAATAATGTAGCAGAGATATCAAGCCAGGGGGAGCTCACTCCTTGTGTTGCAAAAGGTTCTAAAAGGTCTACAATTAACATGTGATTGCTTCAATCACCAATGGTGTCTGCGTCTGAAAGACACACTTTATTTAACTTCATCCCTGAGAAACACCATATATGGTCATGTGGTCTCTTGAACATGCTGATTTACATTTCAACTGTGGGAGGGAACTTGGATCTGAAGAGTACTTGGGGAGAACGTTCAATCTACCTTCTAATCACTTTCTACAATAATGTTAAATGCTAAGAACTAAAGTATCACATTATGAAACAAAGGGTTAATGATCACAAGGAAGTGCATTTCTGGAATTATTAACACATAGTTTACTGTAGCTTCAATCAAAGCGAATAATAAAGTTGCCGAAAGCTCTGAAGACAGAACACAGTTGAAACCTTCATCCATGTTGAAACACGTCCTGACCTCCCTTTCATGGTCAAAAAACTACCCTTTTTCATCATAACGACAACAGAAACTTACCAAATGCCCCTGATCCAAAGTGATTTTGGTCTGAACTGACACAGAAGGGTTCGAGCGGCTGGTGAAGGTAAAATGCTTGGAATCAATAATTGTGCAGAAAAGCTTTCTGAGTTTCTGGGTCCTGATAGACCCTCGTCTCTTTCATGCTCCAACATTTCTGAATTCTGAGTGATGGGGAAAGCAAAGGAGCGTCAAAAGATCTATGGGAAAAAGTAGTTAATATATTAAAAAATATATTAAAACCTCTCCCTGTAACTGGGAATTAGCCGATCAGCAGTGTTTAAAACTCTGATGGAATGTGAGGGAGTGAGGGGAACCAACTGAAATGCAAGGCTATCTGAAAAAATGTGGTGCTGCTGTTTCAAGGAGAACCTTGAGGGACCAAGAAGGGTTTGAAAAACAAGGTATGAGTTGGAGAGTAAGTGGGGTAGGAATGGTGGAGAGGAGACAACACAAAATGCTCATAAAGTTAGTGCAGTATTTGGATGGAGGGGGGAGGGGGGTTAGAGAGGGAAAGGAGGCCATGAGATGAGTTCTTGAGATTCTTAGTAATCAGAACAAAAAAAAAAAACAGGAAGAGCTCTCTCTCAAGCTCGAGCTGACAGATTCTCACAGGTTGGAGTTCTCAGTACCCTGACACCAGCAAAAGGTGTGAGCCAAAACCTTCGCTGGTGAACAAGGTTTAGCAGAAGAGACAGAGATCTGATTTTAGATTTGAACAGCAGTGAAATGCACCAGAAACCAAACTCTGTCGATTTCTGCTGAACTCAAGAGATTCTCCAAGAAACTCGCTTACATTTAAACAGAGCTCGAAATTCTTCTGCGTGTTGTTCTGTGAGCTGTTGCTGAAGATTTCTCGATCTAGGAGCTTTAACCTGGTCTCAGCACAATTCGAGACTCATCAGACCAGGCAACGTTTTTCCAATCTTCTATTGGCTGAGTCTTTGCAGAATCACTTAAATCCCCTTTCTTCCCCATTCCGATGCTTGGTTTGAATTGGGACAGATCGTCCTTACCGTGTCTACACGCCTAGATGTTGCTGCCGGGTGATTGGCTCATTAAAAATTTGCGTTATTGAGCAGTTCAACAGGTGTACCTAATAAAGTGGCCAGTGGTATATAGACACACCAAAGACAGCAGACATTTGTGACGGAGCGCAAAGCTGAATAAAACGTGCAACAGAGCCGGCTGAAGGGAAGGCTTATGGGCCACAGTGGAGCTAAAGTAACCTTAGGAGCTGCCCCATCTACCTGGCCTTCCTTGCCATCACCCACCAATGGTAACCCTAACAACCAGACTCACCTGGAGATGTTCCGGTGCCCCCTGGACCTCCGCTCCACTCTTCCCTCCCATACTCATCCCGAGACTCCCGGAGGCTCCACCCATCAGTTCCTCACCCTAACAACCAGATTCATCTGGAGATGTTCCGGCGCCCCGGAGGCTCCGCCCACCAGCTCAACTAACAACCGGATTCACCTAGAGATGTTCTGGCGCCCCCTGGACCTACACAGTCATCATCTGTTTATACTATATTATCTCTTTATACTACTATATCATCTGTTTATACTATAGTTTATATAAATCCCACTGCTGTTGTCGCCCAAATGAGGATGGGTTCCCCCAGAGAGACTCTGTTTTCCGGATTGGGACGACAAGAGAGTTCCACCAGGCCAGGGAATCTTTGTGGCGCCATAATTTTAAATAAAAGCCCTGTGTGGTCTTGAACAGTGCAAGTGCTACAGTAAAAAAAAAATGTTGTGTGAAAAAAAGTTTTCTTTTTTTTTTTTCAAAATAAAAGTTGAGGACGCGCCGTGTGTGTAGATGATCTCACCTGCTGCTCACACACTCTCGGAGCTCGGTGGTCCAGGAGCTCACCTGCTGTTCGTTGTCGGCCTCAAAGATGAAGCTCCCCTTGTGACCAGCCACCTGCACAGAGAAGCAAAAGTCTAATCATTTACATGTGGATTTCAAATGTTAAAACACAATGTGTGTGCAGTAATCATGGCGAAACGTATTCCCAGCGTCCATTACAATGGAAATACAAAACAAATAGATGATTTTTTATTTTGCTTAACCTTATTTCCTCTGAAATTAACAGAAAAATGATAAGAAACCCAATGTTTTATTAATACAGTGTATCATTTATATTAAAGGTCCGGGTATGAAGGGGGTAAAACCAGTGTGTAGTGGTTTTGAGTCACCTTTAAGACGAATGTGTTCCAGTTATCCGGCATCTCCAGACGGTTACAGCGGCGGATTTCCTGGATGTCTGAACAGTGAACGCTAAGCTTGGGAGCTTTGTGCTCCTGAAACACAACAGAACATAAACAAAATCAGAATTTGGCTGCTCCTCACAGATTTAAACCTAGTACTCGGCTGTTTCTGTTTCGGTTCATGACTGGGTTTTATCCAACTTGTGACATCGATGATTAGCAGCTGTTTGGTATCATTGGTGGACCATGCACCTGACTTTGTGCAAGTGTAGCTATAAGAAGTGACGCTGCACTGTAAAATGAAGGAACATACTAATAAAAGTAACTTATTTTTGATGATTTTGTTTAAGTTTAACTAAGAAATGAATTCCTAGAATTCTTCTTTTCTTCCAGAAAATAAATTTCTGGTACTCGAAGGTATTAAACTAAATAGTTTTAGGAGAACTCCACTTATGATAATGATAATATTATCTATAATAATATAATATAATATAAAAAATATAAATGACCAGTTATGCACAGTTCCACCAGAAGGTGGCATCGATTTGTAGCAATGCTTTTAATCGATTAATAGAGTCAGAACTCATTGGGCGAGTGATGTTCTCGTTGCGTTGCATTGTATTTGTGTTATTATCTGTTGTGTGTGCTTCTTTACGACGGTAACCTAAGCTTCGCTGGTTATTTCGATAAACGATGTAATAATTAAGTTCAGTAGATGCTGCTCTGGTCTGCAAAAGTTTGTGCACCCCTGTAAATGTCCATGATTTTCCTTTATAAATAATTGGTTTGTTTGGAAAAGAAATTTAAGTCTTCATTGAATCCTTAATTTAATATCACAGAGGATACATAAACATAGATCTCTGCGATTTATGTGCAAGAATTGTTTAAATAAAATTAGCCGTGTGCATAAATTCAAACACCACAAATTTGCAGAAATAACAGCCTCTAAATGCTTTTGGTTTCGAGTCTGGTTTCTGGCAGAAGATTCTTTGAACCATTCTTCTTTACTAAACATCTCCAGTTGAATGATGCACATTGACGCCATCTTCAGCAAGGTCTCTGGTGCTGGTCTGTGGGTTGTCTGTGACGGTTCTCACCATCCTGCGCCTCTGTTTATTTGAGATTTTTATTCCCTGCCACTTCGGCCTTAACTACAACTCCAATTCCTCACAATGTTCCTCAGCTTCCGCTAAACCATGACGGTCAACAATAATTGTTTTCGGTTGTTTTGAGCCTCCCATGTTGCCACTCTTCAGACAAGATGCAACGAGGAGAAACACTTACATCTGACTCCTTCCGTAAATACTTTCTCCTGATTAGATTCACCTTTGTGTGGAGGTTAAGGGTCACTGTGATCCTTATTATTCCAATTCTGCGTGCTTAAAATTTGTGCCAAATCAATAAAATGACAATTATGCAAATTTTACGATTTATTTACCATTTTTGTTTTATCCACACAACCAATTATTTATAATGAAAAATCCTGAACATTTGTCCGGGTTTCCAAATTTTCTCCATTTTTGACTTAACTGGCTGCTTTAAGTTCACTCAAATAATTGTTGTAAGTATAAAAATACTTTACTGTGATATTTTATTTTAGGTTAAGCCTCAGACAGAACCATCAGGGGAACCATCTCAATATCATCGCAATAGTGGACAGGCTTTTGGTCTCGTGAGACACAATGATTTCGTAAATTGGTCTGAAGATCCAGCTTCTGGGTGTTTTTCTTCACAGGAACCAATCAAAAATAGCATTCAAACAACAATTATTCAATCTTTGTTTTTTTACTATGCATTAATATGCAAATTTTACAAGGCTTGTAAAAGAAACTTGGACTTGAACGTCGAAGATACACCCTCTGAACGCAAAGTGGCGAAGAATATTACGTTTATCAATAAATGAACAGTTGAAAATGGTAATCCCCCGTTAAATTATTAACAGGGTTATTTATAAAGATACGCATATTAATTGCATAATTTATTGCTCTTTATGAGAGAAATCAAACCATGAGAAGTCAAAAAATACTGAGCGGAACCTTCCGGCAGAACTCGAACCACACCCGAGGTTCACTTCAGAACAAAGTGTTGACATAGCAGACACTATAACTTAAAGCGCTAAGAACCAACACGATTCACTGGTGGATTAATCATCAAAAGTCTCAGTAAAGCAACCTCAGGACACAGGAAGTAAACCAACATGAGCTTCCTGCCCTCAGGAGGCGGAGGACTGCCTCAAATCTCCACCAGGAAAATAAGATTATGGGAAGTTGTGAATGAATCCGAATTTCCAGAAAATGGAACATGAAACGTTGAGCAACGGAGACACAAACCCCATCATTAGAGCTGAATCATGGCAGGAAATTAGCCTCGCGCGCCCAAACACGGAGATATTTACACACTTCCGCTCCGATTCCAGGAGAAGCAGAAGTGAGCACAGAGACAGAAGAGCTGATGAGCTGTTCCTCTTCTCTGCTTCTCGTGGATGAAAAAATAACATTTCTGGAGCTAAAACACCAGCACTGACTCCATTATTTCGATGAGTTCCATTTATAAATATTTCAAAAAGTGACGATGCAAATGAGATTTATCAGAACTTCTGTCGAAAGAAACGATGAACACAAGAGAGCTGTAATGGAAACCTTGTCTTTAATAGATTAATCCAAACAATCCGGCGAACGCTTTCAGAGCCCGACACTCCAATATTTCCTGCTTCATTTGATAGCCACGCCCACCTAATGAATATTCACCAGGTGGAAAAAAGAGGGTTAAAAGATTTGAAAACTTTTAACAAAAACAAAAAAAAGAATCGCAGATGTTAAAGTGGACTGAAACACTGAAGAAATGTTTTCACGTTTTGTAAAAAAAATTTTTGGTGCAAATAAATGTTTTTTTTTTTTTTTTAAATTGGCAGTTCTTCATTTGTATAACTGCTTTTTATTGCTCAAAACTACATTTTGCATTTGCTTTTTCTTTATTTATAGTTTCTTAAAACGTATTGAACCACTCTTTATAGTCAACAACACATTCTGTTCTTAGAATTTCGATACAAATCAGCAAAATTCTTTTAATTTTAATGATTATAACTATTTTAATATTGTGAAAATGTTGCATATCAAAGTCCCCTGGTGCCACACTCTAATCAGATAATTACCTTCAAACACCAGTAATGGTCTTTCAGTCTAGTTCTGTAGGCTACACGACCATGGTGAAAACTTCACAGTTGCCCAAAAGACAACCATTGACACCTTGCACAAGGAGGGCCAGATAAAAAGGGTCATTGCAAAAGAGGCCGCTGCTCACAAAACTCTGTGTCCAGGCTCATTAAAAGATTTGGGAGGAAAATGAAGTGTACAAAAAAATAGGGATAACCGCACCTTGGAGAGGATTGTGAAACAAAACCCAATCAAAATTAGCAGGAGAGTGGACTGCAGCCGGAGTCAGAGGGCGCATTCTTTGTGGGCTAAAGATAAAGACCCAGACTGCTACTAGGTGCTACGTTCTCTGATAAACTAGCCATTTCCTTTGTAAATCAAGGTCCCAGAGTCTGAAGGAAAACAGGAGACCCACATAATTCATCTCTAATGGTTCAATCAGATGAGAAAACATTCATATAAAATGTTTATTACTTTTGATTTTTAATAGTTCTGAGAACAATGTTTAGGGAAGGATTGACTAATATCAGAATAGCAGAACATCAGCACAGAGAACAGGAAACATTTCTACTGCTGCTGATCTCAGGAACTAATTGTTACTTGCTGTTTCAGTCACAATGTCAGAACTAACTCGCAGAATGAGTCACGGCATGAAATTATCACCCACGAATGAAATCTAGAAACAGATGACGCGAGGCTTGAGCATTTAAAGGGTTTCATTCCATATCAGCACTTTCAAGATACAAACACATACAGAATATAGAAATAAATGTTCTGAATAAAAGAATGACAAACTAGACGGCTAAGGTTTGTACAAAAACCTTTATGATGAAAATTACATTGCTGTTTAAAAGTGTTTTATAAGCCAAATGGATTGGTTGTCAAGATAGAACTTTTGGTTGCTATGGCTGGAGTCATAAGAATTTTCCCATACCAATATGAGTGATGTAAACCAACCAATCTCTTTAATGTTTTCTTCCCCACTACGTCAATTCGCCCACCTTTCATTGTATTGTAGAAATACGTGTATGAAAAAGAAATTAATAATAAAAAAAATGATTACAATTTTAGAATAATAAATAAATAAATGTATTTATTAATACATAATTATTCTTTAAATAAATTAAATACACTTATTAGGTGGACAAATAAATAATTGTAATTATTAAATAAATGAAAGAAAATTAGAGATGAATAAAAATACATGAGCGTAAATGTAGAAATACATGAATGACAATACATTAATTAATGTACCAATGTATTATTTTACTTAAGGTTTAAGTCATTTTTGGCCCCTTCTATGCATCAAATACATATTTTAATTGTTCATCTGTAATAAAATAAAATCCTTGATTTTAAAGATGAAAATGCATCACAGTCTGGTTTGTCAGTCTATTTTTCCTGGTAAAATATATTACCATCTTTATGAAAAAAAATTGATAAGCTGACACTTGTACAAGAGAGAGGGGGGGGGGAGGAGAGAGAGAGAACTAAATGTACAAAACACTTTTCTCATGTTTCAGAGTTGTGTTCACCACTTCTAGACTTCGTCATCGTCTCCTTCCAGTCACTTTAATGTTAAATCTGGACTAAAGTTTTTATTTTTTATTTTATTATAAATATCTGAGAGAAGAGGTGAGCGAATCCAAATACGACACACATTTTTTCTCCAATAACAACCCGGCTTTTTATTATTGCATTCATCTGCAGCTCAAAATAATCCTTTCACAGCGACGTTTCGATTCCCATCGTCTCTGGAGGAGCAGCTAGATTAGCACAACACACACACACACACGCTCGCAGGAAAGTGTGATACGGCACAATATTCAACAGAAACACAGAGCGACTCGTATTCAGCTTCATATTCAAACAGGTCGAGCGAGCATCCTGTTTACGGACTCGAGAAGGTGAACCACAGCACCTACAGAGAGACGGAGGGGAGTGAACGGTGCTTTCCATCGGTAGCTCAGCGAGGTCAGGGTTTAACATAGAGAGCGGCACACTCACAGGTCATACACAATCTATAGCATCTATAGGCTGCAAAGAACCAAAAAACTGCACCAATCACACTTTTCTGGCAGATATAAATTCTATTAGATTTACTCTCATCAGGTAAATAATTAAACTGCACACACATCAAGCGTACGGTGGCTCAGAGAGGCCAACACACTGCATCTGCACTAGCTTTTCACACGAGGCGAGATTTATTTGCACATTTTGCAAGTGAACCCGATGTGAGGCTGAAAAGTCTCAATATTGCTTAGCTGAAGGGCGATACTTGATCAACATCGATATCTCTGTGGTGGAATTGGGGCTTCCCCAAAACTTTGAAGCACACCAGCATCACTTTTAGATAAACAAACTACCAGTCATTAAAAAGTTCAAGCCACATGCCAAATGTCACACAGGCAGCTTTCTTCCCAAGTGTCGCTCTGCACAATGTCAAAAATAAATTAAATTAAATTATAATAATCGTTTTGTGCTGGAAAAAGCACCCCGGTCAGGAACTGATGGTTATTTAAAATACACTCACAGGCCACTTTATTAGGTACACCTTACTGGTGCCCCCTTTGGCTTCAGAACTGCCTTTAACAAGCTACTGGAAACTTTCCTCAGAGAGTTTGCTCCATCTTGCGAAGTTTCGAAAGCCATGGGCACCAACAGGACATTTGCACATCTGACCAAACGAGAGGTAACAAAAAAAAAAAAAGAAAAAAAAGTTTTGAGAGCCACATCAGATTTTCGCAAGGAGAACAACCAACGAAAGCCGGCACTTTTGATGACGTGAACAGGATGTAAAACAGGTGCTTGGTGGCGCGCATCTCACATTTTCATGGCGATTTTCTCTCTGTCGTCGTCGTCTTCTTCTTCTTTCCTGTTTCCCCAGTGTGGTGTGGAGTGGATCTGCTGTACCGCAAACGCAATCTTCAGGCAGGGAGCGCTATTGCATCAATATTTCCTCGACCCGGAGCTGAGAAACCATCTGAAGATGCGGATTGATGTGTAGAGGCCTTTTTTGTACCTCTTTCTACCCAGCCACTCCCAGACGTACACTTTCATTGGATTTCATTCATTTTACCCAGGAGCAAGTTTATACAGATAAGAAGTGATTCTTAGTGCATCTTAGTTTTATTAAATTTCATTTGTTTAAGGCTTTTCAAACTTTTTGACCAGGTTACAATGAGTTTTCAAGAAGACTTAAGGATGGGCATTAAATCGATATACGCATGATTGATATCATTTTTTTTTTTATTCAATATTTTTTATTCTTTGTCAGAGTATAACGGCGGTTTGAAGCAAGTTTGGTTGCATTAGCAAAGGCTTTCACGCTCTGGTAACCTAGCAACGTAAGGAGTGACATGCAAACTGAGAATCATGTAACAGTATCAAGTTTGGTTGCGCCATTTCGCTGCCGTGTGCTGGTGTTCGGGATTCCTTCGGGACAAATCGAGTGCTGGTGCAAGCAAGGAAAGTATAAAAAAAAAAACTTCAAAAGAATTTCATACATTTTCTTTCATTTTGCACCTTAAATGTGAATAAATAATTGTTAAGTGTTCATAGTGATTTAGAGTTATGTTTGCATTGAATTATTTTCCATGTTTATTATGACCAGAGGAAGGTTAAGGTTATAATAAATCTATTTTTTAAGTATTCTGGTCCTTATTTTAAATGGGTCATAAAAACATCATTAATCATCGATATCGAATGATATGAATGACAGATTCAGTTTTCAACCGCATTTTACCAAAAAAAGTTATTATTTAAAAAAAATCAATTCAAAACCATGCATCCAACAAACTGGGTTATCTGCAGGACGAGAGGATTCACTGAGATGTTATCAGTCAATATTTGGAGAAGGTCTGATTCACACCCACCACCCACACAGCTCAGTTTGTCCTCCAAACACACAGCTCTGAAGGTTCTACACACAAAACACCCGAGCAGCCAAAAGATGAAGCATCAGCGGAGCTTCACCACTTATGATCAAACTCTAGCAGGAAATACATAAAGCAGAAGCTTCGCAACAGTTTATGGAAACTTCTTTAGAAACACAAGCCAACTATTGACACCCACATTGACATCAACATCTAAAGCTAACCTACACTGAAAGTCCTGATGAGATCACAAAAGTCAGGTTCGGATTAAAAGGTGACAAACAGTGCTTAATTTGTTCCGCCGTTTGCCGGAACGCAATCCGTTTTCTCTCAATTTCTGGCTTCCAAGGATCCGGAAAATTTTATTCTGGGATCCGGTAATTATCTGACCCCATTTGTCTTTATCTGCTCAATTCCTGCCCACCTTTTTCACTCTACTGTACTACAATGCATTCCCCCGACTCAAGAATATACAGAGCACTCGCCTATGGTGTGCCAGGCTGCCTTCGTCGTAGTCTGGTGCTGTCCCCTGCAGTCGGCAGGCCGGCCCGTATTATGTGGAAATTAGCGATTAGATAAAAATATTATAAAATAAAATAATTAATAATTATTGTGTTAGTGTGTTTTCTTTATTGTGCATTGTATAATGTAAAAAAAAAATAAATAAAATGCACTACTAGCAAGTCTGAAAGGCTGCTGCTGGGTAATTTACGTCCTGTACGTAACTTATTTTTAGGCGGCATTTGGCCAAAACAAAAAGTGTCCTGACTCCTTCGTGCTAACATGTCTAAAAGACAATCAAGATGCTTTTGTTTTTTTAAAAGAAACGAAGACTCAAGTCATGTAGCTCCAAAGCAAGCCAGAACTGCAGTGCGGGCTGCTTCTGGTAGTACCAGTGCAGATGACCACAATGCTAACCGGGTTCACACAGTGGAGGGTGAGGCAGAGGCGGCCACTACAACGACAGCTATCCCGGCGAGACTTCAACAGCGGGAGTTCGAGGCTACAGCGACCGGACCTTCTAAGACGGTATTTTACACCGGAAAAACAGATTATGGGTGAACTAGCAGCTAATTTGGGGCTTTTCAGCAGGGAGAGGGCGAGATGATATTGAAGATTAAGATAAATTGTGTTGAAAGTAATCTAAAGGTTTTTTGTGTGTATATGTCTTAAATTATGTTGTAAATGATGTATGTAAGTCCTGCTGCTTAAAAGTAGGCATGTTAGACACTGAACCAATGCGTTCTGTTTGTGTTCCAGCAACTGTTTGGGCCAGCCCCCCTGTCCGTCACCCCAGTCCTGTTGTGTTCCAGTAACTTCAAATTTACAAATTAAGCACTGGTGACAAATCAAAGTTTTTCCCATTACAGGAAACGCATTACAGGAAATGGCATTTAGGACATAAAAGTGTATCACAATCACTTGTGCTGCAGAGAGCATTTTGGTTGATATAGTTCTTGGTATTACATCGTCATGTATTTTGCTTTCGGTATTACTGACGACTGTGACCTGCTTATCCATCTTCAGATTTTCAGATCGATAAACGTGAGTGCATATGACTCAGACTAATTCTTTGAAAGCCAACTGGAAAGAATCAAGTAAAAATGGTGTCAGTCTACCATCAAAATGATAATATGGATGTGGTCAGTTTGAATGTAGGAAAAATAACCAAGATTACAACAGTGAAAATGAAAACTGAATAATAAGGGACAAAATCTTTCAATATTTGACAACTCTTGCTGTGTGGTCTTTGCTCGTGATCTTTTTTTCTTCTTTGGAGCTTGAGTGAAGATATCAGAACTCAAAGAAGAGGCATTTCTGCCTCATGAAACCAGTCATTTCCTAAGAAAACAGGCTGTCCATGAAAGATACAGACAAAAACACCACCACAAAGATCATGAACTGCTTCATTGTCATTAGTTGTTCTCTTGCTTGAGCTCCAATAATAAAGAGCTTTTGATTAAAAAGTAAGTAAAAAAAATAAATGCGTTCCAAATGCATTGCGTTTCCGTGCAAAAATTGTTTACGCATCGCCTGAGAGGTGCAATTTAAATTTACACAACATAACACTTTTACTAGTTAAAAAACAAATTCAGAAACCTGAACAGGAAAGTACAAACTCCAGAGGGATTGGTTTAAAAGTATACAACTCTCTTTTTATGTACATAAATGCGTACAGGCCCATTTATTGATGTTTTTAGGGCTGAAACGGATTTATCAATTAATAAAAATGATCAATTAAAATTCTAGTAATCAAAGCTTCAATTAAAAGGTGAAATCTGTTAGACGCATCCCTTCTGGGTAATCAATCATTAGCACTTCACAAAGAGCAAGATGATGTTGTAGGACTTTGGTGCTGGTCTATGGGTTGTCTGTGACTGTTCTCACCATCCTGCGCCTCTGATTATCTGAGATTTTTATTGCTCTGCCACTTCGGCCTTAGCTAGAACTGTGCCTCTGGTCTTCCAATTCTGCACAAAGTTCCTCCTAGTTGAAACTGAGAGCTTAAATCTTTGTGACAGCTTCCCATGATGTTCAACAATCATTGTTTTCAGCTCATCTTGTTTTGAGGCTCCCACTTTTTTAGAGAAGAAACATTTACAATTAGCCTCCTTTAGAAACTTTCTCCTGATTGGATTCACCTGTGTATGGAGCTCAGGGGTCACAATTTTGAATTCTATATTAGTATAGATAGTAATTCTATCTAGTATTGAAATCAATAAAGCTTGAAATCTAAATTTACACACATATCTAATTGTATTTTATAAATTTTTGCATGTTTTCCATAAATCATAATAACTGTACTCAAACCACATCTGGTAAATCATGTAAGAATGGGGATTTGCGCACACAAAAGAACCTTCCTCACTCCTTTTCGGGAGAAGATTGATTATAATCGAAACCCCCTTCGTTTACTGCAAGGGCAGCGGGCAGAAGAAACTTACCAACAGTGATAAACTTCAGCACTTTCCCCAGCCATGTTAAGTCACTTTTAACTTCGATAATAATAAACCATTTCTGTGAAATCAGACAGCAGATAATCACACCAATTTATCTGCTGTGCACAGGCTGCTTTTAAAGTTAGGACTTTCCTGAGAAACTTTCTCACACAAAATAATTATCAGCCGGCACGCAGCTTCCTCTTTTCACATAGCTTCCCCTCATGGCTGCCTTTGTAGTAAACACATTAAATCAATCTTTATGGCCTTGAGTTTACAACTATGGGATCTGCTGGAGTCTGTCTTTCCTTTACCTACTTTTGATTCTTTCATTATTTCTCTGGTCAGCAAATCAGGTGCACAGGTGCCCTTTGTAGGACGCCCTGTTTCTTGCTTGGTGCGAGGCCATCGTTTCTGTTTCACTGTTAAGTCAGGCTCATTCCAAGCCAATCATCACATTTGTTTCTTTTCCAGTTCTGCAGTGAGTTTTCCCTTGGGGCTCTTTATTCTGCAGCTCCTTTCAGAAAGTTTCTAGTTTGTATATTCCACTTATAAACTTAGGATTTTCAATTGTGTGCAATTGGTTGTCGTTTGTGTGATTCATGATGGGATCAATGCTCAGAAAGTCTTCTCTGACTGATTAAACACATGCAATGCATGCAACAAAATAAATTTGAAGCATGCTTAAAAAAAAACCTTTAGAATGCACAAAAAATCTGAAGCACAACCTCAGATTTCTCTGAACGTGGTTAAACTTTCTTGACCAGCATTGTCTTTCCCATATATAGAGATGGAGAACAATCCTCACATCTCTTCCAAGATTCCTCAGCAGCCCTGACACAGCCATGTCATAAACCCTCAGGAATGAATGAAAAACAGCATGAGCCAAACAATCATGCTAAGATAACAGGAACACACGTCCCAGACATTTTAACACCCAAATTCAACAGATTGTTCATTTATTAGGCTCTTTGTCTGGGATTATGGCAAAAGTGTGTTTTCTGTGAGAGGTGGCTTCAGAATCAGAATGGTTTTTATTGCCATGGTCAGTGAAACAAGTTCCAAGGACTAGGAATTTTTTTTGGTGATGGTGCAAAACAATGAACACGTACTAAATAATAAATAATAAATAAAAAAGTGAAGTATATGTAAGTAAAATAAAAGAAATAGAATACAATATATTTAAAAAAAGAGAAAAAATACTATAAACAATAAAAAACTATACAGATAACTATGCTTTGTACATTGGTACAATGGTGGGGATTGTGCAGATAGTGCAAAGAAAATAGTGCAAATAGCAAGTGTTGTCCATGTCCAGTTACTCGATTGATAAATATTACTCCAGCTTTCTTTTGGAGAAATTACATCAATCCATTAAATTGCAGATCACGTATTAGGCCAGATTCCATGTCATTAAAGAGTAAAATAAATCTCCCTCAGCAAGAGGGCGGATAATATCATAACCAAATGACAACCAAAGAACCAATATCCTTGGAGCTTGATACTTGTTCTGGGAGCTTGAGTCTTGTTTTCAGGTCAGTTGGTTCAAGAGCCTGTGATTGGCCTAGAAATATAGGGTTGTACAACACCCCTTATAGGGACTAAGCCATAATCCAGATGACCCCTCTATGAAGTCATTTCATAATAATTTGCAAGCATTCAAAGGGCTGTGCAATCTTTCAAATACTCTTTGACAAATACTATTTGTCAGGTCCCGGGGGGGCAGTCTAAGCAGGGACACCTAGAGCTCCCGCTTCATGGATACCTCTTCCACCTCTTCTGAAGGGACTTAGTTGGTTCTTACGTCTTCCCAGGAGTCTTGTCCCAAAAAGACATGCCCTGGATCACCTTCATAACAGTAGCCATGTTAACAGACTTCCAGAAAAACGTGCCGTTCTTTTAGAAAGTGTGTTAGGAGCTAAGTCATACTGCGGTTGGAGCTCGTTTCAACAACCTCTATTTGTGATCTCATCCTTTTGGTCATGACAGAGAGCTCATTGCCATAGGTAAGGGTAGGAACTTAGATTGACCAGGAAATCAAGACCTTGCCCACTTACTATGATGGACTTTTATATCTACTAGAACCTACTGATCCGTCAGTCAATCTCACATTCCACCATCCCGTCTCTTGTGAACAACACCTCAAGTTACTTAAACTCCTTCAGTTGAGTAAGGATCAGAGGGACCATGCAAACCTTTACTGATTCTGATTATGAAATCTATTTTGGCCTGCAACAATCAAGAAAACAATTGCGGATTTCCCACCAGAAACAGCACAAGTCGACATGACAGGTTGGCACGAACTCTATTCGCCATGGTTCACTTTTGTGTTTGCAGCATATTTTCGTATCAGTTTTAAGTGGAGGGTTTAAACACATCTAGATGCATCACTCTCCCACATCATTCTAGTTCCGCTTGCTGACACCGCAGTGAAAGCATTACACAAATCCAGCATAAAAACCAAAAGAAGAAGAAATGCACAATGTTGAGTATACAGAACAACAGAATCAACAGGATGTTTCGTCATTTTTAATCAGAGTAAACAGAGGTCCAAACTTAGGCTACCCTTAGAAACTTACCCAAAGGGTACAACAAAGTACTGCTAAAAGAAACAGTCCATGGTGGTAAAATCCCCAAAATCATTTCACTTTGAGCCGTGTCAGTGGAATATGTGAAACTATTTTAGGTGACTCTCTCATGGAGCTCATCAGGAGTTAAGATTCATGAACTTCAAAGAAAATATTCATGAAGATACATAAAAACAAAACATAGGAAAGTGTATCACAACAGGTAGTGTATATTGAAAAAAGCTTTACCTTTGGTGGATCGTAGAGCTCTAGCTGGTACCTCTCACTAGAGCTGTGGTCACTGATCCTCCTGAACAGCAGGCGGCAGCGCTGCCATTGTGGTGGCGTATCCGAGATAGTATCATCCACTTCCAGGTAGCGTAACTGCCCCTCTTTACAAATAATTCCTGACTCTTGTCTCCGTCTAACAGTTCTCAATGGGTTCCAGCGCTCCCACAGTGTGCCCTTCAGTGAATTTCGACTGGGTGGTACTCTAACAAAAGTCTGAGGCTGGGTTTGAGGGATGTGTTCAACATTCGTCAGCAATCCTGCAGGCTGAACGGAGTTGTCTCTCGAGCATCTACTAGAAGATTCGTCAAGTTGGGCTGATTTCTTAAAGAGTCTGTATACACTTTCTCTAATACGACTAACAGAAATATGGGTTACTTCATTATGGGAAGGGAAGGGAAATGCAGATGGTGAGTATCGTTCAGACCCGGTAATCCTTTCAAATTGATCAAGATCTTCCTGGCTATGAGGCCACGTTCGGTGTGTAGTGTCTGGGGGAGCACTTCGCACCAATCTCTCCTGTTCCAGAGGGATGCCAATGGCATTGGGTTTGGGTGCCAACACAGCAACTAGTGGAGAAACCCCTGGTCTTGGGGTCTCCCTATAATCCAACACTCCGGAGAAGGAAGCGATACGTAAGCGGCTTGTCATAGGTAGCAATGGTGGAGGAGGCAGGGGGCGTAGGACACGTTCGACATCTTTAGCCACCTCACTGCTGAAGTGCTGCTGGAAGAGAGTGCTGAATTGCTTGGAGAAACTTTCGGGAGGCGGCACATCCTGTACCGACCGCTCTCGGACAAAGCGGCGATAATGCTGGGCTAGTTCCCGTGCCGTGGTGCTGGCATGCAACTCGCAGAACTCCCTCCATCCAACAGGAGGTGCTACGGATGGTGCAGTGCTTGTGGTTTGCTGGACAGTGTTACCATTCATTGCAGTGACCGGCAAAGCAGGAAATCACTGCAAAACAAAAGAAAACTTGATAATGGGGGGGAAAAAAAGCTCATACTACAAAGATAAGTGGAAGATAAGTACATGTTAACAAGACATTATTACTTAATATTGGTACAACTCAACAAATAACTTCTATTTCTCAAGATATCCTTATGAAATGTCACCCCATGTTCTTGGAGCATCTCCTATACAAGATGGAATGGCTTGATTGACACTAACCTACCTTACGAACCCACCATCAAACCTTTCCCCTAGTCCAAACATTCCGGAGGTGTGTTATATTTTCGCAAAATTAATTTGGTAAGAAATTTCAAATTCGGTGGTTAAGGTGTGATTTAATTTTTGACAAGGAAGTATATTTGTTGAGGCGGAGACTTGGTTTTATGTGGTTTGGAGTTGCTGCAGTGGTGGTTTGGACCGATTACCAAATCAGCGCGTTCCAGACATAATTTTTGCCAATTAAAGGTCTGTATTTGCAGACTGACAGGTGGATCAGCCAATGAGTGACTACGATTTCGTACAATATTATTGATGGGTGGTATCTTGGGATGGGATCATTCAGTGCCTTATCTACTCGAAGTCCCAAAACAGTTAGTTCAGCCATCAAATCAGTTCATTAATTGATTTAAGCAGGTCAAATGTGTCTGTTAATATTCTAGTCTGTGGACAGTTATATGACTACCAACTGATAAATCTCAGAAGTGAAAGCTTGCAGTGAATTGTACTTTCTATAAGAATGAAACTCCACTGTTACGAATCAGAATCTTCACTTTGACTCACTCACTCACTCACTCACTCACTCATTCAGCACAGGAAGAGAGTGAGTAATAACACTCATGCACTGCCAAGTCAAGCCAGAAATATCTGTGAGGCCATCTTTGAAGCAAAAAGGAAGATTGAGGCATCTGATACCAGTCAAAACTGGCTTGTGGTTCTCAATGAGGAATTAGCTAGTTAACCTCCTTCAGAATCAACCCATTGCAGATGGGGGAGATTTTCGTTTGAGGCTTTGAAAAAAAATTGAAATGCTGCAGCAGACAGTTGTTGCAACACAACTGGAACCAATCGCCCCATTCTTGCTCACCACATCCCTATTATTGCACACGTGGCCCACTTGGAGGCCTGGGAATGTTTAACTCGGCGTGAGAAATAAATGAAGCTGTGCTCTTTTAGACGACGACGCTGCAAATTTTTTGGAAGCCCCGAAGCATGGTAAAATGAAGGTTTAGATTAAAAAAAGTAAGAGATCAGAAAAACCACAACACTCGCCTTCTTCGAGAAGAAAGAGGAGGGGATCTGCTCAAGACGGCACCATGTGCTCTTTATTGGGTGACAGGAAGCCTTAAGCTTCACAGAGAAAAACCAAACACATCAGAAGCTGTTTTCTTTAGTGTGCAAGTCCTTAACTGATAAGACGAGTTCTTCATAGAGATAGCTTTTCGATGTACCTGAATAAAAACCCCTAGTTTTTCTGTGAAATTTGAACTCAGTGGGGGATCCTTGGAATCCTTCAAGAAGCCAACAAACAAAATACTGCAAACAAAAGGCAATGGAATATAATCTTTATAAAGCTCCTACATCACATATAGATCTGATTTTCCCTAAAGTTTCGGCCTGGAAATCTTTAGGTATCTCCAAATTTTACTTTTATGATTAGTATATTTTAAATATGCAATGTGAAACGAAGTGCTCTTTATCAACTCTGCTAATAAATAAAACAAATGATATAATGAGAAATAGAACCAAGAGCCCTTCAATCAAAGGATCAATAGTTTACCATTCAGCTCATCTAGATGCTAAAAATGATAATGTATTGTAATAACGATATTATTGTTATATCACTGGGTACTAATCTTAAAAGGTTAGAATCAGAAAAAAAAGTTAATGAATTGAAATCTTAATAAATCATAAAAGTTTAATTACCAACACTCAAGCATTTCTTACAGGAACAACAACTTTATGTAGTTTTATATCGACAGCAGCATTTATCAAATCTGCGAATGGTTTAGAAGGCTGTGCCTCATTGCTATTTTCCATCAAAACATTCTGTTTTGAAATTAAGTCTCTTGGGTACAGCAGGTCCAAGCCTGGGCCTTTGCATTAGGACAGGAACCAGGATAGAGGACCAGTAATGGCTCCTGGGAATAGCAGATCCCTGGGCTCACTACACCAGACCTGTGTCACAGACCATTCCAGATCAGTTCAAACAAGCACCGTGGACTGGCGAATTCAAGTAAATTTGAATTGGCCTCAACATGGTATGGCTAGTTGCTGCCATCACACCTTGCAGGATTTGCAGACCCTCACCATACCATTGCACCCTCTAAAACCAATCGAAAAGCAAGCAGTTCATATATATGCAATATATATAACGACATAGAGTAGACTAATAATTCTCTTTGAAAGCAGAGGAGCCTCTATATTTGCACATAAATTGTGTTTCCTGGAAACTACATGTTTTTCCGTTTTGTCCGAGTCTTTGAGATGATACAAAATGTGTAAACAAAGCTAAAAAAAAAATAAAGTAAAAATAAAAGTACCAAGGTTCAAAAGCATTTTGGGCAAGGTAAGACATTGCTCTGTTTAATAAAAAAAAGTTTTCTGTTAGTTTTGGACCTTTTCTAAAGTTACAGTGTATGTGCATGGACTCCTAAGGTTACATTCAATACGTTTTCAAGACTTTTAAAAGACTAATCGATAATATTGAGACCTTACTGCAACACAAGGTACATTTACAAAAAAATCTACAGAATAACGGTTTCCCCAAAACACACTGTTGAGAACAAAAACAGCCCTGGAGTTATTTTATGAGGTCTCATTTGTGTAAAATGTTCCTGTTTTCAGAAAGGTTTCTAAGAACGATTAGAAGTAAAAAACAAGTTCCCTAAATGTTTCCCTGTGTATTTCTATACATATCACACTGTGATCCACTAAAATGAAGTAATTTTGCAATATACAATATTTAAAAACACCACAACCATGTAGAAACAGATTTTAGTCTGAGCTTTATGTGGTTCATTTTAGAAAAGCAGGGAAAATCTTATTTTCATTCAATCTTTTTTGACCAATATATTTATTAAAATCAATATCTCATAGAATTTCAATTAAAACTTTATGATTATTTTTCATTTTTACTATTTTCACCACAATGCAAACATTTTGAATACTGTTGAAGAGCCGATATACAGCTAAGACTTGTATTGAAGTATGAAACAATGCTCTGGGGTTATTAAGAATTTTCATAATAATTAGGGTTGGCAAACAAGGCTTCAGAAAACCGCTTTAATCTGTGATTCTGAGGAATTCATAACAAAACTTTGTTTTTATGTTTGCAGTACATTCTTAAAAGTAAAGATGGAGATGGTAGAACATTTGCTAGTGATTTTCAGAAGCAATGTCTTTAAACAACTGTCAGAAACTTCAGATTGTGAAACCGAGCTACCGCTACAGCAAACCGCTGACCGACTGTCATCATGCGACTTGCCACTTCACACCACTCTTTCCAGTCCATGCTTGCATGAATTATATCTAAAACCAGCATCCAACCATCCTCCAAACTCAACAAGGTCTCACTTCCCCAGAAAGCCTGCTGTACGTGGTGTTTACCGCACGCTCGGGGCTCATGTGCTCGTGGCCTCGTGCTGTGTGACGTGGAGTGGCCCCCTGCCCCGGCCCCCGGGTGTTCGTTCTATCAGTAATCATCCGGCCCACTAATGACTCAGCAAGCTCCAAACAGAGCCACATCACTTCCTCTCTGGCAATCAGCTCACTCTCCCCTTCCACATCCCATCAACTCCTGCTTCACTTCTCTTAATCCTCTCTGCAGTTTCTTCTTCTTTAAACCTTCACTGAGCCACACAGACCTGCGCTTGTTCTTGAACTCAACACTTCCTGTTTCTCACCGCTCTACTGCTCTTCGGTCTTAGTATGAGTTACTCAGGGACGGATTCCATTAAAAGGGACATTAAATACACAATTCCATATTAGTTTTCAAAGAAAACTCATTTGACTTAATCTTTGAAGAATACCCTGTTCAATAAAGACTACCCAATAGATTTATCGGCTAAGGGCTGAGACAAGACAACCAAACTGTTCCGATGATGACGCTCTGTAGTATTGTACACTTGCAGAGTTTTTGAAGAAACTCGTCCGGTGGTTGTTCCAAATGTTTTCACATGTTCAACGTTTTCTCGCAATCTTCTCTCTTCATGTAATCCCAGTGATCCCAGTTGAGATCAGGGCCCAGATGGAGCCTTGCCATCACTTCCATTCATTTTTCTTTGGTTCTATGGCTGTAAGTTTGGGGTTGTAGACCTGCTGCAGAATCCATTTGGGGCCAAGCATATGCCTCCCTAGTGGTCTTCTATGATTGATAATAGGGCCTTATTTTTTCCCATGTTCTGTAATTTTTTTCACCAAATACTCTTTTTTTCCATCTTAATTTTTGTGATTTCCATTTTTTACAACCAAAATCAGTGTGTTTTTCATTTAAATCACTAAAATGCACACAAATTAAATAGAAATGAGGTGGCCTTTACTCAATATGGTAATGTAACAGTTACATTAAAGTGCTTCAAAAACAGGCAACAAGTTAATAAACAAGTGCATAAAAAGCAACAAATAATGAAACATTTTTGACTTAAAAAAAAAAACACGGAACATTTCTTCAAACATAACTTGATCAAATTGAAGGACTAGTTAGTCCCTATGAGCAGTCCCTTTGTGTTAAGTTCTGTGCACATAGCCACAAAATCTTCAATAAATTCTTTTCTCAAGTCTGATGACTTGAATGTAGAAGCATTGTGTACTTTTCCTTGGCTTTTGGACACTATGTGGTCACTACATGTATTTTTGAGTTTCCAGGCGAGTATTGATAAAATCTGTAAACAGTTCACCTAACACATGAAAGTTATTCCTGAACTGCTCGACTCTATACTGCAGAATTAGTGTCGAGTTTTTTTCGCTGTAAAAGCCAGAGCTGTAGGCAGCCGCTCCGCCATGCTTCTTGTGCCGCACAGAATTGCTTCCATCCAAGCAGCTTTCCCATGACATACGTTCCTCTTCCACAAGAAACTTTTCAGCATTGCCTTTAAATTATATCAAATTCCACGAAATTCTGTGTTAGAATATAGATTCTGTTTTAATCGGTCATTTCTGCAATACTGCGATTGCGGAAATCATAGGTCCCTTGTACAAATCATTTACAGATGCCTACAGAAACTTATTGTACCTCTCTCCAGCCCTTGGATGAACAAACTGCCAAGTTTTGACTCATCACACCAGATGCTGCCATTTTTCTGCACCTAGTTCCTGTGTTTTCGAGCATACTTGCGTCGATTGGACTTGTTTTGACAACTCTTCAATGCTGTGACCGCTTCCAGACAGTAGATGGGTATAACTGGACGCTGAAGGGTAATGGTGTCATGTGTGTTGCATCCGCTGCACAAGTTTCCTTGGCCGGTCACTGAGACTATGATCCTCAACGTTACCCATTCCACTATGCATCTTCGAAAGAGCTTGAACACCATCTTGAAACCCCAACCAGTCACCTCATGTAGTCATGACAAGAAACAAGTCTTTCTCAACCTCGGCTTGGTAGCAAAGTTTGGCTGTTCCTCACCAATTTTAAGTCCCCAACACTTTCTGTTTCAGTTTGTTTTTGTATAGAGCAGGGTTCTGTCTAAAACTTTGACCTGCATAGCAGATAAGAAATGTAAAAGAGAAGCCAGACTTGGTAGGCCACAAAGGGTTAAAAGCATGAAACGTCTCTTTCTCTGCCTCTGATTGGCTGTGACTTCTATATGGAGTTGTGTGTAGAGTTAACAGTTTCTGTAACTGAGACGTGTTTGTAATCCCAGCCCAGCGCTGTGATGGCTTTAAAACACTCTTCACCTGTTCTGTGAACCGTAGTCGTCACCAGCTATTGGAACCCACATGTTCCGGGCCATAGACTTTTCCAGACAGACCAAGGATCTAAAGCCTGATATCACATTGCCCAAAATCAAGAAGAAAATGGTCCGCAAATCCAGACTGTCTCGTCTGTTCTGTTCCGAGAACAGTTTTATGCTCACACGGTAACTTCTGATCCGGTTCAGAGACACTTGCCTATAAACGTCACCAAAAACACGTAGCGTTTTATTCTATTACGTCTTTAAATTAGCGCAGTGGTTGTGAGTTTGTCGAACAGTAGTCGTGTCACATCAGGAACATTGGCAATTTAATCCCGTCCCACCCTCTCCAGCCCAGGCCTGTGTGAATCGTTCGCCAAAACCACCTCTGCAAGTGTTCAGGAATCAAAAGGTAGCTTTCACACTTGCTAAAAACAGTAGTATGCTCAGAGACAGATCCTGGACCCCAATTCTGACCAGAATCTGTGAAGATTTTACAGAAACACAAATAGAGAAGTCATTGAACGTATCGTGGTAGGGTGGGTGGAAAAATAGTTTATTTAATCAGAATTCATGCACATTATTACCAATTAAATCGAATGAAATCAAGTGATTTTTAATGATAGGCACCGAATGATTGGAAGTGATTTTAATGAGATTTAAACATGGTAAAGAATTTCATGAATATCCACAAATTTTTTCAACAAAAGTGGTATAAAATGTACAAAAATATTTTATACCACCCCCCCCCCCCAATGAACACAGTATATTTTATTCTAGGATGCATAATTTGTAACACTGCAATCACTAATCAAAACAAAAAAACATGACCATGTCACTTGAATTTACCATTTGAAAATAAATAATTTTTGTAGACGCACTCGGTTTTTTTTTTGTTGTTTTTTTTACTCATTCTTTGTTGAGTTCAATTTAAGATGCAGGACTATGAGCATGTTCACCTTTCCTGGATTGAGTCGGAGCGGTGAGGATATGTCTGCACTTTTTTGACGACACAAAAAAATGCACATATCGTGGGAATGGTATAACTTTTTTGTTTGCAATTTTGAAACTGTGACTTTTTCTAACTGCTGTAAACTGGTTATCAGTCCATGCCAACAGTACTGGGGTAAACTTATAGGGCGGCACTAATTCAAAACTTTTGCTTCATGTGAAGAATCAAAATAAAAAGCAACACAAGGTCTTAATTCATGCACTTTTTTTGCTATGAGCACATGGAAAAATGGAAAACCAAATAATTTTTTTTTTAATTTTAACATTGAAAACAAAATGATACATGGATTATGGTCAGAGGTCTGTGTACATTTCAGTAAAAATAGCGATGTGTGACCAGATTTTGGGGGTAATGAGGTGATCTATATAGAAGCTGTTGAGCATCTTAATATACAATAATAAAAATATGCAAAAAATAACATTTTGAATAATTTAAAAAATTAGTTTTGAAAACATTCTGGAGGCGAGCAGTAGTGTGTTGCTTGGTTTTGGACCATTTTAGTTATTAACCATTTTGTGGTCAAAATGTATTTTTGGGTTTGGCACTGGCAGCAATATACTGTATTGTCATGAAAGCAGAGGGGGAGAAAAGAATGAAAAAAATAGTTTCGTACCCTTTACGCAATGTAGCACAGGTTAGAAAGAGGAGCCATCTGTTAATTAAGAACCTTTGGGTCTCGAGCTATTGAAGAAAATGTCTGAAAAAATGTAAACTAAAATTGAAAAACAGACAGTTTTTTCACCAGACATTTGTTGTGTTGAAACCATAGTTCGTGCTTTTAAAAGAGAGACCAAATAAAGCCTTTTTAATAGTTCATATTTACATATCTGAAAGATAAATAATTATTATCACTATATTCAGGAAGGAAGGGCTGGCCTCAAAAAAAATCCTATATTTTTAATCAAAGCAAAATCCCATTTACAGTGAAAAATGGGATCTAATATCACTTAAAACAAAGTGGTGATGCTGGTAAAAAAAGAATTAATTCACAGTTTAAATTTAGTTTTTTCCACATTCACTGATAAAAAAATAAAAGAAAAATGCATTAAAATTTTTTAAATACTTTCCTTTCGTCTTTAAACACTAATTTAGATATTTACACAATAACATATAACAAATCTTGAGTTTATATTAAACACTAAAAATAATGAATTGCCGTCTCAGGTCATCATTCGACCCAACACTTCTTCAGGCGAGTGCTCCGGGGTCATTTCATTTCCTTTCTTTGTTTTTTACTTCAACTTTAACTCCATTACATTTGCACCCCCCATACCCCCCACCCCCTGTCTCCTTGGCCGGGGTCTTTAGAAGCAAGACACATGAGCACAGCTTTAGTTTCCTGTACTGTGTGTTCAATGTTAAAACCAGTTCCTCCGTGATCCAGATTCTCTGCAACTGATTTCATATCATCATTGTACTGAATCAAAGAATAAGACAAAAAAGCACCAAAATGCGGCATGGGAATCAGAAATGTGGGATGGAGGCATGCGAAAGGGCTTATTCACAGAAGCAGGAAACCCTGCCCTGGTTCGCCAACACACCATTCACACTCAGAATTGAACTCTGACTCCAAGACTTCCCATGGAGTGTTCTGTTAACGAAAACAAACATGAAGCTAACAAATGATAGATTAATTCATTCTCTAAAAGTTTTCCTGCTGGGCATCAAAACTGTACATCTGTCAAATTCACAATTATAAGCTTGAATTTTTAATTTAGCCGTATTACTACATAGGGGTGTAACGCTACACACTGGTTATGATGCGGTACGTACACGATCAAAAATTTGATTGATTTGCAAAACATCACAGATTACGTCATCGTTTCACTGTACCTGGTGGTGTCACGATGCTTTACGGCAACACATCGTAATAGATACACAAAAGTTTACCCTTTACGCAGCAGTATTTGACACTGGGTTGGTGGATGCGGCATTTTTTTGTTATATGAAGAAGGTTAACTGATCTGATGGCTACGTGAAGTCATACCATCAATAATAAAACTACTTTTGTTAAACAACATGTCTCATGTTTCTTTTGTTTACACAATTTTTAAAAAAGATATTTTTCCAATTTGTCTAATATTTTCTCACGTTTATCACTTTAAAAACATTAAAACAGACCTGATAATAAAATATTAATTAGACACAGAAGAGCCTTCGGTCACAATATTATAAGCCACGTTTAATACTATTAAAACATTACTTTGCTAAACGTTTCCATTGTGACATCATGTGATACAGGAAAACCATGACGTAATCCGCAATGTTTCGCAAATCGTGGATTTTTGTGGAATTTGTGGATCGTACTGACACACATCAAAATATTATATCTATGATATCCATCCCAAATGTACAATTAAAATAAAATTACCCTTACAACCCCGATTATTATACTGGTTATTTTACTGAGGTTAAACATTAAAAATGTCATTAATGTATAGCGAAACTAATTTTAACAAATTTGCCGTAACACCAGGTCTAGTGTGATATACATTCTTGTGTAAAACCAACCATACTCTAGGGGGCAGCAATAAAATTAGAAAAATCTGAGAATCTTGTTAAATATTCCTTGTTTCTGCCAAAAAGTTGTCATACTGCTGTTTCTCATCCTTTTTCACATATCAAAGCGTCTAAACCAGGGGAGTCAAACTCATTTGAGCTCGGGGGCCGCGTGGTGCATAATTTGAGCATCTGCGGGCCGGACCAAACAAATCATGTAGGATAATCATTCAGTGCCTTAAATGATTTATTCATTACATACATATTATTTATCCTTATAATAGTTCAACAAAGCACCAAATTCTGAAAGTAAAACAATTTGATGAACAAATATGTCCATGGGCGGCACGGTGGTGCAGTGGATAGCACTGTGGCCTTCCAGTTAGAAGTTTGCCAGTTTGAGGCTCGCTGGTGACCTTGTGCGCTGGCAGACCCCCATAACCCCAAAAGGGAATAAGCTGGTTGGAAAATGAATTAATATTTACACACACACACACACACACACACAAAATTTCTAAATGTATAATGTGCTTCAGAAGTCAGGAAAAACCCTTTCGCTTCATATTGAAACTCTTCATATCGAGCTCCCAGTTTAACTTACAAAACTGAACAGTGGGTCAAATGGAATAACTCTCTTCTCATTTTTTTAAAGGAATTAAGCAACAATATACTGCAGTTTTAAATAAACATAGCATAAAATAAACAATTCTACTGAGTTTACGGTTTTGTTTTCCACAAAAAAATCTGACTCTGATTTAAAACAAGCGTTAGCTTTAGCTTCGTACTGAAACTTCAGCCTCAGAATGTCATTGACATTGTTAGTAGTTTCCATTTGTCTCACTCTCACTCCAAAATCCTCCCACGGGCCGGATGGGTAGACTATGTGCGAAAAGCCAGGTTGTATCCCAGGAATATTTTCCCACTAAGTGTAAACTGGGGTTATTAGTTTTGTATATGGATAGGATACCTCAACCAAGTTGAGGTAAAAGTCCAGGACTGGTTGCCTATAATGTTAAGTAGGGGTGGAAGCTGCATAGGCCCTGGATGAGTGGAGACAATGCATGGGAAAAGAGGTTGTAGCCCAGTACCGGTTGGGAATTAAGGGTATGCAAGGGTGAAACTGATTTTACCTTGATGGAAAACTGCATGTGAAAATTGTATCCCAAAAATGGTTCCCTCCCAAATGTAAGCGGGGGTTGTCATGTTTTGTAAACAGATGAAAGACAGCATAGGTAAACCAAGTTGAGGTTAAAGCTAAGGAAAGGTTGTTGAATAAACCTAAGCTGTGGAGACTCTGGTTAGTACCAGGACAGGAGACTGCATGAGGAAAACAAGGTTGCAGGCAAGGACTGGTTGTTCGCCAGTGGCACATAAAGGTGGCCCTGTATAGTTCCTGGATTGGAGAACAAACAGGAACCCATTATTGGTTCCCCAATAAAGAACAGCAAGGGTGATGCTGTTTAGTACTAAGATGGTAGACTGTATGCAAATATAGATAGCATCCCAGAAATGCACGTCTCTGAATGGGGGCTATCAGGTTTCATACATGGATTGAAGACTGCATGGGAAAACTAAGTTGGATTAGGTAAGCAGGGGTGACACTGGTTAAGACCTGCATTGGTAGACTGCATGGGGGAAACAAGGTTCCAGGACTGGTTGTCAACTAATGGTAAATGTAGGCGACATTGGATATTTTATGGATAGGACACTGCATGACACAACAGATTGCAGCCCAGAAAAGTGATGCAAGGGTGATGCTGGTTAGCACCTGGATGGTAAGTTGCATGTTTGTATCCAAGAAATTGTTGCTTCTTAAATGTGAACCAAGTAGAGGTTACAGGCCAGTACTGTTTGCCTAGTAATGGTAAGTAGGGGTGGCCCTGCAAAGTTCCTGAAAGAGACAATGTATTGTAAAAGAGGTTGTAGCCTAGTAAAGTTAAGCAAGGGTGATGCTGGTTAGCACCTTGATGACTGCATGGGAAAACCAGGTTGAGATTGTAGACCATGATGTGCTGCCTATGGCAGGGAGATTACACGTGGAAACCAGGGGGGTATTCCAGAAAGCTTGGTTAACCTCTGGGTTGATTTACCCTAAACAGGCATACCATGAGTATGTCGGTTCCAAAACACCTGAGAAGAGTTAGTTTAATCAACCTCCAACTGGTTACCCAGAGTTAATGCGCGTGCACGGTGCATATATAAAGACATTTTCAATGGATCGCCGATTTCACGAGTCACCATGGAAAGTCAAAGCGAAAAAAAGAGAGCGGCGTATTTCACAGAGGCGGAGTTGGAGGTTTTAATGCACGCTTATGAGGAGTTTAAGCCAATAATATTAAAAAGAAGCAATACAGCTGCATCAGCTAAAGCAAGAGAGTTGGCTTGGCAAAAAATAACGGACAGAGTAAATGCGTGAGTGTATTAAATTACAAATTTGGTATTGGCTCCCGTTTTATTATAATACAAAATAATGAAGTATGACTTATACAGCCTTTTAAATATGTTATATCACTACGAAAATAATTAATACATGTATAGATATACATAATATGACTAAATATTAAATATGCGTCATAGATTTCACTACAAAGGACAAACCTGCCATTCTGTGGAATTCGTCTTTAATAACAAGCAGAGGTTTATGGCCAGGGAACTGTACAAACGTGGGTAAGAACTGTTTTTAAGTGCCAGACATACTGTACGAACGGCTCTACACACAGTTGCCTTTCCCACATGCTCTGAATCGCCCACACTGTACAAAAAAAGTCCAGACGCAAAAAACCTAAGTGCTATTCACAGAATGTTTTCTGTGCTAAGCGCAGAACCGCGGTTAGTCACATTCACGATATGCGGTTTTAAAAGACGTGTTAAATAAACTAACGAATCTTTTGAAAAACGATAACGCTCTTTCAAATATTCATTAGGGTATGCAAACACATCAATACGCGGTCTTATAACCCTCTCCCGACGAAAAAAAAACCTCGTATAATTTGTGCTTCTACGTCCACAGGATCCTCATCAAAAGGGCACGCCATGCTCACAAACCTTCTGAAACGAAGTTACACCGAAACATAACCTGCTCCCGAGCAGGTTATCTTCAGAGAGTCAGTTGCTATGGTTACATACATACCCAGAAAGTTACCTCCGTTTTTGGAACCGAAAGTTGAGGTTATCCACGAACTTATCCTTAAACATACCCAGGTATGTCACATAACCTGCTTTCTGGAATACCCCCCTGGTTGCAGCCCAGGATTGGTTGACGTGATGACTAACCAAGGCTTTTGAATAGAATGGTTGATTTAATTGGCTACACCATTTTGTCTCTTATCTACCTGTGAGCAAGTAGAGGGTGCAGAATATAAACACAGCTCCCCACCCTCAAATATGTCAAGTGCTATGAGTAAAACCGTTGACCATAGAAGAAGACTGTCACAAAGTGTGAGGCTTCAAATGAACAAAAACCTAAAGCAGAGACTCAGTGGAACTCAATCAGCGATCTCTGTGTCACTGCTCTACAAACATCCAGCGGCTCCACACACACAATGACAGCATTCTTGCTTCCACCGCAAGCATGATACAATGCTACCTTGTCATTCCCCCCCCCCGTCCTGATGGCACAAGCCCACTGAACAACTTTTCTTTCTCCGCTCAACAGCCACATGAACAAAGCACACAAGTGTGCAACATTGATAAAAAACAAAATATTTTAATCATATTTTTAATGGAAAACCAGCACAGAAATCTCATTGCTTCCAAAAAAAAAAAATGGTTTTCATCGGCTGGTTTTCATCATATTTATCGGCTAACGTTTGACTCAAATGGTTGTAATACTGGGGCAAAAAAGTATATGATGCACTGCAGATTTTTTCCAACAAGAACTGAGGCATTCCAACTGTTATTGGAGCCATTTATTGTCTAACAGCTGTCTCTTTGAGGAGTTCAAACTGTTGAAAAACTAGAAAATGAGATATTCTGTTGAAACCAACAAATCGCTACAACTGCCAGAAAAATGGTGAGGGATGCAAAGAATCATTTCAGCTGAAATACAGGGCTCTCTGAACAAATGTGGCGCAGCTGTTTCAAGGAGCACAATAAGGAAACACTTGAAGAACAAAATGGGTTGAATGGCCAAGTAGCCGCTTACAATACGACGAAAAGCCCAAAGACAAGCTCCAAACTTCTGGAACTAAGTTTTAGCGGTGAGAAATGTAACTTTTTGGCCACAACCATAAACGGTACATTTGGAGAGGAGTCAACAAGGCCTATGATGTACGGGGCACCATCCCCACGGCGAAGCACGGAGGTGGGTCACTGATGTTTTGGGGATGTGTGAGCTCCAAAGACACTGGAAACTTGGTCAGAATTGATGGAAGATGAACGGAGGATGTTCTCAAAGGATCCTGGAGGAAAATGTTCATCATGAGCCCGGAAGCTGCACATGGGATGTTACTGGACATTCCAACACGACAACGATTCAAAACACAAGAACAAGTTCCACTCGTCATCGGTTCCACCAGAACAAAGTCAAGGTTCTGGAGTGGATCCCAGTCTCCTGATCTCCATATCACTGAAGCACTCTGGGGAGAACTCAAACGTGCCGTTCATGCAAGAATGTACAAGAGCTGGAAGCTTTATGCTAAGAAGAAAGGACTGCTTTACCAAACAGAGAAGACAAAGAACTTCATCGCCAACTACCTCAAGAGACTTTGACTTTAAAAATGCAAAATATTGAGAACTGGGGTAAATTAACTTCTAAACAGGGTCATTTGGATAGTTTTTGTTGTCAAATGCTTTTGTGTCATCATTCATAATCAGAAAAATGGCCAATAAATCAAACCGTTCGTTAGGGTGTGTAAACTTATGAGCACAACTATAAAAGAGGGAAAATCTGTCTCTAAGAATAATGTTCATATGGAGCCAATCACACATAATTCACCCGTTGGGTCTATAGCTTGTTGTTTCATACTAAACAGTATATGAATGTTCTTTATTTACCTCCCCCTCCCCCATACCTGGGTCACATTGCAATCTGATACACTTTAAAAAATATAGTTGAGTTTCATCAAAAAGCAGTTTTATGGAACTGTGCAGCCTGACGGCAACAAACAACAGAAAATGAATGAACAGGACAAACACACACGAGCAGCGTACTAGCAACAGATCACTGAGTCAGATCGAGACACACTGTGCTCTGTGAAGGGTGGGAGAACGGGGCCGGCGAGTGTGGGAATCATTCAGCTCCAAACACTGCATGATGCAACAGAATTCACTGTTTACTGCGAGGGAAAATACACACTGTTTCCTAGTGCCCGGCGGCATATGGCTTCTGAAATAAATTTAACTCACCAATATTTTGCTCAATTACTCTAAAAAATAAGCACATAAATTTACAGATAATCTGTAGACCAATAAATCTGGAGGATCTTGAGAGATCCGTTCAGGAAGAACGGGCTATTGTTCCTTCGGAGATGTGCTTGAGATTTGCTGTAGGGAACTATAGCAAATGACTGGCTGTTATCAAGCAAAAGGGTATTTACATTTTAATCTGAGAGCTATTCATTTTGAAATGTATTTTTTAAGTAGTTTTAATACATTTATTTCGATTTGTTATTAGAACCTTAATGGGATAATATTAGCCATCTTAAGTCCCTAAACGTTTTATGAATAGGACTTTATAAAAGTGGTAAAAACTTTTTTGGGGAAAGCGGTCAGAATGACAGGTAAGGATGAATATTTATAAATGACATGAAGTTAACCAAACAAAACATGAAAGGGTTTGTCTTTATATTGTCTTTATATCACAACTTTGTTTTCACAGATTTGGGGTTGCACAAACACTACATTCATGCCGAATAAACCTTTATGTTTAGAAATTTAGTGTTTAAAAAAAAGTATCTTCCTGTTACACGTCATTATTTAAAATGAATGTGCAATTTCACAAGAGGGGATAATACTTTTGTTTTCAAGTGTTTATGTCTATTTTCCTGCCCATTTTAAAAAAAGGTTTATTTTTAAAGTAGTTTTATCACTTCATCCTGATGAGTGCGTGTCGTTTTAATGTCCTTTACTATAAATAATAATAAATAAATAAAAATATTCACAGAGCGAAAAAGGTAAATAGTCTTTCCGGTTGTACTTTCCCCACACGAAAACGTTCGTGACCTCGTTTTTCCACACTCCTTTCCAAATAGATTTGTGGTTATAATCAAAACAATAAATACGCGTTTAGTAAAACAAAAAAACATTACGTAATTTAAACTCTTATCTTTCTATTCCACTAAGACGCCTTTAAGTGCGCGTGCACGAGCGAGCACGTGCAGTTTAATTTATTCAAACTTTTGTCAAATTTCGGGTTAAGGAAAACGTGCACGTTTCAAATGACGCATGTTTTTAAAACGGGTTTGTATTCCGCGCATGTTTAAACCGAGACAGACAACTGCGCGACGCCTTTAAACTGCCAGCTTAATCCTATGCATTCATCTTGACGTTGTAAATAAAGTTCTTATATAACGTCACGGCAAGATTAGAAGTAAGTACGTAATTGTACATGTATTATTACACTTTTGGAAGCACTACGGCGCAGCCTGAGAAAAGTCTCACGTTCAGCCTTATCTACGCGCACCGACAAACTTCTGGCCCAAACGAGTCGGGACTATCAAGCACCTACCGTTAACCTTATATAGGATAACGTTAAACACATTAGCATGCAGCTAGGAAGTTATTAAACATGACTTGCCTGCCAGCCGTGGTGTCCGTTACTTTCTCTGTCATGTTGGATGCGCGCAACAACAGCCCTGCGCAAACTTTCAGGAAGAAAAACGTAAACTTTTCAACGAAGCAGCGACAACCAGCGCCGAAAAATCCTTGACGAGCTGAAAAACTACAACTTCCTGTCAATTAAAAGTCCATTTTCGAGCGTAGACATTTTTATTTCCCCGACGTCCGAATTTAAAGTTAAATTACGAAAATGACATTTACAGGTGAAAATTAAAGGAATCGAAAACGTCTACTTTCAATATATCTGTTCCCAATAAAGTGTATACATAATTTAAAACATCGTCAAAAATGAGTCAGAGAATAAAAGTCTTTGTTTTTTTTCACTGACAGCTAATTAAAAAAAACTAAATGTTAACTAGTTTTTTGTTCATCTGAGAAAAAAAAACAATAATAAAATATAATTTTACTGTAACCTATCAAAATAAAAGTCATCAAAACGGCCGTTACAATTTATTTCCTCCAAATGCCCCCTAAAGTTTAATCATGTGTATGTGGCATTTTTAGAAATACAACAGAAAATAAATTGTGCATCTCATGTCGATGAATATCTGTGAATGAAAAAAAACTATATGCATTACACGCGGTAAAGTTGAGCCATCTTGTGGTAAAACTCGGTCTCACACGTGTTATGAACTTGTAAAAACAAGACAATTTTCAAAACAATATATGCAAACACTGATTTTATTTGTGGGCAATACAACATTCAGTTTAGTTTGTCGTTTGCATTAAATGTAATCTTCCTCTGTAAGGACATGTAAGTGACATGTAAATATAAAATACATTCATAGCATGTTTTTAGCATTTTTCCCCATTTCGCCAGTACCTGCTTTTAACACATCAAGAATACAATCAACTGAGGGTTAATGCACTGTTTTTTATCCTCTGATAAAACACAGCATTTTACAACAAATATAAAGAATCTGCGGCTAATTCTTTGTAGTGTCCCATGATTACAAAATTGCACACAATTCGTACCATAAAAAAATCTCACAACTGAACACATCAACAATCACAGTGTTAAATCAACACTACTGGTGAGGATCTATACACTGTGAATTAAATGAGTACATTTTTCAATTTTAACACCAATGACATCATTTAACAAGACGCTTCATTTAGCTTTGAAGTGTTTAAATTGCATGATTTTTGTGTTCAAAATAAAAACAGTTCAGCAAAAATCAATTGTTATTTGATAGAAATTATAATTCTACAAGGCTAATGAATTACTACCAGCTGTTCTAGAAGAAAACATACCCGGCAGTGACGATTTTGTGTAATGTAACCGAATTATTGTGTGTTTAAATAACACTCATTAAAAGAGTTGTCAATCAAGCTGTTCTTTCTGATGGATGAAAACACAATTTCTGTGATCATTATTCTTTGAAATAAAGGATAATGTTAAACAACACACTTTATATATGACACGATTAAACATTAAATTACAAGATAAGTCAAAGATTCAACTTTAAAGTCAAAACTACAAGATAAAATGTTGACTTGTTCTACTTATTTATGCTCCACCAAGCTGAAATTGAGTAACTACAAGACAAACTATGGCATCTTCATACTTAAATGGAACTTTTTCATTGATATTTTGAACTTTTTGCACATTTAGCAACAGCACTGGTTTAAATAAGAGTTTTTGAGAAACATGGGGAGGAAAAAAAGAAAAGGAGACAGCAAGTTGACTATAGGGACTCCAGTTCCTGACATAAAGCCTACTTTTTAGGTTTCATTTTTAAAGGTTCAAATTACAAAACACTAGTAACTGAGAGAATAATGTTGAGTGTCTGGGAAAACAGGAGAGTGGGGTACTGTCGATGTTAATGGACACTCTTTTTTCCCCTGACTTACATAAATCTCAGTTCTCCCTCACTTTCAGTAAAGTAAACCATAAATGCAACACATTTTCTTCATGCTTATGATTCGGAATGGAATGTGCAGTGTTCCCAGTGCATCTCAGTGAGATAAAAGCTTCTATCGTGGTTTTTACTCACTTTTTAACACATTGGTATTATTTTATATTTTCTGAACACAACATTTTGGTCACAGTAGGATGTGTATAACTGGTATGTTTATATAGGAAACCAGTGGCAAGCTCAATTTTGAAAATGTACAGTTAGGAACGAACAAAGGTTGAGATATAAGCATATTATATAATAGATATAAAACATGAGCTGGTCTGCTACAAAGCCACATTGTCAGAGGTGCTGTTACACATAAGGTTAGACATCATTTTGCCAAAAATGCTACTTGAAAGATTTGATGGTTCATCTCTTCAAATACAGTTCACACTCACCAGTAAACATCTGTTATGTTTTTTTTTCTGATTATTCATATTTCAATAAAAAAAACAGAGATCTGGTACCGACAAGTCTTGGTTTTTGATTAACAAGTGTATCTCAAATAAAACATACAACATAATCAGCGATATTGTAAAATCCGTCATAAGGAGAATTTCAATATATGGAAAAATCTCAGTTGAATATCCTAAATGAAGATTGGTCGTGGTGCATATTGCAACAAACTGGCGATAGTGCTGGAGCTGCATGCACCCTTTGATTGCTGCTTGCAGCTTTAATCAGATAAATGTATTCCCATTAATGGTTGGAGGTTTCGTAAGGGTTATTTCTTCAAAACACAGGAGGACAACGTTTGACAATGCTCAGAACCTAACTGTGCGGTTTTTTGTGGAATTGGTGAGTAATAATAATAAAAAAGGAGGGTTAAACTGAAAATAAAAATAATGGTAAATTATCAGAGCAAACGGTAAAGTTGTAAAGAATGCTCAAAAATGCCCTGGAGGAGTTAAGGGTTAATCATTATATATTTAAAATGACATTTCAATAAATGTTTTTAAAAGTGTCCACTTACATTGTTTTTAATTAACTTGTTAACCTTTTTATAAGTTTAAATGGTAATGAAGCCACTTTCAATCAAACAATGACAACTTTAAACATAATGTGTGTCTGTTAACGCCCTCTAATGTTCTGGAGTCAAACACGTGCAGCCACTGCCAATCTGTGTCTAGGTCTTAACAACGTTATAAAAACCACGTACGAAAATAGCTTCTAAATGCTAAATATATAATTGCAGTGCTGCCCCATAGTGGCTGGATGATATTACGCATCAAAGTAGACGCTGACATTCTTGTTTTTAGAGTTCTTAAGATTTTTCTTTTGTTGTACAAAACAAACAAAAGAAAATAAAAGAAACAAAGTAATGACTCGAATGGCCATGGTAAAAAAATTGTAAGTTTTGCAATGTTGACCTTTAACCTCAATATCACCACCAGCGTTTGTCACTGGCTTTGAAGCCACTCAACCCTCAGCTCCGCCACCTCTTTACCGTACCAGTCATGTAGTTTGGAGAAGCATCCCGTTTCGGGTGAAACTGGAATCTCCAGCGCTCCGCCATTGGTCTTCCTGCGAGGAGGAACTGGGGGTGGTCTAACTCCTCTGCAGTCTCCATCCCATACACACCCCTCGCTGAGACCATTCTCTAAACCAGAAGGTTTACTCCAGGAAACCCCGTTTTCTTTATGAGGAAGTCCTTCCGGTGAAGACCCCATAAGAGCAGCTGTGTCTCCTTCAAATTTGGCTTGGTTCTTCAACTCCCCCAACCTTGCTTCTCCTTGAATCTCCTCCAGCTGCCTCTCTAGCTCCTTCACCACCAGTCTCATGTAATCAAAACTGGCTCGCGACAAAGCCTTCACCCACGACTCCATCGCGGTCTGGTTCTCAGCAGCCATTTTGTAGACTTTGGCTTTGGCACACTCGAATTTGATAGCAAAGGCAAACTCTTCGGATTCAGACTCGCAGAGCTCCACCGTACAGCCTTCCAAGACGATCACTCCGATGGGTTCCCGGCTTTCCCGCTCCTCAAAGTAAAAAAGCATGTTGCCCTTCAGAATAAACCAGCGGCGATGGTACGCTGTGTTTCGCTCGCCTTTTTTAAAAAGGAAGCCTGTTTTGTCTGGAGGAGAGTTGCACGTGGCATAATGAGCCACACTCCTCTCATTCAGCTTCATGATGGCTAGGAGTCCAGAGACTAAAAAATAAACAAATAAAATCAATTCGAGCACACAAACTGAGCGCATCCCTGAGATTGTGGCGTGGTGACTTTATGCACCCGCAGATGTCATGCACCCTAACCCAAACTCCTTAAGTCCACCTGAACAAGGCATGCTCTTTTTATTATTTTTAATAAAAATAACTTTTTTTTTACTTCGTTCGCAAATCTTTTCTTTTTGCAAACTGATAAAGCTTACAATAAGATAGTAAACAGCTGAATAGGTCACTGAAATAACGCACTAAATACTGGCATCCAAGGAATATTTATGCAAGATCATTAAAAAATAATTATTAAATAATGAGTTTTAGCATTAGCCACTTTCCTCATCAGTTGAGAATCATTTTTCCAACATATTCTCCATTTGATTTCCATTTTTAAAATAATATTGATTACATTTAAACACATTGTGATAGCTTTTCAATGGAAAATGCCACGCAAGTAGATGCTACAAATGTTAGCAAATGGTAAAAGTATGATAAAGGTTCTTACTACGTACAACATCAAAGAAATTTCAATAAAAGTAGAGTGCATTAAAATGACTAAACAGTTTAAAAGTAAGAATCCTGTTCAATTTTGTTTGGGTAGAAGAAGAAGGAGGAGGACCAAATAATATTTAAGTACGAATTAATTAATGTAGAAATAGATTAATGAGAATGAACAAAACAATCCAATAAACAAATGCTTAAATAACAAAGGAAAAACATAAAAATGTACCTTTCATTGATTTATTTCAGCTATTATTATAATTTCAGTCATTAGTACGGTCAGTAACAAAATCCTGAACCCTGGATAATAATTTTTTATAACAAATAACAAAACTATGTTAAATATATTTTTTCATGAAATATGTTTTTTTATGGTACAAATATTCATAAAAACCTAGTTGAAACCAAGTGTTTCAGAAAAGAAGCATTATTTTTAGATTAAACACACATTTTGGATTTGTCCCCAATTCACCCAACACTTGGTTGGACAAATTTCCACACAGCCAGTTTAAATGAAATCGATTTGTGTACAAAGATGTAGATCACCTTTCTTCCAAAGCTCCTCAGTGATCGATTCTTATGTGGCCTGCTTCCAGATGTCCACCTCAAAAACAGCAGACCATCGCCGTCCCATTTCTGCCCTAAACATCATAGATGAAGTGAACAACTCCTCTTCCAAACTCTGAGCAGATTTACATCCAGCAAATTCCTCTTTCTCATAGTAATAATAGCTGCTGGGGATGACTAAACTGCACATGATTGAGGCTTAACAACAAGCCATGTGATTAAATCAATATTTAACAAGTCATTCGGTTCTATAACCAACATTTCCTCTGATAATAAAGAGTAGGTGTTTTAAACACCAGAACAAGCACATGTGGCATCATGCAATATGGTTTTCAATGCCCAAATTCAATTATTTTATAAAATGAAGCTACAAAATAATAGATAATATAAAAACTACAACACTGAATGTACATTGAACATTTCACACTTACAAACAAACTTTGTCACTTAAGTGGAAGCACATAACAAATTAGTCCATGATGGAGCACAGCAAGAGGTCATAAAGAGAAAGTGACCTAGAACAGACCCATGGGGTGCACCAGAAGTGACAGGTCAGTCAGGCTTTATGTCTAAAGTGGATCACCTGAACAAATTGTAAACAGTTGGTGAGATATAGGTGCAACCAAGATGGATCCAGAAAGTCCTAAGGCCTTTAGTCTGGTTAGAAGAATGTGAGCATCAGTAATCAACATGACGAAGATTGATTGAATCTTACTGCATCTTTCACACAGGTGATCAGATGATGCTCCCTTTAAACCCATAATCTCAGCTATAAAAGCAATATGTGAGCTCTGGGTTTTCTGTTGTTGCTATTTAGTCTTTTGCTATGGAGATAATCCTACCGTTAAAGCATCGACATTAGTCGTTTGCACTTGAACACTAACCATGACACAAAGAAATTGCAAACTGATGGACACAAAACGCACAATGAAACCCATTGGCTTTGTATTAGTGAACCAGAAAACATGTGTAAAGTCCAAAACTAATGCTAAATGCTAAATATATTAAGTTAACAAAACAGACATAGCAATATACCCACGCAGTAAACATTACATCCTGAGAGCCTGAAATAAACTCTATATGTGTTTTAGTTCACAACAGTCTTTGTTATGCTCGGTCTGAGCCTGAAATCAACCAACTTTGTTACGCGAGAGAAACTCGCAAAGTAGCGAGAATTCCTCACAGATGCTGGTTTAAGAACTCTGGGGTGTCTGTTTGACTATTTTAAGCGTTTTACCTGTTTTGAGCTTGTTATTGTATGCAAGCGTGTAATTTTCCTTTCTCCATTATTCTTTTCCTGGATGTGGATCACGTGATCAACTGTTCTGTTGACTTTCCCTTCCTTGCCGAATTTTTCTATCGTCATTGAATATTTTTTCGTACAAAAATAATAATGAAGCCCCGCTGTTACTTAGTAAAATGAAAATATTGATTGTAAACGTGTGTTATATGCATGTATCTATATGGTTTTTTTAATGTGTACAAATATTACGTATTTTACATTTGATAGAATTTTAATTTAAAACACCAATTATAACAATACTAAACACATTGAAAATATGACAATTTACGATTTAATAAATAGGTTGGTTAAATTTCAGTCGCGCTGTTGTCCAATCAACTGCGTTTTCAAACCGTGGCTTTAAGCGCATGCGCAGATCAAGTTTGTAATCTACGCTCGCCTGACAAAAACGTCTAGTAGTTAATTTAGCCGAATAATAAAGCCCAGAAGCAGGTTTTATTGAAAATGTAAATGTGAATCACACCTTACAAAAGTGAATAAAAACAACAACAATTCGAGAGATAGCGTTTTATTTAGAAAGAATTTTTTAAAAGTTGGTTTCTATGTAATAATACACTTAAGAGTGAGTAAAAAGGTCCTTTAAAGTGGCCTGTAGAAGTGCGGGGGAAGAAACAGTGCACATTGGTTGCACATCAGTCCATTTTTGGCTCTTCAACGTAATATTGTTTTTAAATCTATGACAGTAGTTCTGCTAGATCGAGGCAGAGCACACCTCTGACCAGTCCTCATCCAAAGAACCTGTAAAAACATTCATAAACAAACACTTAATATCAAAATAAGACACAGAAACTCCAGTGTGGGGTTCAACAAGGGAAAAACATCAATTCAAAGACAGCAGTGCTTTAGGAATACCAAAACCAAAGATGAAAAATGCACCATTTACTCTTCATTTAAACTCCATTTAAACCACATTTAAGTGTCTAAATGCATCTACATTTTGCAGATGCCTTTAACCAGAGATATTAACACTTTCCTGTGGTTCAATTGGTAGAGCATTGCGCAAATAATGCAAAGGTTGTGGGTTTACAACCCAGGGAGAGCTGGAACTGACCCAGAATATGTTCAAAATGTTAGTCGCTTTGGACAAAAGCATCTGCCTAATGTAAATGTAACAAATTTAGTCAGTTCTTGTTTTCCCTGGGATATGAACCCTTGATCGTTGCATTGCTAGCGCATAACTCTACTGACAGAGCCACAGGAAAGCTTGAGTTGGGGTTATGCTACTGGCTTATCAAACAGATGTGCCTTGAAAAAGTATCCATTTTGCACAAGGAACAGTAAATGGTGCCCAAAATTTCATTTTTGTTTGAGGTTTACGATTAACAATACACAAACCACAGATTTGACAAACACGTCCAGTTGGTTCTTTCTGCATAAAGTTACACCAGAATGTTCAATGCTTGCACTTATCATCTCATGACTAAATGTAGCCAGTGTGAGCATGCACACGAACATGGTTAAAAACGCATGAGCAATGAGCTGGCACTTTTGTTCATGTGATTGAAGCTGCTGAAATCACAGTGGTGCTCAAGCACAAAACAGTCTCTGCAAGCACCAATTCAAAACGATGCACCTGATGCATTGTGCACGAATAAACTCACAACTGAAACAAAAAAGCACAGTCTATTTGTCTTCTATGTAAACAAGAGAGTGTTTGAAGTGTAGAGTTGCACAGCGCCACCTTCAGAATCAGGGCCTTTTATTCAGCTCCATCTAGTGTTTGCGCTCAAGATTGACAGTTTTGCAAAGAAAATGACATACACACATAAAAGTGAAAAAGATAATTGAACACAATAGTAATAAAGATAAAAAAGCTTCTAGATTAAAAATAAATGTTCCAATGGAGATGAAAATGCGATTTAAGGAATGGATGCCTTTGGTGAATTCTCATCTGCACAAGGCTCTGCAGACGCTACATTGTGGCTGAAATGCTCCTGCTCTTCTTCTCATCACAAATGTGGCACAAAAGTTCGCAGGGTCTGATTTAGTTTGTGAAAAGATGGCCGATCGGTGATGTCACGACTCCAGCAGTGCATCATGAGCGCAAACAGAGAGGATGGACAGAGCGGCGGGGCACAGAGAAAGATCTAGAGATAGAAAAGGAAAAGGTTAGAATTGCTTGTATTCATCAGTCACTGTTCTACAACAAGTGCTGAGCTAGAGATAAACACAAGGCCTGTCTTTAAGCAAATACGCTGCAAAACAGCTCATGAATATTCATGCGTTTAGGAAAGTATGAAGGTGCCATGTGTATGTTCTCTTCTGATTACATTCTGTAATTAAGTTTAATTACAGTGCTGACAGTTCCATAGTTTGCTTGTAAGCTGATTAGGAGCTAAACCTCTTGACCTGTGCTATGTTGTAAACAGACTACATTCTTAAATGCTCAGTTTGCGGATATGGTATGTGAGTGCTCTCAGTGTTGGTGCTTCGAAAGTGTTGATCCTGGATGTTGTCACTGCAACCGTTAAAAACAGTTTTTGGGAAACCTGTGCTTTTAATTCTATAAGGATGAGAATGAGGCTGCCATGTGGTCGTCTTCCAATGAGCCATTCTCAAAGGGACTGAATTTAGCAATAGATCAATTGAAAACAGAATTTGTATTTAAAGATCAGGAAATGACAAACTTCCCAAATGGAACTCGAAGGTGTGTTTGTGTGAGTGAGTGAGTGAGTGAGTACCGGTTTGCCTTGGTTCCTGAAGAACTCCCCGGTGTTTTCGATGACCTGTTCATCAGAAAGCAGGCTGTACGGCTGCTCTTTACATAAAGTGAATATCTCCCACAAGTCACACCAAACGCCCAGACATCACTTGCTGTGGTGAACTTGCCCTAAAAAAAAAACAGGTAGAAAGTGGCTTCAATAAAAATAAACAAAAACAGAGATTCACTGATCTACTGGATCTAGGGATCAGACTGTAACAGGAAACTGTAGAGTTAGAAATTAATAGCGTATAAAAGCCCCCGATGAGTCAGTTTAGTGAAGAAAACAGCAAATGCAATGCGGCATCATGGTAAATGTGAGGATAATGCAGTGCTAACGTGATCAGGTTTCAGGTGTGGCAAAAATGGATGCAGGTGCATTGCGCTCGTATTTCAACCTGTGCTCTTCGCTAGTTTTAATCTCAGTTGTTTTGTTGGATGTTTAACACAAGCTGTGCTTTATAAAACACAGTGATAAGAGGAATTGGTGTAATGTGAAACACAATCATTGAGAGAACGGTTTATAAACCGTGTGCTTTTTCCTCACCAGTAAGATGCTCTCCCAGGCCATCCAGCGAATGGGGAGCACGGCCCGGCCCTGGATGCGGTAGTAATCACAACTGTATAGGTTCCTGCTCATGCCGAAATCTGAGATCTTGATGGTGAGGTGGCGGTCCAGCAAGCAGTTTCGTGTTGCGAGATCACGATGCACAAAGTTCAGAGAAGCCAGGTACTTCATCCCAGAAGAGATCTGCACTGACATGTGCAGCAGGTCCGCCATGCTGGGGGGGGGGCACAGAGAACAGAGAGCTCCATTTGTACTTGAGTGTCAAGGCAGACACTCACGGCATATGCTGATGCACACCTAGCAATCATTGGAAATTTGTGCAGCACCAAAACAAAAAGAAATGTATAAAAGTAGTGTAGAAATATAATTATACTATTCTTTTAGCGCAGTATTTTTCACTAAATATTCATGGCAGGAAGTTCATGCATGTAGGGTTGACATATACATTTGATTTAAGTGTTCCGCTGTCATGAAACATCTGCAAACTCTCAGTGGAACGCAACGATGCCAACGGTGTCTGGCTACAGACTTTCACTGGCACACTTCGACTGGTACTCTCCTACAGCTGGACCAGTCCTCACTGGCTCTCTATTGGATGGCACACGACACATGACTTCATCCGTTTCTGAAGCACAGTATGGACACCAAACTTTAAAAGTGTTCCGTCAATGTACAGATTAAAATAAATGTTCAAAATATTGTGCTGTAGTCTTTTCCCGTAATCGCTCATGTGGTTGACTTCTATAAAAATGAATGTGTTCCTTGTGATTAAAACTGTACTCCTAAATATTAAAATATAAAACTGAGTAAATAATATTGTACTTTTTAAAATTGTCATTACGTGTGGTATCGTGGATAATAATTACAGATTCACATATTCATTTCTGCATAGAATAATACGGTTTTGTGATTGTAGTACATTAAAAACCGGTAGAGGGCGCTGTGGTGAATGAGGTTTCCCTGGTTTAAAACGTGTTATAGAAGACAAGAGAACGTAAGCGTAATGTAGAAGTGTTGTTCCTAGAAATAAAGTACAGTTAACTTATGCAAAGTGTCAGAAGCTTACTTTATTTAAAGATTCAACACAACCTAAATCTTTTGTCAAATTAATTTTAACTTTAATTATTTGAGTAGTTTTTTAATGCGTTTGCGCGAGCGAAAGAACATATGAGAGAAAAAAAAGTCTGAGAGTGGCAGTCGAGTGACGTGTTAGAAGTCATAACAAATATTAACGAATATTATTTGAGCTAAAACATACTGTGATCCACTTGTGATCAGTGTACAAATGTTTTGCATCTAATGTGGGCAAAAGTATCCGTTACAACATACTGAGATTTTCGAGCGGTAAAAAACGTTAGCCGCGAAGCTAATATTTCAATGTGAAACGCCATAGATGTATGCTAAAAACATTGGCATTTTGAAAAAGTGCGACGAAACGTCCTTTTGTGTAAAATAACTCTTTATATACATACAAAATTATAGAGATGTCAATTTTATGGATGTTTGACGTTGTGTGGATCAGTGAACAACTGATCATGAAGATATAATCAGACTGAGTGAATGTAAAGATTGTTTTAACTTCTCTGTTGGAGTAAAGTAACTTAACGTTATATCTTAAACAGAAGTAAAAAGTTTAGGAACAGGTGAAATAATATTATAACAATAGTTTTACAATAAATTGAGATTTATGTTACAATTCAATCGCTGTGTGTGCCTCATTATTTTGCTGGTTATATTTAATGTAACCAGGGTTATAAAACAAATGGAACCGAGAAATGTAGTTAAGTGCCATTTATCGAAGATGCTTGTGATGATGCTGCTGAAGAACAGACCTGACAGAGGGGATGTTGTTGGCATGTGTAAGCGTGCTCTCGATCTCTCTCTGAGAGAGGAACATGTTTAGGTCTCCGTTCTCCATGTACTCGGTCACCATGCAGAGAGGGTCTGAGCTCACACAGACACAGAGGAGCTGGATGATGTTGGGGTGGTTCAGGCGAGACATGATCTTGATCTCCTTTAGAAAGTCGTTCCTGAAGCGGAAAAAGGAAAAGCTCAAGGTGTCCATCCTTAAAACTCTGGAATATACCATAGATAGGGATCCAAATCTAACAAGGCAGCTGCTGCCTCTCTGTATCGTCTTGTTGGCCACAAGACCCTTGCTTTAGATGCTTGCTACGAAGGAGAGAAAGAAGTTTTTGATCCCCTACTAAATTAAAATGTTTTTTAAGTCGTCAGTTCATGAATCGAACATTAAAGTTTAATAGTGAGAGACAAAACAGCAAAGTGTTTTTTATACAGTTTTTAACCCCAACCTAGCATTGCTGGTGGCATCGGCTCGAAGTTGTTTAACTGCGACCAGCACTGGTTTGCCGTCCGGCTCAGGGAATGCAACGCCTTCACATAGAAACTGTGCCAAACCTCCAGCCTCACAGAGATGCACCTGAAAACACCCACAAAACCCTTTTAATCCCAAAGCACAATCAATGATCAATGACGTTATATAATCCACAAAGATGTGAGGGCTCACTATTCTACTAGGTTTTTAGGATCTTTTTGGTTGATTTTCCAGTTTACCTCTCCAAATTGCCCCTCTCCCAGCTTCTCTCTGAACAGTAGCCTGTTTCGGGGGAATTCGGCGACGGAAATGTCTTTCCGCGTCAGAGAGTCAACGGTGAGTGCTGGGACGGCATACATGTTGCTGCCCGTGACGCCCTGAAGCCGGATGATGTCGGTTTCAGCGTAGTGCGGCACACTGCTCTGAAAGCCCTGGTGAGGGGTGCAGAGAGTCACGTCCGGTTCTGTGTATCCTCCACTGCAGGCTACAGCGACACAGAAGGATGGAATTCATTTAGCGCCATAACAGAAGAACAGATTCTTGGAATTTTTCTGTGTACAAATTGGAGAAGCGTATCTGACTGTAATCTTTAATAATATATTCAGCAGAATCTCACACAGCTGGTTACACTTCAGTCCCACCACTGCGTCTATGATCCTCAGTATTGTTGTGCTTCTTCGAAAGTGCTTTGAAATGTAGGAGAGACCTTGCTGAACAATTACCTCGTGTCTTGTTGCTGTGTTCAATTTTGCCTTGACAAGAAAAGACTTCGACACACTGATCTGACTTTTTGGTTTCGTGCAACAATGCGCCTCGATCAAAACCACAGGCACCAACGGGACATTACATATTTGACTAAACGAGTGGTGCTGATTAAAAAAAAGAGTTTTGGATTGCCATATCAGAAGCAATGGCTCTTTTCATGACGCAAGTAGGAAGTAAAAGAGCTGCTTGGTGCCACATTTTCATAATACCTTCTACATAAACAGAAAAGAAATAGCGCACCACAAATCCTCTGTTTTCTCCACATTTTTGTCAAACAAAGATTTTTTCAGTGTTTTTCCAATTTCTTCCCTGTCGTCATCATCTTCTTCTTTCCTGTTTCCCTGTGTGGTGCAGAGTGCATCTGTTTGTACAGCAAACTACATCTTCAGACAGAGAGGGTGATTGCATCAGTATTTCCTCGACCCAGTTGAAGAGCACCCTACTGAGAAACCAAATCTCAGTTTCGATCGGTGTGTAGATGCCTAAACACCATTTCTACCTTATCTTGGCTGCAGAGTTGCTGTTCCTCACCCAGTTTTAAGCCGCCTACATTTCTGTTTCAGTTCATGGCTGGGTTTCTCTACATGTGACATTGGTGATCAGCTGTTTGGTATATTTAGCGGATAGTACACCTGATGTAATCCTTGACTTTGAAGGCAAAAAGTACTAAAGCCACATACTGGTTATCTTTGGTACTTTTGAGCAAACCAGCCTCAATTCTTCAGGTTCTTCTACATCCATTTTGAACATTTATCAAATAATTTCTGAAAGAATTCTTTGTTTACAGCATGGAAATAATAAAAAAAAGCACCACGGCAGGTAAAAATGTAAAACTAGAACAGATCTCAAAGGGTTAATCCCTTGAATAAATAATACGCATTATTTTAGTTTTAGACAATTCTCACATTTAACCTCCAATGTATGTTTTTGGCACTTGTTTATTTTAGCATTACCTTTCAAGAGTGTATTGCTCTATTCTCGTATCTCAATTATTTTTATGTTATGTTTGTTTTTATTTTAGCTGTACCTGAACAACATGTCGCTTGAATTCTGAGACGTCACTCCTCCATAGCTAAACAGGAAACTACAACAGAATAATAGAACTGCAAGATCTTTGTTCTGCAACTAAACACTCTGTATTTTTAGTGTTGGTTATTTCCTGCAAGAAAAGGGTCAATAAGGAGGAAGCTTACTTCTTGATTGAAGGAGCATTGAAGTAATAGAAAATAAAGAAAAGCCGAAGAGGAGAAAAGAAAAACTAAAAATGAACAACACTTTACACAGTCCCCGTTTGCAAAGTTATATCCTGCAATAAATTAGGAGCTCACCAGAAAAAACTAAAATGGGCTTCAGTTAATGCGCGGAAGCTTTACTTATAATCAGAGATTAAAAGCTGACAGTACACCAGGTAAAGTGTGAAGTATTGTGAACACAACACTCATCACATTTCCAGGTTAACTGCACCACAACTGTGAAAGTTATGTTCTCCTGTGTGCACTGAATCCTATGGTGCATCACGAACATCCTTCACTTCTTTTGCTGAATGAAGACAATCATTTTGCATTGGTCTATGCAACCCACGGTAAAATCAAGCCTGCTAAGGAAACAGCCTTGCAAACGGGACGGGGCTTGTGAATCAAGTAAAGGATTCTTACCATTTAAAAGTCATCAGTCAGAGGAACGTCAGAGACTGCAAGAAAAGGCTAGAAACCCAAGAGAAGAGGAGGAAGAGAAAGCAATGTTTGGCAGTGTGCAAAAACAGGTTCCTTTGAAAAAGCAGAGAGAAAGAACAAGATATTTGATTTAAATCCCTGCGTCAAACTGATTCTCATTTCAAGATGAAGAGTTATTTTGAAAACAATAGTTCAGAAAGTATATTTTACTGACTGGCCCTCTCAGACTAAAGTCCTGCCCTCCTTCTGATTCTGATTGGCTGCATCTCGAGTGTCTTCCAATCATCAGCGAGGTACAGATAAGAATGCTTTACCATTGAGGGTTTATTAGTTCAAAACGGCAGGAGAAGAGTAGAGTGGAGTGTGAGATCTGGAGCGTACCGGGAGGCTCTGTGCTATGAGATAGCTCTGGAAGTTTGCTCCTGAGCTCAGCTGGATCCTGATACGGGGGGTTGAGCAGGAAGATCCGCTCGTAAGGACTGTCCAGAGATACTCGAGGAGGCACCGGAGGAGTCTGCAAGACGATGGTGTCACTGGTGGAGGACAAACGCACCGCCACCTCTTCCTCTAAAATACGCCTTGGAGCCTGATGGAGAGAGAAATTCTATATTTTTAGAAATGATATCACTGCCATAGAATTATGACAACGATAAGTGGCTGAATTTATGTAAATCATCATAATAACATGTCAAAAAAAAAAATATATATATATATATAATTTATAGGTTAACAGACCATTCCTGAACCTCAGTAGGGTGGGCTGACATAAATCCCAGGTGGGCCATTTTTTTTTTTTTACTTTGTTTTTAGTGTTGTCAAAATTAGTGCGTTAATGCATGCGATTGATTCAAAATAAAATTAATGCAATTTTCTTTATTTTTGTGTGTTCAGCATGCAAAGAAGAACAGATAGAACCAAGGAAGGATTTTTGTCATGTTATAATAATATTTTCTACCATTTCATAGTTTTTCCCATGTATTTACATCTGCCTTGGTCATGTGATCCGAGTTCCGTCACATGATCGCTCATTCTGTTTCCCTGCAACGCACACCTTCTGTTTGACTACGTTCAGTTCATGAACAAAGTCTGGTCACTGGTTCAGTCAGTTTAGTTTATTCCTCCTCCTTTGAAGAAGTCGTATGTTATTCAGGTTTTGCACAAGAGGGTCTTTTACGATTGCGTCAGCACCAAGCTTTTGACACACCCTCCATCAAAGAGCATCAGGTGGACCAGATGCTCCGGCATAACGCTGGTATTACTTTTGCAGGCCAACCAGGACTTTGCGCAGGCCTTCTGCCTATTTAACCGACAGAGCTGGGAACCAATGCAAGATATTCAAAAAGCCACAAAAATATCTTTGCAGCCACAAGTATATAAACAAGGTGTATAAATAACCGGTTACCCGAGACGCTGTTTGATTTGTGATTGGACAACGATTCACTACACAACCCTCACAGCTGAAGCCGAGGGTGGTGTGGCCATATGGAATCTACTTCTTGTACACATCGAAAATGGATTTATTGACATTTTCACAATAAAAACACTGGGTGTACCTTCTCCAGGACTTTGCACACATACTGACACCACAGAATGAGGAAGATGATCACCACCAGCAGGAGAATAATGGTCACCAGGCAGCCAATCAGAATGGACGTGCTGCCCTCTTCAGGAGGCCCATTCTTCGACGGCGTCGTACTCTCATCTGCAGAAGAGAAAATGTTTCATGTTTCTGTCAACATAACATTTCAAAGAAATTAAGAATAAAGATGTTTCAAAGACATTTTTACCACAAAAGCCAAAACCGCTGTTTAATTTTATAACTGAAAAAAAAAACCCCATGCATTTTGTACGTTTTTGTTTATTTTTGGACCTCACAAGGTGTTACACTTAGCACTGAAGCAGTGTTTTAGGACTAGGATATGCCTTTAAACTAAAGTCCCCCTGTCATTCGCAAAGTGGGAACAGATTCCAAAGACTCTCCATGTTGAGGAGCCCAACATTTGAGAGGAAAGAAGTTTGCAGCATGGAGTGAACTAGTTTTGTTATATATTTTTACCAGTGACTCTCCTGGGTCTATTGGTTGGCGGTGGGATTGGATGCGTACTATTTTCCTTAGCATTTATTAGATACAGGTGTACAACATGCGCTACACATATAAGTGAAATAAGTGAATTAAACACGTTCTCAAGTGCGATAAAAACTAAACTGCTGATAGAAGAGAATAATTGTTTTATAGAACTTTCCCTCTGTGTAGAACCGCGGGGAGAAAATATTTGCTTTTTATATCGATAAGCCATACGATCAGAAAACCACAATGGGTTTATTAGGACATTTAAAATCAACTTACAACCTGTTAAATGTCGAACACGTGATGAACTGGGCTAGGAACACAATGTTTTACCTGTCTTTTGCGTAGTTTGCGGAACTTCGCTGTTACCCAAGCGTGAAGGAGGTGTGAAAACTGGAGATCTCAGGGTAGGGAGCGCATTCATTTCTGCAATGGAGCACAATTAGGACAAGCTATCACTAAACATAACTTAATCTCAGAGAGATGCTATAAATGTAAACAGTACGAGTCCAGCTATCAGAGTCATATGTACTTAGAATATAGAAAGTAATTGTTTGTTTTGTCTATAAGCTTTTCTCTCTTTTTTTCCATAATTGTAAAGTATTTCACAGACTTAACTATCTGTAACTATCTGCAAGTTTATGTATATAGCGCATGTATATAGCACAATACATGCGCTATATACGTAAACTTGCCTTGCATTGCCTGCAAAATGGCAACCAATTACAATAGAGCAATAATTCTTTTGGATATAACAGCAGAAAAGGTAACCTAATTTCAGCTGAGAATAGCTGCAGAAATCCTGTTAGATATCACAGAATCCATAAAAAAAGAATACACCATGTGCTGGGAGTGAAGGAAGGAACCTACACTTTCAACAGTAGGACCGTAACTTATCTCCAGCTTTGATGCCCAGAAGAAGGCTGTCTCTTTTTGGTCCACCTTTTGGGGATATTCGGTTATAAACTTTGTTTGGTGCATTACATTATGTCTCTTGTTGTCTCATGTTTATGTAGCAGCAGTCTCTTTTATATTTATTTATTTTATATTAGTATTTGCAGGAATAATAATAAAAAAAATGTAAAAAGGCACATTTGTTTTCGTAAGAAAAAAAAATGTAAAAAAAAAAGAGACTCTTACATTTAAAATAAAAAAAAATACTAATGTTTTACAGTGATGCTGAATTCAGTACTGTCTTTTTACTTTTAAAAACGATTAAAAATAAAGAAATTAGACAAGCATTTGTGACTACGACCTGTTGTGGTGCCTTTTTTGGGGTATTTGTAAAAAAGTTATGGCAATACTAACTAATGAATAAAGAAAACAACGAGAAAAAAATTCCACATATTTTTTGTTAAAAAATACTAGCTTTATCACTTATTCTTTTACAGTGTAGTTAGATAATGTCTCATTTAGACACTCCAGTACAGTAGATGGCGACATGCAAAAATGGATGAATTTATTTACTTCTCTATGGATTTATTGTGACTTTTACAGTGTTTTTTCCACGCCCACTTGCAGCTCTGCTGAAACGGTATGTTTGACTCAACCAGTTTCAAAAATACTCACAACTCTCTCGTGTGGTTGCCGTTTAATTAAAATGCAAATGAGATCTAAATAACTAACAAAGAACAAAACGAAGCAGTTCTCAGTTCTCACCGGACTGAAAGGAAATCTCGCTGAACATCATCCACTTGTCAGCGAAGTAGAACCGGCAGCGGAGCGCCGTGGCTGATCGGTGCAGTAACGGGACGGTCACGTATCGAGCGCTGGGGTTCCGGTCGTCAAGAACAGTGTGGAACTCCACCGGCTCCGACTCCCACTCAGAGATGAGAAGCAGTTTAAATACACAGGAAACAGACGAGAAGATCTTCACACCCCGAGAGAACATGTTGTTACTGTGAACCTGCACAAAACATTAATCGTTAACATTTTGGAATGCAGAGGAATCATCCTCCTGAAGCCCGTGCACAAAAAAATTAGCTTTTCCATAACTTTATCTCATTCAGACCTTCATCGAGGTAAAGTTTCGCTGGCAATCAAACTGAAACTCCATCTCCACAAATCCAGGTCCTAAAGTGTCGTTCTTCCAGCCCACGTAGTCGTATCCAGGCCACAACCTGTAGGGTCGTCTCTGGACGAAATCATCCTGACCGATCACGCCATCCGTCAGCTGACCTAGACCTCCAGACAACTTCCTGCGGGAGAACAGAGAGAAACAGGAAGTTCTTAGCACCAGCAAGTCATTGAGTGATGAGAGCTCCTCATTGTTCTGTGACAGAATGACCCGGAAACCTCAGCCGGTACAAACGGAAAACCTGCGAAAAAGAGCTTTTATTACATATATAATAATAAAGTGCTCAGAAGCAGAAAATAGCGAAATTTATGATTTAACTGCACAATCCAATGATTGTAGCTCTGCCTAGCCACACCCAGGCCCCTCCCTACTCTGTGCAGGACACGCCCATTTCGTTCGCATCGTTTGAAAATGATCTCTGGCCGAAGATTCCTGAAACTTAAATTAAAATATAAAGAGATGAATTGACCTGCGCTCCAGAGCCCCGTCGTAGCAGGAGTCGTTGAGAGCCGTGATGGGGAATCCTGGAGCCATCATGGTCTGTCCCTCTGGAGAGCTGTACGCCATTAAGCCGTCTGCAACACCACAAAGTAAAAATGTGAACACGGCATCATCTGAACACCACCAGGTGCTGATGAAACAAAACTGTAACAAAAGTAAGTTTCCCTGGGGAACACAGGCCCTGCCCACAAACAATTCCTCTAGATACACTTAGACCCAAGGAACTCCGCCCGGTAGGATGTTTCAAAAATCTTGGTGAACTAAAATCTTCTGTGGGTGCAGCTTTCTCACATCCTTCTGCCTCTTCATGTAACCCCAGATGCACTCGATGGTGTTGAGATTAGGGCTCTGTGAGGACCATGCATCACCTCCCGTAATTCTTGTTCTTTATGCTGCAGGTAGTTCTTAATGGATGTGTGTTTGTGGTCATTGTCCTGCTGCGGAATACATTTGGAGCCAATTATGCTGTTCGACCACAGGAATTAATTTTTTTATGTAAAAAGCTTAATTTAGAAAATGCCAGTCAAGGTGCACTGTTTTCAAAATGCTCCAGTTACGCGTGGATGCGAAAACAAACAAAAAAAACGTGTTTCTTTGAGTTTTGGAGGTTGTGTTTGTCATTGTGGTCACGTTCTGTGCTTAGCAGCACTGTTTTGCTTGCAAAGAGCAAGTGTAATGGTGGACGAAACGAGGATTGTGTTGCAGTTTACTCTGTATCCTGGCTTACAGCATGTACAGGTTTCACAAACTCAATGCTGAATACTTATTTTACAAATGATACAAAGCCACTGCCACCTGTTGTTTTGGTGGAATCTTTACAGCAGTTTCGTGTGGATGCAATTCTTGCAGAAATTGCAGAGTAAAACGCAACCGTGATGAGTGGGGGATTAAGGTCTGGGCTAGTGTTGCTAGTACCCAACAATTCCGGTGCTAGGTGTGGTAAAGTATGAGGAACACCGGCGAATTCTGACGGTAACATTTTGTTTCTGTCAATTAAAAAGCTGCAAAAACTCTTGGCAAGCATTGGTGATCTGGCTGCACTCCTTACAGAACATTCAACCCAACTTCTGGTCCAATGGTCATATCAAGACTCTACTGCAATGCTCTTCTCGCTGGACTTCCTGCATGTGCGGTCAGACCCTTTCAGATGATCCAGAACTCGGCAGCTCGACTGATCTTCAAAGAACCAAGAAGAGCACACGTCACCCCTCTCCTCATCTCTCTCCACTGGCTTTCCATTGAAGCTCGAATCAAGTTCAAATCATTGACGCTGACGTACAGGACAGTCACAGGCTCCGCTCATTCATACCTCCACGAACTCCTCCAGCTCTATGTCCCCTCCAGACGCCTCCACTCAGAAAATGACCAGCGTCTCGTGGTCCCATCTCAGAGCGGCAAAAAATCTCTCACCAGTTCCTGGCTGGTGGAATTCCATTGCCGTCCCATTACGGAAAGCTGAATCTCTTTACGCCTTCAAAAAGCAACTAAACACTCTACTCTTTCGAGAGCACTTACTAACTTAACGTACTTACTTACTAACTTAACTAAAAAAAAAATAATTAAAAAAAATCCTCTGAAGCACTGATTTGAATTCCCTTTCTGTACTAGCTTGAAAGTGTTCTACGTGTATGTCTCTGATCAATCCCCTTTGTACAAAACTGCTTGATGTTTAATGTAAGTCGCTTTGGATAAAAGCGTCTGCTAAATACATAAATGTAAATGTAAATGTAATGCACTAACCCTGCCAGGGGCATCCGAACAGCTCCACTCTCATGCACACCGTGTGAACGGCATCCGTGACCGGAATCAGGCGCAAGAAGCGAGCGATGATGGGAGGATGGAGATCTCGCACCACCGTGTCATAGGTGTTAACGTTGCCATTTAATATCTGGAACACAAAGAGTTAGTTAAACAGGGTTTTTATATAGTGTACTGTGTAAACAAAAAAACTTTGCAGAAATGGAGCTGAACGCTCAAGGAACCTCCACTATTCTTCACCGTCGCCTGCAGATGCGTTTACTGTTGCTGCCATTTTTCTGCAACCAATTGAGTCGTTTGAACTTGTTTGTCTGCAGCTCTGTCCACACTCCTCCAGAAAATAGAGGAGTTGGGTCCCACCGGTTTCTCTACGTCTTCCGTTAATTAGCTTCTGGTAGAGACCTGATTGATGCAGTATAACTACCTTGCGTCTTGTTAACGTGCTCAATCCTTCTTAGCCTCACCTTGAGAGCAGAGTTTGGCTCAAAGTCTCAAACCTCTTACACAACTGTTTCTGTTTCAGTTCATGACTGGGTTTCAACCTACATTAGCAGCTCTTTGGTCTATGTAGAGGATCACACCAGACTCCAATCGTATAAAATCCCTGACCAAGCGTAACTAGAAGAATTGACGGTAGCAGCACCAAATATTGATTTAGAATCGGAGGATGAAATAAAAAAAATAGTTTCAGCCTCTGATCTAAGGTTTTAAACTGAGACAAAGCACCTCAACTGCTTAACAAATCTCTTAATTTCACCTCAATGCCAGATCGGTTCTTCCAGGAGATCCAGCGGTGGCCGTCTCTGCTGTACTCCAGACGGTATTTTCGGGCAAACTCGTTGCCGGAGCTGCGAGCGTAGCGACCCTGAGTAGCAACAACGGTGAGGAAGATGAGCTGCCGAAGGTCGATCTGGAGATACTGAACATCTGAGGGCTGCAGCTGACCCGCAGGACACCAGGCGCCATCTCCGTCCTCTCGGTTTAACCTGATCAACCAAACAAACTCGAATAACAAAACCTCAAAATGCATTATTTTCAAGAACTCAATGCAGACTGTGAATCACTTCAATTTAAATTCGGTGCAGTCCATGAATCTATTTAATCTACTTTCCTAAATATTTGGTTGGGACGAAAGCAATTAAATATTGGTGGATTTGGTACAACGAAAACATGTTTTAGAATTATTAAATCACAAAAAAATTATTTAAATTATTGTAGCCTTGTTTTAAAAAAACTCAAATCTGACGAATCACTTCCGAGCTGTAAAATCTGCTTCCGGCTCATTCTTGCTAGTTACATGGCGGCTGGAAATCGCGCACTACGGAGACCGTTCTGTGCACAAATGGCAAGAGAGAGCTCCTGTTCCAAAACCGCACAACCTCAGCGTCTACAGACAGCATTCCCCGCGGACTCAAGACGAGGGATGTTATAATTTAAATTCTGTTTCCCGTTTAACTCAAGCCCTTCTTTTCACAGAAAGCCGGGCGACACATAAATTGCAGAGGGAAACACTTGCCGCGATAAAACCGTATTTCAACGACGACTTCTGACGTTGTCTGTTGTTCTTTTTATTTCCAAAACTTTCCAAAAACTTTTTCGCTAGCTTGATGGTTTTATTTTGAAGAAATAGAAAAAAGTACAGGCTTTTATTCAAAATAAAAGATTGCTCAGACTGAAATGATGCAGTGGTGTGCTAAACTAATTTTTCATGATTTTTCCTTTATAAATCATTGATCGTCTGGTAAAGATGTTTCAGTTTAGTAAATAATCGGGTGGCAAGTATCGTGTTGGTGGTGTTGCTCGTCCTATAACTGGAAGGTTGGCGGTTCGATAAATAATGCTCTGAAAAAGTAAAGCGTCTTTGAGCATCTGGAAAAGCACTATATAAACTGAAGGTATTATTATTTTTATTATATAGCATATAAGGGACAAACACAGTGTTATTTGAAAAGTGAAAGGGTTTATATGATTTAAATAAGTGTGCAAGAGATATTTACATAAAATTTAGCATGTGTAATTTGATTTTGAAGAATTAACTCAATATTTTGTCGATCCCCAGAAATAACAGCCTCTAAACACTTTCCACAAGAGTTGCATGTTTAAATCGCATCCATTACGATCAAATTCCTTTAAGTTAATTTGATTAATCGATCGATTACAGTCGATTTTCCAAATAATCACGACGCCATAATGTCAAATATTAAATAATATTACCACGCGAAATCAAGGGTTCCCCGGCTTAAAAAAGTACGTGTCTCACCATTATAGTTTGTGAAAATACTTGTTAGAAATCAAGCCTTTGGAGGAACCCCCCTAGCCGCAGCCTTGGAGACGACTAGATAGGAAGGACCCTCGGGAGGCTTTGAGGACCTGGATTGGGACACAGCTATAGAGAACATCCAAATGCACCTCAGGAAGAGCACTGGCTGGTCTCAAAACCAGCGGTCTACTAACTAACTGTTTATAATTAATTATTTTAAATAAACCATTGGCGTAACTGTATCCCGAACGTAGCGAGAGTGAGTTACCTCGCATAACGAGGGCCCGTGGTTTCATACCACTGGCTGGAGGCATTGAGGTCCTCGTTCCGGATCCTGCCATCCTCCATCCCGAGGGGATAACGACAGTGAGCTGAGGAGGGCAAGAGCACGATGAAAAACGAGTGGTTTTATAATAATACTGAATGTAATTTAAAGCAACTTTAGAAAAAAAGGACACCGAGTATAAGCCTAAAGAAAATCCAAATGAGCAAAAAGAAACTCAGGAGCTGTTCCGCGGCTCTGTTCGTAGAGCGCACAGTGATATCGTTGAGGATAAAAGAGCTTGCCATATGTGTGAGAATCAGTTTTCCATATTCAGAGGTAAAATAAAAATCGATAAGTTTAGAATCGCAGTCTTGTCGCTGTTTATTTGGAGAAAATGAAAAGTGAAATAAGGGTGCTTTACATAAACATTAGAAAACAAGCAAATCTGCAAATTTAAGATGTTTTAAGGCCTGAAAACTAGGTTGTAGACCTTTTAAGAGCCCAAATAAACCCTGTATACACTTTCCATAACACCTTTAAGACCAGCTGATGAACGTGGAATGTGCTGGAAAGAGCTAAACAAACATTATTGTGTAAATTCAACATTTATCAATGTTTAAAACTGAAATGGGGGTAGGTTGGTGTGGGAACAGACGTCTCCTTCTTTGGGGTTGATGTGCGGGTGTAAGGTGCGCTCACCTGGATCTATCTGGCCATTGATGCTGGGTAGTGAGATGGACAACAGGAGATAAAGCAGCATAGCGAGACCTCAGTCAGTCTGACCACAGCGCAGGAGTAGACTACATCTCTGGAAAACACAGAAACACACTCAGTGCACCGTTGTTGGCAAATAAATACCGTAATACATTTCGTTTTAAAAACAGAACAATTGCAGAGAACGCTGGGAATTTTTCCATTGACTTTACATTTCTGACTACCTCCCTAGCAACCAAACTGTTTATTCTAGCAACCGCTTCTGAAAGCTATCTCAGCTTTGGTAAATGATAGAAACATGTCGTTTGGTTGTATTGTACTCATAGTGACAAAGGGGGAATATTAAATTGTCACTGACTCCTCCATAGCAACTAAACATTTTACCCTAGCGACCAAATCAGCAGATCAATATCTCAGCTTCAGAAAATGCTAGGAACATAGGACTTGGTATGTATCCCTCACAGTAAAAATGGGACCTTTTATTGAGATCCTTGATTCGAACCAGATTGTGTGCCTCAGCTACCGATGTAAAGAAATCTATAGCTCTGCTGAGGAAAATCGTTGAAGTTTGTGTACAAATGTTACTCATCTAGTTTCAGGTTGCACTTGTGAAAACTTTTGTTCTGATAATAAATAACTGTTCGCTTTCAATTTTGTTGATACTTATTTTGTGACATCATCCCGGCGTGCTTTAAATGGCAAATCTAAACAAAAGTTGCTCCTCTGATGCTCCAGAAAACGACACAGAACAACTTTACTGTTAGCTCCTGCTGCTCGGTCATAGTTCCCCGCTGAGCCTTCCAAACACAGCTCGACCGCAGACTCCTCAGAGTCCTGTGGGAACCCACAGGTCACATTAGCATCACCGCTATGCTAACTATGCTAACAATGCAAACTATGCCAGAGCATATGTGGCTGGGAATGAAATTCTGACTGCTTCTCTTTAAAGATGAACAAAAGAGACTCTTTACTAAAATTCAATGTGTTTTATGGAGCCTTTTCATAAACTGCTGAGCATCACAAGAGACTGATCCATGGAGTACAATCTAAGAAATAATACGATCATATTTTCTCCATTATTAACACAGTATGAAGCTTTGGGAAGTATATCGTTAATGCGAGTGTGTTTTGGGACAGACTCGCTGCAGAGGAGGGTCTCTCTCAACAAACCTCAGACCGCAGGAATGTGTGTAACTGTGATTTCACAACAAACAATCACAAACACGCACACAAACCATGAGCAGCCTTCAACGAGTCCAAGTTCACAGAGTTTGGTTGATCATGTACAGCACAATACTGAAAAATGAACACCCCCACCCCCCTCCTCTGGCTTTTAATGTGCGTTTTCTGACAAATTGTGGTGCATTCTATAGAATGCTTAGCCATTGAAGGCCTGATGGATTTGGGCAAAGAGAGAAGAGAAAGGTGATTTTTGCAGGCTATACATTTTGCCAAAGCATTCTATACAATAGCCATTAGCAGTAGACGAGAAGCTTTTGCTAATGAACACACTAATGTTCAACATTAACACGCCAAACATCCTCCCCAGCAGAAACCCTCCTTTTTACTTCAAACTAATTTAACCCAAAGCACAACTTTATTCATTAATCTGCATTAAATACAAACCAGAACTTTATTAATTAAAATGAATTTAACACAAAGCACAACTTTATTAATTCAAACTAATTTAACACAAAGATATTTATTAATTAAAACTTATTTAACTCAAAGATATTTACTAATTAAAACTAATTTAACAAAAGCACACCTTTATTAATAAAAACTAATTTAACAAAGCACAACTTAATTAAACTGAATTTAACACAGAGTGCAACTTCATTAATTAAAATGAATTTAATTCATTAATTAAAATGAAACGCATTTAAAACTAAGCATTAAATACAAACCATAATTCTATTAATGAAACCCAGTTTAATGAAAAGTGCATCTTTATTATTGGTTATTTGTTAAATACAAGCAGAACATTATTTATTAAAACAAATTAAACACAAAGCACAACCATTTGAATTAAAATTAATTAAACACATTTAATTTAACGATGAGTTTATAGGCAAAATTAACAATATGTGCAATATGAATAACTGCTCCACATGTTCAATTGCTTTAGATTTTGCCTTCCGAGAGCATTTACCGGTACTTTGATTACCGGTAATTGATTATTTTAGATGGACGTGTACAATAATTTGTTTATACAAGAGCCCTGCTCCAGTGGTTGTTAGTAACTGTCTGACTTAAACAAAGCCCAGGCCGGTCGGAAGATCGATGTCAAAGCACTTTTAATCGGGGACAGACCATTTATACACTTCATATGTAGTGATTTGTGTCAGCCAAATCCAGCTTGAATTCTAGCCTCGTATAGGGTGAGCACGTCGCTGCATGCTTACAGAAATGCACATGTTCATCAGAATGCATGCATGCACACGTTAGTTCTGCAAGACTGGAATTTGGGTTAGGGTTATTACATTTAAAAAAAAAAAAAAAACACTCTCGGGCTCTTTCAAAGGTTTCGGACACAATGTGCAGAACTTTCACCCTCAAGTAAACCCAATGTAACATTTAAGATTGTCTACACAATACTTTCTGTCAAACCAAGCGATAGAGGGTTTCATGAAGCTCAAGTGATTTAGAATTAAGAATATGGAAATAATACGGGGGAAATCCCACTTTTCTCTCATATTTCTTGAAGGAATGGGCTGCTTTAAGAGAAGACTGCGATTCCTTAGTATCTATTGCATGATAAGCAATCCTCAAAGCTCCTGAGGATAAGAAGCAGTGGAGGATGGTGCTTGCAGATGGTTTGTGTAATGTTTGGCTCATGTAAAGGCTCGTCCAGTGCCGGGATTCCAGCCCTCTTGCTCATCCTTCTGAGGGGCCTCATGTGACCCACTGCAAAGCACAACACAACGCTGACAAAAAACGCTGCATTTACAGATGCCTTTCATTTCGTTTAGTGCACACTCTTACATTTAGGATGCTTTATGCTGTTTTAACATATTTCTATATACACTCACCGGCCACTTTGTTAGGTACACCTTGCTAGCACCCCTTTTGCCTTCAGGACTGCCTTCAACGAGGTCCTAGAAACATTCCTCAAGAGTTTGCTCCATGAGAGCATCATGCAGTGGCTGCAGATTTGTCAGTTGCACATCGATGATGCAAATGTCCCATTGAACCACATCCCAAAGGTGCTCTACTGGATCGACGTCTGGGGACTGTGGAGGACGATTCAGTGCAGTGAACTCATCGCGAAACCAGTCTGAGATTATTTGAGGTTTATGACATGGAGCGTTCTCCTGCTGGAAGTTGCATTAAAAGAATGTGGTCCTAAAGGAATTACTTCGGTGTGCCAAGAAAATAGCCCCTACACCATTACACCACCACCACTAGCCTGAACCTATGATACGAGGCAGGAGGGATACAAGGCACCAAATTCTGACCCTAGCATCCGAATGGTGTAGCAGAAATCAAGACTCCTTAGACCAGACAACGTTTTATAATATTGCATTGTCCAATTTTGGTGCGTTTGAGCAAATTGTAGCCTCAGTTTCCTGTTCTTAGCTGCAGGAGTGTTAACCGGTGTGGTGTTACTGCTGTCTTTTTATCAGTTTGAACCAGTCTGGCCATTCTCCTCTGACATCAACAAGGCATTACCTCGCACAGAACTGCCGCTCACTGGAGACTTTCTCTTTTTCAGACCATTCTCTGTAAACCCTAGAGAGGGTTGAGCGTGAAAATCCCAGTGGATCAGCAGTTTCTGAAATACGCCGGCAACGATGCTACGTTCATTCACTTAAATAACCTTTCTTCCCCATTCTTATGCTTGCTTTGAACTGCAGCAGATCATCTACATCATGAATTAGGCTTCACCTAAATCCAATGAGCTGTACCTAATAAAGTGGCCAGTGAATGCATATATTGTATGCATATATCATGTTGTGATATGTAGAAATGGATTATCGTTTACATTAGGAGAAAAAAGGAGAAAGCGTTCACCTAAATATCATTCTCAAGAACACTTGGCATTGTCTGCAGTTGACGCCAAGTCATGGGGACACTGAAAATTATACCTTTTTTTATGTGTGGTTTATGTTAATCAACTTATCTAAATCATCACTGGCAGGCTGTGTACATTTCCGTTTCAACACCTGGAAAAGCGGCTTTGCATCCGAGGACCTCAGCATCACTTTCAGGCTTTTCTGGAGTTAAGCAACTGTACTTCAGCTTCACTCAGTGACCTTTGCAGAGCTGACCTTCTGCCAAACATCGCAAATTACGCAACACAATAAACAATGTGTAGCGCAAAACCAAGAGAGAATCGCTGGCTGCTCACCAGAGAGTGAACGAGAGGGAGACAGCCCGAAAACCACAGCCAGAACTGACATTAATGTAGTAAATAACCTCATTCCACACTCAGTTATTAGGTTAGATAGACCTCAGAAGTACAAATAAACCACAGCGGAAAAAACAATTGGGAAGAGTCTGGCATCCTTTGCTTCTGGAGCTGTCGATTTTTACATAATAAAAGTTTGGGACTAAAAATTCTTCCCCGCAGGACGTCATGACAAGGAAATTCAAATATGGAGGAAAGATTGTCATCATGTAAACAACGTTTTTGAGGTTTGAGGCATTTGTTAAGAAACATATGACCTTTGCTTTCTGGCACTAAAATTCTTCTTGCATCACAGAAAGAAGAAAAACAAGAGGCACTCAGTAAAAACTATGAGCACATGGGAGTTATGACTGCAACACTCAACACGGACTGCCCTCTATTCTTAAAACTGATTAACTCAATAGAACCATGATGAGGGGTTTTTTTCTTCTGCTTGATGCTACAGTCACACAATGAGCTGAAAAGTTATGTAATTATTTCACTAACGAAGGCAAGTCTGTATTATGTAAATGACAAAGCATCTGACTCAGGCCATATCCACATCTAACAGGGTTTTTCCTGACACATGTACAAAAAAATTGCATCTACACAGACACTCACAAACCCTGATGCGTTGTAAAGAATAGGGCTGGCTAAAAAAATATTGATTCTCTGATTATAATCAATTTTCAGTTTAACGCAACAATATCAATTCGCGATATCCCGAATTAAATATTTATAGCTAATCGATATCGAATCGAAATGGAATCAAAACCTTAAAAATAAGAATCCGATTGAAGAATCGGTCACAATACCCAGCCCTAGTAAAAAAAAAAGTCGAGCAAACAACATGTGGCGTTTGATTCGTGGCATTTTTAAAACGAGTATTTAACATTGAAGTTTGCAAAAACACAGGCGCCACTATTCGGTGACCAGTGAATGCAGTGGTCAGCCAAGGATACTTAGTCCAAAAGATGCAAGACACACAATAATTTAATTATTGATTCTAACAATTTAATTATTACTCTTCGAAAACAGAAGCCATTGGCTCAGAACTGGCAGGACTTAAAGTGTTTATCCTGTACTTCCTTGTCAAGTCTTCGCCTGAGACGTGCGAAAGCCATAAAACCCTTCATCATTGCTTGAGGTGCACAACCAAAATTGTATACTTTATGCCTGCATACAATGACCGTAGGCTCTGTGATTGGTCAGTTTAGTAGTTGGGCATTTCTGGTGTTGCATCACAAGAGCAGTCATTTACAGTCGTGTCCTCAATAGACGAAGAGCAATGATTCACAACGATGTCTTTTCTTCTTCCCTAACTGCAGTTTAAGTTGATTTGAGTGACAATAATTGTTTTTCCACATCAACGTTCTCAAGCTCCAGCGCAGTACGCTCAGTTTCAGTCGCCATTGTTTTTTACTACAACAAAACGAACAGTTAGCAAAGAAGACACAGACTAGCATTTATGACGTGTTTTCCCAGGCAGGTTACACAATGAGGAACACACAATGCTTGAGAGAGAGTATAAACCCAACTTTAGGCACACCCATCCACTGTACGAAGATGAACGAATGATACTTTGGCTCCAGTCACAGCAACTAATCGCAACAGGCCTAGAAAGTGGTACACTAATAAGGCAACAGTGAAGGAGGATGGAAGTTCCTTGAACATCTGAGGATGCATTTGGAGTTAAATATATAGTGATGTTCGAAAAAGCTGAGAAATACAGGTAGATGCTCTCCAGCATGGAGGCAGATGATTGGTTCCAAATTGATTCTGCAGCAGGACAATGACCCCAAACATACAGCCAAAGTCATCTGTCTATCCTCAGTTTTGTTTTTTTAAAGAGCACTGGAATTTATGTGTGGCCAGTACCTGAACATCTTGGAGTGTGAGAAAGCTATTTCCATAAAATATCTGGGGTTACTTCTTTATTTGGCACAACCTATCAGCATTGTTTCTTCGTCTGTACAAGTTTTGGAGGGTTGTCACAACAAATAGTGACAGATACTTTATGTTAATTCGCTGCATTTTATCCATTGATGAAAAAAAATTTTTTTTTAAGAATTTCCTTATTTTGTTTACAACATACCATACCTTTGGCACAGTAGAGGGCGTGATGTGAAGGTAATCACGTTAGATTAAATGATTCGATTGTTTATCGGAAATCGATCTCGTGAAACATAAAACTCGAAAAAGTGGTGACCGTTTATTTTGTGAGCATGCGCACTAGCACTTACTTTACGAGGTATAGCGTCAACGAGACAAATAAATCGCCACAAATCCTCCAAACAAACTTTAAACACGAAAACAACGCTCTAAAACACCAATATAAGCACAAGCAAGCACACAAAGTTTATATCGTTAACCGCCCCCACTGAGACAGAATACAACTTGAATGAACGTTCAAGAAAAGTGGGGAAACCATGTTTCAAGCATATCACTGAGGGGTTTTCAATCCTTACAAAGAGTCCAAACAAATCTAAAGTTTCACATTTTGCTTTTAAATGTTAGCTGTTACCTGTTTTGAGGGTTCTGGCAGTCGCATATCTCACCGAAAAGCCGAGAAACTGAAGCGTCCAGGGGCCATTAAAGATGAGGAGACATTGTGTTTAGGTTAATGTTCTCCAGCAGCTTTACAAAGCATCAGGAAGAAGCACAGGAGGAGGAGGAGGAAGAGAAGAGAAGGAGAAGAAGAAAAAGAAAAAGAGGAGAAAAACGGTTCAGTGGGACTTTTAACATCACACCCCTCTTCTGGCCACATGAAGAACACACTGTGGAAGTTGAACTTATATGTAAAAGGAACTTGCATTGATTAAAAGTCTAATACACTTGTTAATAATTAAATAATGACCGGCCAGGGCAAAAAATGTGCATATGCCCATTGTGCATTGCCCAGTATGCACAGTTGCCAATCCAAGCCTGTCGTGCTGGATTTAGAAATAAAATATACCGTGATAATCTTTTTTTTTTTTCATTATTAGAAGATACTGCACTTTTTATTTATTAACAAGCTACGGTATACTATTTTGCTATCACAAAACACTGACTGAAAATTATTTTTTGTAAAACAGAGACTTCTTATCTACAGTCAGTTCTGTCATGCTGAATACCTTTCATTTCCTAAACAATGGGGTTGTGCTGCTGTTGGGTGTAACGATGGCAGTCGTCATTCACTCTGACCAACCCGAAGATGTTAAGTTTTGCACCTGTGTTTGAAAATCTTTAATTTTGATTTGGGGTCACCTAACAATTTAGAGTAAACAGTCACCAAATGGAACGAATAATGAAAGCAGATTTCGTCAAAAAAATATGAAAGTAGATTTCGTCAATTTGAGGAGGGGTTTTATGTAATTTACCAAAGTTTTGAGAACTTGGATTTTTGAATTTTATTACAACTTTAATATTAAACATATGTATTTTCTATTAGAATACATGATAATGACCTTGTCTAAACATGGGTTGTTCAAAGAATAGCCATCACATACTAGTTATTTAAAGTTGTATTTGTTTAGTTATTTAACTTTTTTTTTTACAAATATTTCAAAACCCATCCTGGTTATCCCCATTTTAGCTGTATACAGGTAATTTAGTTTTTTTTTTTAACTTATTGTTAAATTACATATGTTAGAGATGTAAACATTTAGCGGACTAAGTGAGAAATTAAACAATATAATATCATATAATATTACCGAGATAATAATTGATTGTAATGAGTGTTGAAATTTCGTATAAGCTTCCTGCAAATAAATTCTGTAGGCTTTACAGATTGTGGAGTGACAGTACTCGTTCAGTCCACCAGGCGGCAGTACATGATCGTTTTTCTACGGACACCGGAAGTTCAAGCAGCTGTTTGGAACTTCTACGTTTGTTTCTTTCATTGTATGTGTTTTCCATTTGTAAATGCCCTTGTATTTTCTCTTGTAAAGTTTGTCCATAACAAAAAATGACATTTCTCTAACAGAGCCATTATCTGGAATTATAGCTCTATTAAAAAGCTGGTTTGATAAATTTCCCTGGTTGCTCTCTATAAATGTATGTGATTTAATTTAAAGATGTAATGAACTTAAAATATTCAAAACAAAGAAATAAAAAACATGACTTCCTACCACCCTGAGAGAATTTTAATATATGCAAAACTAGCATGTTTTTACATTGTACATAGTATATCAGTATACTAGTTCTCAAGGAAGAGTCTTGCTTTCACAGTTCCTCACTTTAATTTGTTTATCATTTGTGTACATTCCTCATCATAGTCTAATAGTGGACCGCAGCCGGATACAAGAGCATGATGAAACACTTGGGAAAGGCTTCTATTAAACAACACTTGAGTGACGTTGGGACACTTCCTCTCACATTTCTTATGCTGAGGCGGAGAGGAAATAAATCTGAATCTCTTCAGTAGGAAACGCAGAGTGAATGTTGATCTTGGATGGATGGTTTGGAAAACACAGAGACTTGAAAAGAGGTTATCCCCTTTTTTGTGATTTGGCACAAGACACTGATGAAGCACTATCCCTGAAAGTGGAGCGCTATGTTATTTAAAAGGAAGTTAACTTACATGCATCAATCTTCATGAACTGTCTCTTCACCACATATAGAGTGAATAAATGAAAAATTAAATCCTTACATTTTTCACTCTTTGTTGAATTGAAGCCAATGAGATATCACATTTAGAACCTTTGTTGTGACACTTTCATCTCTTCTAATCATCCTTGAAAGGGTTTGATAACACTGATTGGACTTCATTAGGGAAGCCACACACCCATTTATACAATAAAGCAATAATAAATAAGCATTATGAGAATCATCAGGTCACAAAACCTTTTTCTAAAACAGAGCACAGTGGCCTCCAGAGTAATTTACCTTTTATTATTTATATTTAATCAAAAGTTTAAAGTGTCTTCAAGTTTAAAAGTTTTATATCTTAGTTATTCCTACAAATAAAGTTTGAAATATTTGTGTGTGTTTGCATTGCTTTCAGGATCTTGGAATATTTATGGATTAAAAACTGAATATTTTGGTGATAATTTATTCCAAATAGTAATTAATCAATGTATTGTGTTTATGGGAAAATCTTTTGAATCAATTTGGAATTGTAAAATTGATTTTGTTTTATTTTACATGCAGCAAAGCCACTGAAAAGAAGTCCCTAAATATAATTAAATTGATTGTGTACAGTTCAAACTAACCATACAAAAATGTAGTTACTCAATAAATCCCCATGGCACCTCTATGACAGGTATTTCCCAGTATGCCCATGTTATGTGTTCCTATGGCAACAGTCCTGATTGAGACCCACAGTCTATCCCAGATCTGAGATATGTAATCGATGACAATATCAAGGGTGTAGGAGGCAAAGAGGTTTCCACTGTTGCCGTCCAACCACTCCTTCATGGCACTCTCTTCCTAGACGTCGAGACTACATCAAAGACCAATGGGCTCAGACTTGCCCAGAGAGTCTCATTCCCAGAGAGATAACCCTACAAGTTTCAGCCAGCACAGGAAAACATCAAGAGATTCTGAACCAGTTCATTCCTGCTCTGGCTCAGGAAAGGAATTGCAGAGTTCACAAGAGTAGATGGATCGTCCTTCCCACCATTAACATATTTTTTTAGAAGCAGGTTTGTGAGTGCAACAGTTCAAGCAAGAACCCCAGGCTTCCCTCTCTGTGGCCACTGTCTCCATCTCTAGAATTGTGAGAATGAGAAAAGCGTTTAAATGTACCTCAGATGCAGAACATGGATTGGATTTGGGGGTAATGTCTCGAGAGCCTACTTCCTGATAGACATGGTTTCCAAGGATGCGCAAACTTATGCCTGAGACACCTCAGTGGGCTCTTTTTGGTGTAGACTTATGGATCTACTGCAAGCACCTCCAAGTGACCGAGCCTCCCACCCTAACTCTAAAGCTGACTTCCATTTCTTTTATTTTTCTTTTTTTAACCTTGTCCTCTCCCTGCTCAAAAGCCATCACATAGATGCTTTACTGAGTTGGACAGTTTTGCTTTCTCCAGAGGAGTAAAACACCTGGTGTGGTGTTTTCTCCTCTGGATTGGAGCATTGAATGTATGTAAATATTTATTAGTTGTGGTTCCCATAAGCCAGTTTACATTAGTTGTGTCAGGACAAGACGGGGCTGGACTGAAAGGTGGAAAGGATAAGGGATTGGGGAAGGGTGAGGGGGAAAGGTTCACGAGTGAAAGGGATAATAAATAAACACTAAAAAGCTGACTTTCATTTCTCTCAGTTAGCCCCTACCTCTTAGCCCTTTCCCTTAAATCCAACTGCTGAGAGGAAGGGCCAAAAATACAATAAATTCAAATCAATAAACCCCTATAAATCGGTACACCCCTAAAAAGTCATAACTCTAGTTCTGAAGGATCAGCAAATGCAGCTCTCCTGGTAGATCTTTACCATTTTAAACATATTAAACTAAACAATAGAGTCTTCTGTGTCTATGTTTAAATATCCATAGGGTTTTTTAAGTTTTTTAAATATTTTAAAGCTTTTAAAAATGCCAAAAATCTTAGATTTGTGGGTTTCCTTGGTTACACTGGCATATATATATGTATATATTCTCAATATATGTATATGCTCAAGCTCGAACGAGTGCTAAAGCTGCTCATCCGAAGTAGGAGAGGTCCCCTTTTCCATCAGAGAAAACTAATTTCTGATACTTGTACCCAAGATATTTTTTCTTTGACACAAAAGTGAGAGTTGGATGTGGATTGGTCTGACTGAGAGGCAGCAGTGCTACTGTGCGCCTAGCTTATAAAGAACAAACACATTTATTTCGCAGAGAATCACATGCTCATTTGCATACTGCATTGATGACATTTTTGCCATTTCTAACACGGCATTGTCTATCTGTGTGGGAAAGAGGACGGCAGTGGTGAAAGACAGTATGTCAGAGACTGTTTCACACACCTTTCATGGATTATTTGAGCTCTTTAACCTTCTCCTGAAACTCCACCTGTGTTTGAATCTTTGGTGTCAGAGGTTTTACCACCATTTAAAGCCATGAATCAACAAATTCTTAATCTTATGCAACCCTGAGTAATTCTGAAAATCATGATTACGTCATCTTCCTTCCTGGGTGATCCATAGGCTGCTATGTAACTCAAAACAATTATCTTGCATTCTTTTATTTTTTGATTTCACAAGGAGTCGATTGTTGTGCCAACTAGCTCTTTATCTGTTCACAAATATTTATATGTTTAATATTAAATTGAAAACACAAATTTTATTTTACACTTCTCAAAAAAATAATGGGAGCACTAAACCCATTCTGGATCTGAATGTATAAAATATTCTTTACAAAGTTGAATGTGACAATAAAACCACAAGAAAATTATAGTTGGGAACTTATTAGATTAACCCTCGAGGTCTTGTCTTTGAAAAACTGAAGTGGAAACACACTACATGCTGATCCAACTTTGATGTTCTTAGAATAAGTCAAGTGAAATCCCCATCAGGGAATATTTTAGCCTTGGAAAAAAAGCGAGAAAATAGCCTTAGCACTGAAACTGATTCTGGTGTCTCTTGCCTTTAGAACAGGTTTCGCCATTTCCTGAAGATTAAGATCCTCATGAGAAAGAATGTAAGAACCCTGCATTGAAAGATGACGGTACTTTACACAAACTGTAAAACATACGCAGCATTTTTCCCATTCCACAAGCATAACCGTCTAATGGAACTCTCCTTAACTGGCCATCTTCAGTTATTTCAGTAATGCTATACTGAAAGTACCAGAAGCATGCGGGTTATGAATGAGATCAACGTCAAGTTATGCATCACCCCAATTCACACAGTCTCCACTTCAGAAAAAGGAATAGCTATTAAACTCAGAAAGTTGTACAGAGGAGGGAGTTAGATATTCTTCTGTCCCAGTGCACGTTTCTGGAGACTGGTACTCAGGGGAACACTTTCTCTTTTTCTCTTGTAATGTAAATGACATTCCATCCAGGAATCTGCACAGCACGATGATACAGCATAACAATAAATCCCAAAATGTATGAATCACAATGTATATACTGAGCGGCCTCTTTATTAGGGACACCTGTTCAATTGCTTAATCTCAATGCTTTCAACTGCTGGTCTACTGGGATTTCACACTCAACCATCTCTAGGGTTTATAAAGAATAGTTTGAAAAAGAGAAAATTTCCAGTTAGCGCTAGTTCTGTGTTGAATTTATGCGTATTGTAGCCTCAGTTTCCTGTCCTCAGCACCAGGAGTGGCACCCGGTGTGGTCTTCTGCTGCTGTATACCATCTGCCTCAATGATCGACGTGTTCAGAGATGCTCTTCGGCAGACCTCGAGTTACTGATGAGTCTCGATTTCTGCTATAAGATTCAGCTACGGTCAGAATTTAGTGTCAAAAACATGAAAGCATTGATCCACCCTGCCTTGAGTCAACGGTTCAGGCTGCTGACGGTGGTGGTGGTGTAATGGTGTGGGGGGTCTTTTCTTGGCACACTTTGGGTCCATTGGTAGCATCAATGCCACCATCTCTTTATTGTTGCTGACCGTCTCCATTCGTCTCCCAAAGAGTCCACCAAAACATCTTCAAATGATTATTTCTACACTGCAACCATGCTCCGGGGGGCGATCGAGACATCTTCAGCATTCTTGAGCAAGGCCCTTCATGTTCTGCAGGACTACAATATCTCTCGAATGTGAGCGGACACCTCTACGTTTTATGAGCTAGGGCTTATAGGGGGGTTTTGAGGGGGATAATGAGCTGCAGCTGTTATCACAAGCAGCTGTGGTGATAGGGTGAGCATGTTTTCACTCAAGTGTTGTGATAAAGTTAACAGCACTTCAGGTAAAACATTTTGTGGTCACTAAATAAATATTGGTTGGATATACATTCATTAATTGATTGTTTACTCTATAATTAATTATTTATTTATGTTCTAGTCTTTTTTTGTGGATCATTTTACAGCTGTTATGTTCTGCATGTAATGCTTTAATTAATCTCCTTTCTTTCTAAAGCAAAAATTCTTTTGGAAATTAAATGTGCTGCATTAATAAACATCTCTTACAATTTGTTTTCAGAAAAGGTCTCTTTGGTGGAGTTTCAAGGCTTAAAGGCAAATTTTTTATTTTCATTTCTGAGAGTTTATATGTTAAAAGATCTGGCCTCTTTGCCTGCAGAACATTATGTATCAAATCAAGCCCCGACAGGGCGAACACGCCTCGTCAGTCACAGAGGAATTCTCTGAACTCGTCTTCTCTCTGAACTCTCAGGTTTCAGGGCAGTGGGCGGCAAGCCTTTGTCGTCTCTGAGTCACAGATCTGGAACGCCAGCCGCAAAAACTCATTCAAAGCATGAAAAGCGTTAAAACCGAGAGCTTTGAGTGGGCTGGGGGAGCAGATGTTTGGTTTTGGAGGTTTGAATGTAAACCGTATCTTGTTTTTGAGTAGGTTCTTGAGAAGGTTAAAGTGGTTTTTATGTGGACTGTAGAGGAAGTGTATCAAGAAATCTACCACAATGCTTCCTGCGGGTCGCCGGTCACAAGTTTAGATGGGTCATGAACTTGTTAACTCTATGACGAGTGATACAAGATGGTGCCACAGCAAAGTTTGGCAGCATAAAAATGAATAGGAAAACTACACTCAAGGATGGTGATTGAGTTTATATCTAACAATCTTCTATATATTTGAACGTAATCACTATTTTAGTTTCTACGTTTATCACTATTATTAATAATAATCTAGGTTCTTGATTCAGCATTTCACCTTAGTAAAGTAATTAAAAATAAAATAAAATTTTAATTACTCAAGCGAATAAAAGCTGAGCACAGAATTACATTGAAATGCCTGACTTACCACATGATTCAGAGGCTCAGAACTAAGCTCAATCGTCACAACGTTTCTAATTCTTATCTACCTACATACTTTCTTTACAATATGACAAGAATAGAGTAGTGGACAAACACACTGAAAGTGGACACTCTTTTAAGAGTAGTGGACAAACACACTGAAAGCCAACAGGGCTTTAAGAGCATTTGATGTTCCTTCAATGGTTTTGAAGGAAATACCTTGAAACAAATCCCAAAAATCAGCTTACACAGTTTATATAGTTCTAAACACAGGCCTGTATGAGATACAAACTATATTCGTGTTTTGACTTAGTGCTCTTGCATATTGTAAGTTGAATCCATATAGAAGAATCCATATGAATCCAGTCAGAAGAGCAATAGTAATACAGTGAGGTCTTCAATTCTGTCATTGAAGGCCTGGAAGTACCATTCCATACATACATCATATTTCATCTGATTAGACAAAGAAAAAAAGAATAGAATGTTGGGAAAAAATTAAGACGATTTGTTAGGGATGTTATAATATAGATTGGTAATGTTTGTGTTTCTGAAAGGGTTTATGCAGCAAAGAAGGTCTTTAATGGCCTGACAACACCCCACTAGAACATACTAATATTTGTATGTTCTTTAATGGTAAAGCGGGAAAAGCTGTTTATTTTGGCCAGCTGTGATTGTACAGAAGGAAACAGATATGAGTTCTATCTACTGTGAAGAAATGACTGACCTCATTAAACATGACTTATGATGATTTCATAAACTTCTGCATTTAGTGTCTCTTTATTATCATTTCTAAATAAAGGCATGATGCATCAGACTAAGAAAATACTACATGGTTCCCTAAATGCTCATTCATTGTGTAAAATATATGTGCAAATGAGTTATGTAAAAATAAAAAACATAAAAATAACAATATTAACTGCTGTTTTAAAAATCGTTGAGATTTGAGAATTGAATAATATTTGTATTGTTACATTTAATTGACTTATTTGGTATTTATTTAAATTCACTTGACTTTTTTTTAAAGCACTTTTAACTTAATCCTCCTATTTGAAAATAAAAACAACTTTTTTAGACAATGAATATTACTTTAAATATATTTTGGATTATGAGTATAATGAATTACTGAAATATTTACTTGAAATATAATTTAACAATGTTAAACCATTGATTTTGTTGAAACCATGTGATTCACTAATATTACAAAAATTTGATCAAAAGATTAAGATAAATTAGATACATAAATTGGATTACTTATTTGATCTATACTTTAAATTATTAGAAAAGTTGAGAAATCGTGTCTTGTCTTTTATGTATTACTGTGTATATAGTTCTTTTTTGCTTTAATGAGTGACCTATTAAAATCTTATTTATTAAAGTATGTTCATTTAACATTTGTTAACCATGCGATCATTTAAATTCAAGTTTACCCTTTATTAAGAATTATATTCTTATATCTTAAGAATTGTTGGGCTGTCTTCTTGAAATCCATAGCATGAAACAACACAAATAATTATTGTGATAATTGTAAATTTATTGTGACCATCATATACATTTTTGTCTTTAATTTACTTGTCAAAAAATGTATTCCTGGTGTGCATGTTTCAATAAAATCCCCATCATGTCAGCAAAGTTGCAAAAATCACTTCAATATTACATTATTATTTTCATTAGACTAATGCAACGTTTAAAATTGAGAAAAGGGGTTAGCATAAGTCAGAGACTTTCAAAATAGACAATGAACAAAGTATATAACATGTGAATATCAATTTATTTCCACAAGGCAGTAAGAAAATAAATAAGTAAATAACAATAAATAAATATTATAAAATAAATAGCTACAACAAACGTTTCTTCATATAACAAGTATTCAAGTATTTCTGTGAGCGGCAGCGTTCAGCGACACACATGGTCATTGCAAAACACTAGTTTAGACATAACGTATTGAAGCTAGGCTCAATATATAACCTTTAAATGAACACTTTCAAGAAGGCTATGTTTTTAATCGCTTTATGTGTGATTTGACTAAGTTTGTCCATAAAATGTCTCTGAGCTTCGACGGTGCCTACTTCACTTCGCGCCGCTTGGTTCAGTCAGTTGAAAAGAGCGCCAAAGTAGACGGCAGACGGGCGCCATTTTCGCTGAAAAGTTTCAACGTCTTTATAAGTTCGTTATTTTTCAGTTCTCTGTGCCAAGACTGTGATACACCGGGTAAAGAAGAGCCACAACATATCCATGTCTTCGGCTCTGCTGATAGAGAGAAGTGATGTCTTCTTCTTCTTCCCAGCTGTAGCTCGGACATGTTGTGATGTTTGAAAAGCAAGATGTTTGCTTCTTTTCCTCGCCAGTTCTCGACTGATAGGGTGTGAAGTCCTCAGGGCATTTGCCCATCATCTGTCTCGCTTGCTCCTCTGCAGACTGGAAAGGTAGGAGGTTGTATGAAGTGGCTTCGGTGAAAGCCGGTCCCTCACTTTGCGCTGTCTCCACGCTCCCTTCCTCGGTGTAAATTTGCATGAACACCACCAGACAGAGGATGATGAGCCACCGCTTTACGGGGCTTTTCTCGTCCTTTGGCAGGTATTTGCGCACCATTGCGGGGTACATGACCCGGGTGTTCCTCTTGCGCGGACGCACTGCGGCTCCGCGGTGAGGAAACACCGGGGGAGTAGGCTCCTGGATCCGCTCGAAGGTGAAGATCTCCGGCTCGGTGTTGCGCACCATCGTGGGTCTGAAGGCGAACTGTGCCTGCGGCTGGTAGAAGGTGTTTGTCGGTAACGAGAAGACCAGGCTGTCTGATCTGGTCAACATGGTTCGTTCTGTTCAGTTAAGTCTCTTTTTCGCTTTCTCCGTGGCTCTGGATCTCTTAAGTGTCTTCTCTGACTTCAGCGTGAGGTTTATATATTTAGATTTTAAGAGACGCCCATAGAAAAGCCACTCCCTTCTACAAAGTTGGGAAATACGGGATTTTGACAAGAAAAGTACAAGTTTTTGCACGTTTTTGCTTAATACGTGATCTGAAATCTTGGAGGATAGTCAGGAACTTCTTAGAACGGTTCTGTAAAGTAGTGTTTGGCAAAAGTAAAAATAAAAAGTACATTTTTATTAAACATAAAAAAATACGGAATCTTTTTAACATGAGTGTTTTGTAATAAAATACTATTCAGTACATCAATATCTCTAAGCACTATTTTTTAGAAAATAATGAATTCTTTTTAAATGTTAGTTCAAGTTTTAAATTTGAACAAGTTTCTGGTTAAAATCGCTTACATATGAAGAGTCTGCTTCCAAAATGCTATAATAAGTGAAAAAATGGTTTTTTTCCCCCCTAAGTGAATGCTTTGCACCAAAACCATTTATGTTTCAAACTGTAATTGAGTGTCTAATAATACAAGAAAAATAATAATAAGAAAAAAATGCAATAAAATGCATGAAAAAAAATCATTTCATCTATATAAAGTTGTGTATTATTTTTATGGTCGTAGCCACCCCCCCCCCATCCCCAAGGACTAATATCAGGTTTTCTATGTTTTTTTGTAACAATGAATAACAAGTAATTCAACAATAAATAACAAGTAAAAGGGATTTGTACATATGGCAAGTAACATTATCAAAATATTTTCTGAATTACATAACATAATAGCATGTTTCTATTGAGACTGTCTTTGAATGGTTTTTGCTTCCTTCTCACAAGTATAAGAAAGCAGCGAAAATTGAAATTATACATTTATATCACTAAAAAGGCGAAACAATGAAGACGTGTTTACTGACAGGGCACCCCTAGTTTCTTTGAACAACGGGCCAAAAATAATTAAATGCATTTATTTTATTACAACAGTAAAGTGATAAAATACACTTTAAAATTATTTTTAACAACACCACATTTTTTCAAAATGTGTTTTTGTAAGTTCTTTTAGTTTTAGACATTGTTACAGTTGTTGGTGTGTTCTCTATAAATAAAGTTGAATTGAACTATGTAAATTAGGCTTTGATGCTCTAATACAAATAATTACATTTATAATGTTTAATTATTGTTTGTTTTTAAGTTATTTTTTTCTCAGCTAATCAAATTCCTTTCAATAAAATAAAGAGGACATGTTGATATTCACAATTGGAAATGTGATTAAAAATTAAACCCAACAATCTATATTTTGAGCATATCTACCTAAAAGGGTACGTTAACAGTGCCAAAGAAACTGTTAAATAATATCAATAATAAAAAATAAACAGATTCTTTATTTTAGCTACAAACGTGTAGTCACACATTTAAGAAACTTGAGAGACTGTGAACTTTTCTTTTACTCTTTCATGTCTTGCATCAACACAGCATTTAATGTGCATGGGTCAGGTTTGGTATTTGGTAACATTTCACATTAAGTATACTTTAAATACACATTTGAACCATTCCAATGAAGGTTGCAGCACAATTTCTGATTTTCCCCCACAGTTTCTAATCTGAATTTGTATTTTCATAAGAGCTTGCCACATCATATGAAACATTTTTACATGATACATTAAGATACAAAGAAAGAGTCTGGAAAATTGCTTATTTAATCTTGCTTCACCTATAAACCAAGACGGGTTTGGTTTATAAAGTACTGATGAAGATGGGTCATGAAAATCCACCTCATGAGTGGAAAGATTTCCAGTCAGGCGTGAAACCAACAGCACGGTTTAGTCTAAAGCTTGGTTTCTCTTGGAAAAACTCACTAGTGCAGACACACAACTTTTACTGAGTAAAGGAAAAAGGTTCATGGAGTAGATGTGATACGAACATCTTGTAAATTTGTTGTATAATTCTACCTTTACAAAAAATTAAATAAAAAAATTCCTTTGAGCATCTGGTTTCAGAAAGTTTTACTACTCCACAAAGGAGTTCGGTTTCATGAACACTGTCTGTTGCCTAATCCTCAGTAAGAAAAGCCCCTATTGGCTATGCCCAAAAGTCACTATATGATGTCATCACCAACTTTGACTAAACCATGTGATGTATGAAATATATTTTTAACCACAAATGCTTTTTTAGTTGGCTTTGTCTGCAGCGTGTTATGCCCCGCCCACTGAAAGTGCAGCCCTGCCCACATGACATCTCACCAACCATAATCCTAAGCCTAACCCTGTTTAGCATGAAAGTGATGTCAGGATTCAACATTCAGTGGGCGAGGCTCCATGTTCAGTGGGTGGGGCTTGTCACGTCTGCAAAAATGATATTTGTTTTTTTATTTAATACCAAAGAGGAAAAGTACCGCACATGCTTCATATCGTAATTAAATGAACAAAAACAACATGTAAAGAAAAATAAAATACAAATTATTGGGATGAAGTAAATAGCTTGAGCAGTAATTTCAATGTAAGCTTGACACATCTTCTGACCATTATTATTTCCGAGTTGTGTTTAGAAATTAACCTCAAAATTATTTTTAAGTGTAAAAAGGCTGGGTTACTTTGTACTGCGTGACTTAGTAATGGATGTCTGAGTGGAATAACTCACAAGTACAAACTTTTTAGTGATAATATCTTGTATTTT
>SRMA01025266.1:122870-218259 GCA_007224835.1 Danionella cerebrum
CATTCATTCATTCATTCATTTTCATTCCCGCTTATTCCCTTTCGGGGTCACGGGGGTCTGCCGGTGCCTATCTCCGGCACACATTGGGCGAGAGGCAGGGGTACACCCTGGACAGTTTGCCAGTCCATCACAGGGCAACATTCACACACATTCACACCCTAAGGGGAATTTAGCTTATTCAATTAACCTATCCGCATGTTTTGGGGATTGTGGGGGAAACCGGAGCACCCGGAGGTGTTTAGAAATTAACATCAAAATTATTTTTTTCTTGTACTTTCCAGTATTCCTTGTTTAATTTTTTTAAAAGCTACAATCATGGATTTCCTTGTATTTAATCAGTGTGAGGTCGTAATTGTTGGTTCATGACTTTAAAATAAACATCTAGTGAACTTGAGTCAAACAAAGGCAGGCATTGCTGCTCTATGGGCTTGCCTTGAAGTCTGAAAAGTCCAAAGTTGTTAAGTTGGCAACACTTATATGAAATAGATGCAGCATATGAACACTCTACTATCTGAAACTATTTAGCTATCGCTTAATTTATTGGTTTCCATATTGAAACCACATTGATACACTGTAGGCTGATATTGTTAGCAAGTATACTCCATTCAGCCCTGCGATGGACTGGCAACCTGTCCAGGGTGTATCCCCGCCTCTTGCCCAATGTGCTCTGCACCGGCAGACCCCCGTGACCCCAAAAAGGGAATAAATGGGTTGTAAAATGAATGAATACTCCATTCTAACAAAATATACTTAAAATTTCTGCTGATCTTACATAATGTAAGATGGCAATAAAAGTAGTACAGTATTAAATGCACCTCCTCTTTCCTGATTGGTTGAGCACATACGCCAATGTTTTTTGAATGAACATGTTTTAATTATGCTACCCATTATACATTGGATCAAAGGCCTGTTTAAATTTTGCAATTCTATGAGCTGCAAAATACTCAAGGCATACTGCATGCATGCGAAAGCAACCCTTACATTACTAAACGTGATTTTCAGCTTGATACAGTCACAATGGCTTCACTTTTTCCATTTCAATTGTGTTGCTAGTTCTTGAAATGTTTTCAAGGGGGTTTGCTTTCATGGCGCAGTAAACGTGGCTTTTCTACACAAGCCGAACTCCTCCAGGCCTCAGATCCAAATCGGGTCAAAGTATACATTGTTTGTGGGCAGCCAATTAAAACCACAGATGAGGATTATGCAAATTTGTGTAGGAAAACTGGACTCTCTGGTGATTCATTTCAAATTCTTTTTTGGGGGGAAAATAACTTCATTGATCATAAATTTTGAATCTCTGTTATTGACAACGAGGCCTAATAAGAAGGTTCTTATTTTGAACGTCAAATTGTTTCACAACCAGTACTTTATCATTAATAGGACTTTTAAATATAAAGTGTGTGCATTGAACACTCACCACAACTTGCAATCCCATAAGCATTTTGTAGTTTGTTTGGTTGCTTCTTCTTTTGGTGTTTAATGGCAATTTGGCAAATCAATATTTAGGTGCATAACCGCCACCTACTGATCTGGAGTGTGGAGTACTCGAGGATTACTTTCATGTTTGTTCCAGCTCCTCTTTTTCCTTTCCTAATTGCCCTACTCCAATAACCTGTGTTCGCTCACCTTGCTTCCTTTCAGCTAACATTGGTACCATCTTTTAATTCAAATGTTATGGTAAACAAACCCATAAACAAACATGGAATGTTTAACCACGAGTCAAATTGCACCATCAAAATGTTTTCATGAAATAAACAAATAATGCAGGTGAATTCTTTTGTGTAACGATGTTTCTTCAACAATGAATAGCAACAATTAAGGGTAAAATATCAACTGCCTCCAAAATGCACATAATCACACAATACTGTGTTTATTTTACTGCCTAAACACAGGACAGAGATGAACTCAATCACTTGGATTTGTGTCACTGTAAAATAGCCATGATACTTCACTTCTTCCAGAATTGGTAATTGATTGGTATTTTCCTTTTTTGAATCATAAAACCATTCAGTCCTGGCAATAGAGTTTCCATAATTATACCATGTTTTTCCTATAGAAAGCTTGACTGTTTGTTGTAAAATGAAACATTGATTGGTTATAGATTGAGGTCCTTAATTATTATAAAATTTGACCTACAAAAAATGTGAAATTCTGCTAGAACAAACCACCTCTTAAAAGACTCATGTTTTAAATAGGAACATGGTGTTCATACGGAAAGTTTTGAATTCTGACATGCTACTGTGCTAATTAGATATAACAATGCTGAGCTAAGATACAAGCGCTATCAGCTGATTTAGACAGTGGCTGAATATATTTAAAATAGTAATTCTTGTCTCAACTATTGGAAATAAGCTTCATGAAGTAGGATGACTGTGGGGACTACTTTAAGGTTGATCATGGAAGGTATCTCTTTTTTCTGCTTCTTAATGAAACTCGTGGTTTCTTTGGTATGAAAGAGCACTTCCATCCAATCAGATGTCTGCCCCAGTAATTCTTAGCCTTGGTGGTTGAATGGTCTCTCCCTCTGGTTTACTTTAGAACGGGACATTGACGTCACTCTTCTAAAATTACTTATAAAACAGGTTTCAGAGTGAATGGACCAAGAGTTGTTTTCATGCAACTCCATGACGGATGGTTTCAGAGGAATGAGACCGTGTAGTTTGGTATGCGGTGACTTTGACTTTGATTGTACTTGCTCCTTCAAGCTCTCAAGTCATGCACTCGGAAACTAAAATAGGTTAGGGGAATGTTATTAATTCTACCCCTCCAGCTGTCACCGGGGAATAATGTAGGAAAACTTGGAGGCTCTGATGGATGAAAAACCTTATCAAGTTTGATAAGAAAACTGTAAGGGCTTAGAAACTTGCTGACAACCTGCAAATATATGCCTTGTATCATCTGATTGATGGTTACGAAGCTTGTTTTTTGGGCTTTCTGTCTGGATTTTTCCTAGTCTCGTCAAATAGCTTTCCACTTACATTGACATAGAAACACAAATGTGGTTTCATTTTAAAGAAGACACTTTGAAGGTCCTGGAAACACGGCTGAAAACTTTCATTGTCAAAAAAAATAATTTTGGTCTTAAACAAAAATACGCAGACCCCTATGCAAACAAAAATTGAGGACAGCATAGACAGTTGTTTGGTTTGGCAGCCGAGTGTCTCCTCCTTGAGTAAAACGCCGCCAACACATTGAGTTGACATGATTTAGTCTTTTTTCAGCAAAGTAAAGATTTTTAGATGAGATGGCAAGCCACAAACACAGGAAAGGAAACGCAGCTCGCAAACATTTATAAAGTGATATTACCTGCAGGCTTGATGCAGTAGTATAAATGGCGATTTATTGTACCTCAGGTGGTTCCAAAACTTTGAGTTTATTTCTCTGTCAACCAAAAAGATTGACGGAAGTTTTGGTGGTTCTTATCATTTTCAGATTTTTTGCAACAAACAATTGAACTCCCTTTGGTTTGTGTCCACGAAACCATGAGTAATTGAATTTTACTGTGATTTGTGTTGGCTGTAGGCTGTTCCTCAGGGCTCAAGGGAACAGTTCTCATCACTGCATCTGACTGCACTTGTTTTTGTGATGGTACCAGATGAATCCTGACAGGCAGAACACTAAGCTTCAGAGCTGGGGCTTTGTCAGAGGGATGTGGGTCATTGTTCGAGGGTTTTCTCATTATAGCACCTCCGTCTTGCCAAAAGTCTACGTGCTGAATTTCATGACAAATTGACGCAATCCATGAGCAGTTTCACTCAGAGGAGAAAGAGGTTGCAAAGGGGGTTAAGTCACTGACTGGTTGCTTTAAAGGGGAAGTACACCTAAAATGGAATCGATTGCAATGCGTAAAATATTTAGCTTCCATAAACTAACCTACACTCTATTGACACCTGCCATAAAGGAAAAAAAAACACTGCTTTGCTTCAAGCTATTCTTTTACTTTTCAGAGATTTCGGTGGCCACAAATCAATGAGGTTTTGAAATGAATTTTTTTTTGTCTTTAAACTTTGTGCTAAGAACAATAACAACAACACTATTATTCATATAATGAACATACTCTTAGAAACATGAACTTGAATCTGAAGTTAGATGATCCGTGAAGAAAACGAGAAATGCAATGATCTGCCTTCCTTATATCACCTTTGCATAAATATTTAAGCATAAATATCTGAGACAGAGCCAGCCAATCTGACCTCAATTAATGAATCTGTAGTTAATCACGCATTACCCAGTCACATTTCCAATTAGCCTCCAGCAGTTAAAAGGTTCATCCCAACTCCCAACATGGTTGTCACACCTACGGTTCACACCCCTCTGACTCTCCATGATAGATATCTGCTATCTTCGATCTCCTGTGTTCACACTACTGAGTCTTTACTAAATAATCTCTTAATCTCTGTTCCTCTTCTACTCACCTGTCATTGACTCCTGCCAATCCGGATACTCGTGTTGGTTGTGGTTCACAGATGTTGATGACGTTAAGTGTTCTTCCTTTAAAGGAACATCTTTGTCTTGTATATCCACTGTGTGAATGAGAATAAAGAAGAATAGAAATCCCGTTCTCCTCTCCTTTCTTCCAGCCACCGTGACAGTACCGAGCATTTGCAAATGTAAAAAAGTCACTTCCATCTTTATTTATGGTGCTTTGGCTTTTATTTTGAGGAACAAAAAAATGATAAAATACTTTGTTTTAATATTTCAAAACCATAATGATCTTAGAAGATTAAAAATAGAATTTTAATAAATACAATTGAAATTGAATACTTATATTTTAATTTCCCATGCCACGCTGAGTCGCGAAATCTGCATGCGAACATGTCATTTCCCAGTCTTCCCCTTCTCTTTTCTTTGTTTTTTTACTGTAACAATCCTTTCCTTTCTGTTCAGAATAAAGCAAAAAAGAATCTGAGAAAAATGTCCACAAACAGGAATCACTTCCAAGATGCTTTTATATAGAATTAAAAGTTCACCTGGCTGATGGCGGCTGATCAGAATAAGCTGCACCAGTGTCATAAGCAGATGATTTATCAACACAAAAACATCATCAGACTGTCAAACTAGTGTTAAAATAGTTATAAGAAGGTTATATAAGCACATTGTACTTTTTCAAAAGGCTAAACTTTGTGCGTCTGCTTCGAGATGAACCATTCTTACTGTTAAGACTGACCTTTAACTGAAAAAAAATGAAGGTGTGTGAGATCAAATGACTGACACCCATGAAAACGCACAAAGAGAGCATTGTGAGGATCATAGCTCAACCGGATAGTGCTTTTGTCTACGATTGATCTTACAAGTCTGCAATTTTACACCAGGGTGGATCAAGGAACTGCTTTTGTGTATTGTATTTTACATAGAATAGTTCGAGAATAATGTTCTGCACGTCAACAGCTAAGCTCCCAGGGCACTCATTTACCTCTGGTACAAATTCATGATGTAATGCTTCAAGAAATGTCCAGTGATGAACGTCATTACCACAGAAACCTAAACGTTAAGAGTTTAGCGAAATGTATTGATACACCACTATAAACAAATTACATGTTGATAGAGATTCCAACGTTAATGTAAAAAAAAAGTGTTCAAAAAGGGATTCTTGATGATCTCTCATTAATTTTTCGTAATTTTTTATTTTTAATTACCTGCCTCTTGCTAAGCAAGTCAGGCTTTCCTGTAGACATCTTTTTTTGTAATTTCTCTCTTTATCTGGAATTTCAACATCAAGATGTAGATAGAAACTCACTTGAAAATGCTAATTTAAGTGCTGCAGCTTCGCCCACTTGTGCCGTTGACACCATACTGTTGCTCTGTGTTGATAAGTTTCACTTTGACTCCGTTTGCACATGCTCAGTTTGAGATCTGACGAGCGAAATCTGCTCAGAGGGCTCCTAACCCCACGAGAGGCTACGATAAGAAGTTTGATTGCTGATTGTGAGCAGAGACCGATGTTTACCCAAAAACTTTGGACAATTTTCAAAAAAGTCTCACGAAATGAGCCAAAAAAAAAAAAAATCACTGTGTGTGCTCGGGTTACCCTAACCAACTCCACACCAAAGGCCACAATGAAGATATTCAGTGCAAAGGGACTGAAAGCTTTTTGAGATTGGCTGAGAATGTCTCACAAAGCCAGTTAATGCTGCAAATGCTGCAAGTGCAACATGTTTATGTAAAATGGTGCCCACCTTATGAAAAAACTCTTTAGCCAATTCAAATCACTTTTCCTGAAATATCGAGCACTTTTAGATTAACTTGAAATCACAACCGTAAAGTAATATAACATCCCCGTCACTGAGAGGCATTCCCAGACACCCACAGGGAGCGCTCATAGTCTCAGAGTGTTTGGTTAGAGTGAGTTAGCATGTTTTCACTCATGAATCATCACTTTTCCTCAATGCCCAAACATGACGTCTATGAAAATCATCATACAGTCCGAGCAACACGCTATTTCGGGAAATCCAGTCTATCCCAGACGAGTTCATTCAGTCGCGCTGCCCTACAGATGGACCCCTCAGATGGAAACGCTCCCTCACAGTTCAGGGAGGGTACAGTATGATTCCACTCACACACGGCTGTTGAATTTGGCAGCACTCTCTGAAGCAGCTCCTCATTTCCCAGTATGCATTTCAGCAGTTTTCCACCCTCACGCAATGACCCACTTTATTTTCAGACAGGGCTTTCTCCTCAACCGTGCCGAGAGTGTCTGTGGCCTGTGGTCCTTCCAGGTCACCCTGAAAGTCATCAAAACCCTCCTCCAAGTAGATTTGGAAGAAAACCAAAGCAGAATCAACCAGCGTCTGGTAGGATCTTACTCCTCCTTTGGGAAGATCTTCCTCTCTCCTGGAGGATAAAGCACCTGTCTGGAGCAGCGTTTTGGTGGGGTGGGATCTCTTCCATTTATAAATCTCCCCATGCCAGATTTTTGATGTGTTGCCGATTCCATATAGTACTTATGTGGTGGGAAATAACTGAAATTTTCTGTCCAAATTATGAGATTTACTCTACTCTTTGTTTCTTCTTTTATAGATGAATCCGAATGGGTGTAAGATTTACACGTAAAGTTTCTCGGTCATCCTTGCTCGGTTCTTGGTTTATTCATCGTAACGGAAATCTGCATTTCCCCCTTAAGGCATTTTCTTTGGCTTGGACAAGGGAATCCCTTGCAGTCTGTGACACGCCTCACATTCTCACTTGCTAATGTACAGTTGGGTTGGTTACCACTCCAAACACCGCATGAGCTGTTAAAACACTCTTGTGTTGCTTCATAAACTCATTTATCACATGCTGCTGAGACATTTCTGCGGCATTCAAGGGAGTGGGTTTTCAAGTGTACACTAGATATCGATCTTTAAGTCTTTTTGGAGTTTCCATCTGTGATTTCTTCTTTCTCTAGCCTCGCCAATGCTTCCACCTGTCCCCAAACTCTGAGGTTCTTACCAGCCAGCGTTGTGGCAAATGGTGTAGGGTCAATAGCCACAAGAAAAGGATTGAAGCTGATGATTTTTCTGGACCAAATTCATGACAAAGTGTTTCTCTGATATTTCTGAACATCCATACATTGGCAAGAATATTCTGTTTCATGTGGACAGACACAGTAGACATCAGGATTCTAAACGTTAAACCGATGGAAGTCGATATTTCCCCGAGAGATCCAGCGTCACCAGTACCAGGTTCTTATATTAATATAAACAAAGCACTAATTTCTAGCTGATCTTCTCACAATGAATCATATCACCTATAAAAAAGGATGTAATTTCTGAATCTAATAAGCTGTGTATCTAGATAGAAATCAAATAATTAATCACTGAAAGATGTGTAACCTCAGTAGCAAAAGAATCCTTTTCAAATGAACAAAACGTTTTTATGTTCAAGGCTTAGCACTTCGAAAATATACACCTTCGTTTGTGTCAGTAGATATTCAACAATAAAAATGTTTGCTTTGGTTGAAAAAGCTCTTTTGATGTATTTGCCGCTTTCCACATTTGAGGTAAACACGACTTCATTTCAGGATGTTTTAGTTCCTCGTTTTCGGAGCTGTTATCCGGCTTTGCACCATTCTATTTCCTGTTTCCGGTGATGCAATCCTCTGTTTTGAAGAAATAAACCTAACATGGGCTTTTGGAAGTCGTGGATGAAATCCACAAAGAGAAGCAATGCACTGCTTAATCTCCTCCTTCCAAAAACTGGAAGTCTTCATAAAAGCTAAGCCTCAGATTTGTATTCAGACCTTCACACTTGACCTGGCAGCTTAAATATTACTCATCTCATTCTTTGAATGTTTAACAAGATGCCTCTCTAAATCCTCTAATCTAAATCCTATGTGATTTTGTCTGCATGCAAATCATGATTTTCCACCTTTGAAGCGATCTTAATTCAAAACCGTTTCCAGAAGGTTGAAAACAAATCATTAATTTGAAATACTTGTAGATGTTGAGCAGAATTAAGGAAGTCTGAGTACGTGTGAGGACAGCGGTGGGTCCCTGGGGCCTGTAAAGTCTTCTCTGCTGCTTAAATGAAACACTGACTAACTTTTACAAACATCGAGATTAACAAATTCAAAAACTCATTCCATAAATTCCAAAATCTGTCGAATTGTTTGATGACCGACCGCTATGACAACATTTGCAGTGTACTTCTACTAAAATCAACAATCATTAATACAACTGATTTCACACGCTTCATAAAGAACTTCACCGTCGCTAGGGATTTACTATAATGATGCATGGATCATGATTTATTACGCATAAATTAACAATTCCATAACTTTGAGTTGATGTTGACCATGCTTAATATCTGAATGTTAATCCATTAACAATTGAGGTAAACAAAATAATGAGGCAAATAAAATTTTATTAAATACAGCAAATAGTTGGGGAAAACCATCCCCTTTTCTATTTTTAAGCTCTGCACGAATTGCCAAAATGCTGAGTTTCCGTGATTGGCCTTCATGTCACAATTCCTAAACATCTCAGTAACAAAACTTTAAAGATATAGAACATTCACTGACCTGCTGTGAACGGCACCTTCCTGAAGAACTAGTGCAGCCAAAATTCCAAATGTTTCCACTATTTAAAATAATATATACAGTGAGATAAATTTAAGTTTTTAATCAAATTAGTTCCAGAACACCAAAAGTTCTTTGAGGGTCAGAAATCTGACTGACCAAAACTTATTTAAGCCAGTAAATTACAATGCGATTTCTGGCTTTTGAGTTTCAGAAGTTGACAATACTAGAATCCTCCATGATTTCCAAGTTGGATAAGATACAAGTCAAAATCAAAAAACAAGTCTAGTTTGCAAGTCTCTCATAGCAGATTAACTCTCCCCACCACCTGTTTGCAGCCGGTCTTTGCATAAAGTCTGTCAGCAACTCTGTGATAGGTCAACTCATCTGCCAGTCTCTCCAGAAGGGCAGGATCAGGGTAAAGTCCCTCGAGGGTCATCTCCTCCTGAAAGCACTGGATGATATGTTCCCTCTGCAAAAGAGAGAGGGGGATCAACTCCACAGCCGGCTCCGCCCAAAGTGGATGCTGAGGAGAAAGCATCTTCCGGAGACGCGCATGTGCACCAGCTATCGTCCCATTCTCAACAACATGTGACGTGACCTCCTTCTGGCCTAGATTGCTGAGGAACACATAAACCACATTGAGAAGCTCACTGGACTGATTTGCCTGCAGAAACATGTGGAGTGTGTCCAACAACGGAGGAGGCATTTTCTCAACCTCATCCAGGATAAAGAAAGGAATATGTTGGTGTTCCTCAGCACGAGAAACAACTTCTGTTATTCGGTTGGCAAGCGCAGAGGCGCAGTGATGTCCCTCATTCTGAAGGGGGCACTGGTGTCTGGAAATGTAATGCACCACTAACCGGTTGTCGACAACAGAGCGAAAGTGTCGGGCTAGTAGTCGACCCAGGTGGCTCTTGCCAGTACCCGGAGGACCGTGCAGAGAGAGGACAAGGGGACGATGGTGGATGTAAGTGGAGAGATAGTCCTTCAAATGATATATGAGCTGCTCAACTGTGTACCACTGGCCAAACACTTCCCTATGTAATGCCCGCTCCAAACCATCCAAGTCGTATTTCAACACATGGTCATCCAGGTTCTCAACAGCGTTATACACCTGGGAGAAATTAAATATGATCTTTAATCAGAGAGGAGGGAGTAATCGATGAATTAATTAATCAAAAAGTGGCTAAAATCAGTAACATCTGTTTATCCCTCAGACACATGGACGAACAGAAGACTAGAAAGGAAGACAGGTGAAACGCAGGATAGACAGAGATGCACCAACAGAAGGTAAGTTCACAAACAGATGGATAGACAACAGTGGTGGGATTTAATGGGGTTTAATCTTTAGGATCCGTACACTTTAAAGAGCCGTTCAAAAAATTAGCTCATTTGGCTCCTATTTTATATTTTTTCACTTTTAAGAAACCAGCCTGGGGTTAATTTATTAATCACAGGAATTATGGGCTGAGATTTTTTTACCAATACTTGAGTTTGAAATATTCCGAAATATTGATTATTGCTTCATTTCACACATGTGGACAATGTTTTAAAGTCTGATATGGATTCTTTATAAATACTCCACTGCCATATTACTGAGTCGACAGAGAGATCACTCTTTACCCTTTGTATAAAATGTATGTGTGTAAAACTACTTTGACTTGTTATTCAATGAAACACCTAACAGTTCCCGACCAAACGCAATTAATGAGCCGTTCAAACAATTTGATTCGTTCATGAACTCACAACACTAATAGTCAGAGAATCGGCAGATAGATTAACAGGTGGAAAGACAGGAGTGGAGTTGGTAGGGTTGACAGATGGAAATTATTTGGATATGACCAGATAGGACAAAGGATATGCAGACAAGCAAACAGACAGATAGATCGCCAGGGAGATACTGTTAGATGGTGGGTAGAAAGACATGGAAAAGGACACACTGCACATGTAAATATGAAAAGGTAGGGAGATAGATAGTGTAGGAAGGTAATGAAAGAAGATAGTAGATGGACACATACAGTAGGGAGGTACACAATGACAGATGGAAAAAGGACAAAAATAGAAAAGGAGAAAGGTAGACTGATAGGTAGGTTCATATGGAAGGTAGATCGGTGGATATGAGGCCAGATATATCTTAGATGAGAATTGTAGGTAGGTGGACGCATGGCTCAAACATGCAACCAGAAAGAAATATTGACAAGTAGAAGACATTGAGCCAGAGAGATAAGCGTGTAGACGGCTTATCACTGAAAGATAGACAGACACATATACACAGAGATGTAGACAGCTCAAAAGATCTGACAGAAGATACGGAGTGAGCCTCAGACTGACTTGTATGAAAATAATGAAGCTGAAGAAGGCGAGGAAGGGTTTGGTTCGGCTGTGCTCTGTCTTGGGTTTGAAAAGGCGTGTGTGTTGAGGGTAGAGCACTCGAGATGCCCTCCTCCGTCTTTTCTTGCAGATCTTAGTGTCTGCAGGACCATCAGAAACCCCGACGCCAACTGCACTTGTCCTCTGGAGGTATTTCTTCTTGATGCGGAGCATGGCCCTGAGTTGTGGCGAAGTGAGGAAAGAATTTTGGATTTTCTTCTTCTCCTCTGGTCCTTGAGGATGATTCTCCAGTTGAAGCTCCATCTGAATGTCTCTAAAAGAAGCTGGAGGGAAGAGCACTAATCATTTCTGTACTACATTCCCAGGATTGGTGCTATCTGACTGATTTGTTAGCTCATGCAGTTATGGCAGCATGTGACATACATACAATGATTTATGTTCCTTTTTCCCCCCATTCTCATTTTCCATTTCACACTCAGCTCCATGTAAACAACCACGGACATCATAGGAATGTCTGGCAGACAAATTCGTCCTAATAGAGTTACATAATCTTTCACTGTTCTTGCTTTTCCTGGGAATCAACCCTTCAAACCTGTCAATACTACAGGCATGTACTGTTAATGGGTGAAGAACACTTTAATTCAGTTTCCAACATGAAATTCTTGCCCACCATAAATCTTTATGCTGTAAATAGACATTTTCTGTTGACCATTTGAACACTAATGTGTTATATCTTGTGATTATTTATTCCCATTGAGCTTTTGGTGAAATGCTGCTATTGAATGAAGATAAAGTAAGTAAAATGATCAAAATTCAAATAGTTTGTGGGCGATAAATACTTTAATGATATACTACCAGTGACCCTGACCCTGTTTTTCAACAGTGTTTCCCCTACCATTAAATGGGGAGGAGGGGCATTCCCCCCACACCAAGAAAAGTTAAAATATATATATTTTTCATTGATATTTTATTGCAAATAATCTACACGCTGCATTAGCAAGTGCCTGATGTCAAGTACCATGACATCAGAGGGTCCCTACCCCCTTCTCCAAAGTCGGAGCTAGCCTAATTGGAGATGCTAAGCTAAGCGGTGTTAATGTGCTGCTATGTGGATTTGTCAGATAAACATAAAACACAGTTTGTGAAGCGCTTTGGCGTCTCAGTGATCCAGTTTATAACCAAGATATTTCTAAAATAAACTACGCTGATGCACGAGGCTATGCTAACACTGGGCTAATCAGATCAGTAAAGCAGGAGTCATGGATTTGCTTTTCCTTATGGAACCGAGTCGTATTTAAATTCAAATTTATCTCGTTTCCCTAGTTACAAAGATTAAAAAGAGGTCACATTTGATTATGAAGAGCACTTAGATCCTGCAAACCTGTGAACCTAGGGGAAACACCAGTCAGTAAATAGACAGAAATTATTTAAGAACATGGAAGTCACACATATTCCCTTGAACCCATCATCCTAAACACATTTGGTGACTATCACCACACACAAGCGCCATCACACACATCAATGAGACACAGCCAAAATTAAGCTCTTACCTCAAAACATCAAGAGACATCCATCGGGTCCTTCACCAGAGCTGCTAGTTTCTCTTACGAGGTTAATAATAATGACCACCGGTTGGCTAATGCAATGGTATTGTCCACCTGGTTCCTCCAACACTGTTTCACCGCTTAGCCAAAACTCCACCTTCATTCCCACATTAAAATTACTTCTCTCACTTGGTCAATGTTGTCCTTTATGATGTGGAAATAAAAATAGATTCAACAGGAAACTATACAAAGAGCATTTGCATAAATGGAAAAATCTCGATGGAGAAGAGAGAAGTTCTAGAAAATTCCTTGTGAGACTTGTTTAGATACAGTTTCGTAATGTTTTAATCACCTTCCTGATTCTCAACAACATCCACGAGATGAAAATGTGTAACAGAATACAATCAAACAAGGCATTTATAAGCACAACAAGAAGCCTTTGTAAGATTTGTTTCAGTATTTCTTCTGTATAAGATTCAGAGTGGGTTAAATATAAAAAGTGTTACAGTAAATGTGTGCTCCCTCTGCCGATGTCACTCTGGTTCAGGTTCTATATGGAGGGAAGGTCTGCAAGTCCTTGTTTTTCTTGTAACACTGTTGGTTGTGTTGAACCCTCTGCTGTTTTGTCGTCTCACGTAATCATTGATTGTATAAATATATGGCAGTAGTCTACTTAGCATTACCCGTAGGTTTCTAATCAAGCAGTGATGGATTAAATCTGATTTAACCAGCCATGAAAGTGCGTCATTGCCCATAATTGGTTATTGGGGTGCACCGAGGTGAGAAGTGGAAGATACCAAAATGAAAAAATGTTTTTTTATATTAATTATAATAAAAAAATATATATATATATAAAAAAAAAAATTAGTTGTTGCCGATTGTAATCTGCAATTTGTACCATCAATGCACTAGTGATCTGCAGGTCTTTAAACGTCACTCCTACTCTGGCCCATCAGCAAACAGTCCTAGCTCAGTCAACTGTTCTAACAATGTGCACCAGAACGCAAAGCGGGTTCCAAAAAAAATAAATGAGTGGGTCTGGTTTGGTAGAACTTGACTGTCCTAGTCCTGTTCTGAACATTTAAGAGGATTTTTATCAGTGTCAACATGTTGAAACAAATACAATTCAATAAAATCTTCTACAGGATGATTAAAATCACAATCTCTCAGCCACTACTCCACTGAGAGGGGTTGATCGAGGTGACTATTTTGGATGCCTTCCCAGGCATGGAAGGGGAAGACTCAGGAATGCATCTCTAGGCTGACGGTATCATCATGATTTTCCCCATGATAGATCTGGAGGAAGAAACTACGAGGAGGCAACTTTGAGCATTTTTGCTTAGACTGCTGCCTTAACATCCTGGCAGAATGAATGGACCCAAATACTGTTTACATAATTGTCTTGTGGGAGAGACAAAGAGGTTCTAATTCCCTTAGAAAATAATGAACAGTGTCTGTTCCCTTCCAAATCTGTATCAGGACAAATGTTGCCCATTTTTTATTTTTTTTTAAGACACATTTTGGCAGACTCCTGTGTTGTAGAGACGGGACTACATTTCAAAGGCTTATAGTAGAGAGAATCCAGTTTTAACTGGTTTGAAAATACATATGGTTTCATGGCCACAACCATTTTACCCTATAACTCCAAATTAATGCCCAATAAAGTTAAATTAAATGGTCACAAATATGGCTATCAGCACCGGGTAGACTAGCAGAAGGGCTCTCAACGTAAATAAATTTTCAGAAGAGAGAAACTGACTCTCTGTGGTCAAAAAACTTCAAATTCACTCTTCACAAGTAAAATCACAGACACTGTAAACAAAATACCTAATATAGAGTTGACTATCTCTAGCCAATGCTAATTTCTATAAATCTCTATATTTCAATGTAATGGGTTAATATATGTTTTACCCACCTATATGCATCACACATTTTTTTAAGAAAATCATTATTTATTATTATCATCCATATATCATTTGGTTCATGTGAATACATAGATGTTTGCTTGAGTATAAGTTCAACAAGAGTTAACTTTCCAATAGTTCATAAACTCAGCGAAGTGTTTCCTGCGCTTTGAAAACCGAGATTACTCATGAAGAAAACACACTCAATGAGGGGAGTGAGAGTGTGAGTAACCGCAGGTTTAGCTTCTTGTTGATCCTATTGCTATATTCCAGCCTTGACCTCTAGAGCCATCTGGGTGGAAAGATAAAGTGGATAAATAACTATTACAGTTTGAGGAAGTATGTTAGCCCTTTTCTCCCCACACTGAGAAATTGGCAAAAAGGCTGAAAATGGAGAAACAATTGTAGTGCAATTGACTCAAACTGATGTTTAAACACTTAAGGGACACCATTCTTCAGAGCAACAGTGTTTCACTCATAAAAAATTACATATACCGTAGTTTATTAAAAATTAAGGCTGGATTTGTTATCGATGGTGGTTATTTACAGTTTTCCATCTTATTCATCTCGATCAGCTTAATTTTGTATGTGAAATAAACGGGACTGGTTAAAAACTCATTTTAAAAGTGACTGATTTTAAAAATGTACTAACAAATGTGTGTTTTATGACAACCTATTGCATGTGTTAGACAATATTTAACTTACTGAAGCAAGATCGATAGTACAGTGGTACCCCGAGATACTAATGCTTCGAGTTACGAAAGGTCTTGCGGGAAAGTTTTTGCTTCGAGATACACACAAACACGAGCAGATCTTCTGTATTTTTCGCTAGTTTAGTCTGACGTTGCGCTGTGCTTCCGGGTCCTGACGCTCCTTTCTCCCAGTGCAAAAAGGGTCTGATATGCTTCGAAACACTTTAAATCAAGCGAAACATTATGTATAGATTACCAATAATGGACTATAACAAATGTTTGAGTCAATGTGTCGTAAAAGAAATAAATTTGTGCAATTTGATTGCATTTACACATCAGAAAAGTCTGAAATACACAATTTCAAGGAGCAACTTGTTTTATTAAATAATTAATTGAGTGATCCTAGGATATTAAAAAGATAACTCTTGAAGGTCCTTGTTGCAAAAAAAAAAAAAACGAGGTACTTTAGGTCTTTGTAGATTTATTTACTTCACAATTGTCTACTTGTTTAAACAAATGAGAGAAAAGTTAATGCCAGTGTGACTAAACTATTTAATCTACTTGACTTCCTCTAAAAGTTTCCCCATCACAACCGAGTGAAGTCACAAAAGTTGCAGAGAAATAAATTTCCCCATTTAACTCACAAGGACCATTTGTTTGTCATCCAAACACGGCAGAAACTTTGAAGGCGGAAAGAGCAGGATCGAGAAAAAGGTTCCTGGTAGTTTTCCACTGCGTGGATAGCACGTGTTTCCCGCCCGCTGAAGTTGAGGTCACGATGCGTGATAATAAGGCGCCATCTTGCGGATCCGGTGTGTTTACGTCGTTTCCACTGAGAGGGTCGTTAAAGCAAAATTGCGCTTTCCTACCTAAAATCAAGACGTTTCAAGATAAATCAATTTTCATAAACAATGATAAATAAATCCGGTGCACGAGTAACAACAACAACAAAAAAAAAGCATTATAAATTACATTATTTGTTAAATTTTATACAATAGCCCACAATAGCGTTGTATCATCTCTCTAACACTTTACAATTATGATCCATGACTCATCATTAGTTAATGGATGATTAATTAATTACGTATGAAATAAAGAGGAATTAAGCTAACAGATGAATTGCTGCCTTACTGAATAACATTATCGTTAGTTAATTCATCAGCACTAAACTAAATAACAAGTTAAAAATTGTGTAAAGTAAAAATTATGACTGATAATTAACTGATTAGTTAAGAGTTTACTGATTTTGTTGTATTGTATTTCATTCCGGACATGAGTTACTCGAGAGGCGAACACTTCATTTTTACCTCGTCAGTTAATTGTAATTATTAACTCGTCGTTTATCAGTTCATAGTAACATTTCTTTGAAACAGCATTTTTTATTGATGCCTCATTATTGTAGTGTTCTTATGATCGTGTACCTATCTAAATCAATGATGGGGCAATGACATATTGTATACAAACATCTTTTTTAAATTTATCCCACTTACGGGATGAAATTTTGGCCAATTAAAGCAAATTCGAAAATGTAACCTTTCTTTCAATTTGGTGAACTATGGGTTATGGTATTTAGTATTACATAATGTACATACAATAGTCTGTTCCTCTTGTATCCACTGTATTCTTCACATTACTCTCAGTCATAAAACAGACCCTGATTTTAAAAATACCATTCATACACACTGTGGCTGGTGGGTGTTTATTTAAAAGGATATTCATACAGTATTTATTACATATATGTCACACGCATGCACGCACACACATACATACATACATACATACACACATATATATATACCGGTATATAAATACAAGTACAGCAAAACAATACATTTACAAATACAAAAAGGAAAACAGCTGAATAATCTAAATATAGAATTGTAATAATTTTTTACGTTTTAATTTATAAAAACTTAGTTTCACATTATGTGCCACAAGCGCCACATTATTTTCCTCTTTTAAATCTATCCACATCCAGAATAAAAAAAGCACATTTTGATTTGCATAGGATGGAAACATTCAAAAGTGTGTCACGAGGGTTCCTATTTAGAGACATGTTGACACAGATGTAGTGAGATAATCCATCTTTTATGAACGGTATGATGCTCAAAGTGTGTGACTTTCCTTTTGCTTGATATGTTTATTAATGTTATCTCCCCAGCTCTACATAGATTTCCATTACAAAAGTCCCTTAACTTCAATAATAAACCACTCTCCAACACCATCACATCAGAAGCAACTGCTGCTTCTGTACTTTTATCATTTTCAACACTTTTCCTGATAGAAAGACTTTAGGGAAGCAAGTAACAACTCGTGATGTCCTCTGGAGCATATTGTCAGCATGCGTTATAATTAGCGGCATGAATGTGCAGGAAATGTTTCACATCCAGTCACAAGACTTTGCATCAACGCTACACGGCAGGCTACAACGTAGGGGTCTGCTTCAACCCGGAAGCTACACTATAGACCCAATAGTTGTAGACCCAGGCTTTTTTGACTGGGGCATTTTTTAATAAGTGAAACACTTTGAACTACGTACAGTTTTAAAAAGTTTGGTTGATAGCATAATATCATTAAGCTTTTTAAAACTATCGGAAAGTAACGTTTTTGCTGACTGGCTGTTAGAGGCACTGCTCACCCCGTCCCTCTCCCAGGGTTGTCAACACTGCAAATAATTTCATTTCTGTTCAAACATCCTGAAAAATATGAATTTTATCCAAGAAACTCATTTTAATCCATTACAGATTTAAATTCTCAATAGACTACTTGCACCAACCTTGTGATGCGCTTCTTTTCTGGAACATTGAGGTTCACCTATTTTCGGTTTAACTGCAATCGTTGTTTCTCTAATCCAAAAGAGTCTTAAAATGTGAGCAATATGAATAGTTCTTACATTTCATAGACAGCAGAAGAAGAAGAAGAGGATCACAGAAACCTTGGAAGATTTTACAGTTTTCACATAAAGGATGTACATCATTCCCACTAAGTTTGGGGAAGATCCCGAAGAGAGCGAATGTAGAACTCGGCAATGGCTAGAGCCAGAAATAAGTGAACTGTAATACGTGGAAGTAGTTGTGCAAGTAGCCCATTGTCCCTGTGAAAATTGTAACCGCAAACTGATATTCAGACAGGATCAGGCATCGGATTAATCCATCATTGAAGATGTATCGTCACAAAAGCTCAGCGGTAGAATTTACTGTTTATTAACGACAATGATAACGATGGTGATGATGACCGCTAGTACGGCCACCATGCTTATAACAAAGGCCTTACAGAGTGGTGCGCGAAGTATAGTTAACAATAAAGGTCTCTCTCGTGTCACCCGTTCTCCAGATGTGCCTTCGGCGCCTGCGGGTATCCCCACATCCAGACTGTGGCTGATGTTATGTCCAGGCACTGGGGCGACTGAGCTGGGTACGCGCTTGACTTGCAATTTTCCTTTGTTTCGGTTGAAACGAATGCTGTAGACATGTTGCATAGCGGCAGGGAGATAGGAAAGCACCGTCGAGTCATTAGACAGTTTTGGAAGACCCAGATCAGGTAACGGGGTGAAGGCCCTGCACATTGGGCACTGGATGGTCTCCGGTTGGATGGATTTGACGTTCATGCGTGCCAAACATTCCAAGCAAAAGGTGTGCTTGCACTGAAGAACCTTGGGGGTGTTGAAGACATTGTTAAACTGGCAGAAACAAATGGCACACTCCAAGTTGGGAGGGTCCTCGTCAACTTGGGAAGGTTTGTAGGGGTTTGCGTCTGACTCCATGAGGAGGGCGGGTGTCAGCGGACATTTTCAAAACCCATGGTATCGTCTCAGATCTGGATGAGAACAAGAAGAGGTTGGTTGTGTGAAGGTTCATTGCTATAGAAATAAACACGCGAGCATCGGAAAGAATGAGAACTTCACCAAAACTAACAGAGAATGTAGACGTAAGAGCAAAATAAATTCCTAAATATCCACAAAATGCTTTTAAATGTCCCACCCGCCACCAACGTTTACGTAACTAGGTGAACACAGCTGTTTTTCTTCTGAGGAGGACATCAGTGATTTAGCATTAATGAATTTAAAGTGTCACAACACCCTAGAACACTTTGAAATAGTAACTTTTATTGTACATGTCTTTATTTATACATTATTTACAAACAAGTGGTTAATTTTCAGCACTTCCTGTTTCAAAAGCAAACTTGGGTTGAAACGATCACCATAGAGGTCTAAAGACGCATAGCCGGTATTGTTTTTATTTGTAAGCGAAACGCTCACGCTGCAATGGATCACTTTTTGAATTTGAGTCATTTTAAAATGGTTGATGAATGAAACTGCACATGTTCGGATTTGAAGAAAGGCACTGTTTCTGTATATCTGATCAAGGAAGCGTTTCTATATAATTTTGTAGAGATGAAGCTAAAAATATAAATATATTTGTACATTGTGTATTCTGTCTGTTGCTACTAGACCTGACTCGCAAATGTGCTTTCTGCAAATGCAGCGATACGAAAGTATTGCTTTTTATTCCTGGGCGGCTGTGGGCATTTTACACCCATTTTACACCCAGTAAATACAATTGAGCTCGTTACCACAATAAGTGCAGCTGTTTGATTGCATTCCCACTGTCAACAATGATCACCAGAGACCATAACTAACAAAGTCGAGAAGCATCAGAGCAATCCTCCATTTCTACAATGCTCTCTGAAACACGTGAGAGAAAACGAGCAGTGGTTAATATTCATATGCAAACATTCATGGATGACAACCGCCACAACATACTTATTTATAAAACTGGTTGCTTACTTGCTGCTCCAAAACCCCAACATTCATAAATGCACTATTTTTGTTCCAGGGAGTTGCAAATCTCAGCAGCCAATAGGAGTGATCCGCTGCAAAGCCCCACCCATAAGAGATTTGTATCAGAATGGTGTAAATTGCGAATCGTAAATAAAAACTTTGCAAGCAAAAAGGAAACCATCGGCAATACGTTCAAAACAGTGTTTAGTTAATATTGTTAAAAAAATTTTTTGAATTATTTTATTTTGCATATTTAGTTTGTTTCCATGTATGAGACACAACCAACACAGATTGGTCACGAGGATGACAATATGGCTGACAGTATGTCTCCAACTCAACTAAATGGACTCATACTATAGAGTAGAGTATGTTCGGAATCAAATTTAGGATAAAAGAGTATTTGAACATCCCAATCCAAATGTATATGAAGTTCAATTTTAGAACCAGAGGCATAAAAATAACAGGACTTCCTGTAATGTAGTTACTTTTCAAACCAAGCAGTTAAAAACCCCTGATCTCTTATAACTAGCATTCTGTGGTTTAAAATATACCTGTATGACGTGTAGATGGCCGCTCACTCATCTTCAGGAAAGGCATCCTTGAAGTCATCAGAGGTCATCTGCTAAAGCTCCTTCAAACAGTTCTTGTGCATCAATAAATACATTTTACTTTAAAAACACACACCATGACTTTCTCTCTGCACTTGATTTTCTTTTCTCTGTCAGTGTATCATGGAGAATGGCAAGATTTGAATACTGGAGCAGATGGCAGCAGGAAATGCAGAGTGAGTAGTCAAATACAGAGACTATCCAAACTCTGGACTGAGAGAGGAAGAAAAACAGACCTGAGGTCTGTGCAAAGGAAACATGGCTTCACAGATGAACATGTGTAAAAGCTAAAGCTTACATAAAGGTCTGTAAACATTTGTATGATGGTAATGCTGGTTTTGCAGTGGGTACGGGATGTGTTCAGACCCTCTTCATTTTTCTACCTTCATTAAATGCAGCCATTTAATAGCTTCAATATTTCTGCATTAATATACACGCAACATCCCATATTCACAGAAGATCTTTCAACGTTGTTGTGAAGCCACTCCTTTGTTTTTTTAGCTGTATGCTTAGTGTCAGTGTCTCGTTTGAAGGGAAACATCCTTTAGGACAGGTGATGAGGTCAGAAAGTCTCATTGGACAAGAGAATGTTATTTCACATAATCTCAGAGTGCCAGCTCTAGGAAGGGATCTGGTTGTTCCAAACGTCTTTATTGAAGTATTCTGGAGGCCACTGTGCTCTTAGGAACCTTAAGTGCTGCAGAAATGTTTTGTAACTGAGCCTTGCCAAAATTCAGTCTCTGAGCTCTTCAGCAGCTCCTCGTGATTGTCATTTGCGCAGTGCATTGTAAGCTGTAAGGTCTTATATAGACAGGTGTGTGGCTTACCTACTCAAGTCCAATCAGTATAATAAATACTGCGGGATTCTGATGAATTTGTAGAACCAGCTCAAGAATGATCAGAAGAATATTTAGCACCACGTGATATTTGAGTTTTTCTTTTTTATTAAATCTGCAAAAATGTAAACAATTCTGTGTTTTTCAGTCTATAAGAAGCTGTGTGTAAATTAATGAGCGCAAGGTAAAAATGACTCATGTGGGTACGATATAACGAATGAAAAGAAAGGGTGTCTAAATACTTTAAGAACAGTATCATTTCCCACTCGACATAATTATATGATCGATCAATGGGTTTCAATCGATCAATGATTGATCACATCGATTAATGTGATGTATTATAAAGAAAGGGAGATGTAGACTCAAAACTACAACAAATACTTTAATTCACATGCAAAAGTGTCCCGTGTGCATGAAGCATTTTCCTCATTGCACATCACATTATCTCCAATGCAAACGCTTTTCTCCTGAAGGGCTCAATAATATAGAAACGAAATAATAATAATAATAATTAAAACTCATTATTCAAAACATGAAAACAGGGAGGTTATTGCACAAGATTTCAAACTCTGAAAACATGCATCAGTCATTTTAAATTAAAAATAAGCAAAGCTGTAAAGCTTGAGTTGCATCAGTTGGAATTCAGTCTCCATCATCTTTCATACTTTATTAAGATCTGTAACTTACTTTATTGAGCGCAGTGTCAGTAAATGTTAGCGAGGGATATGAAAACCGGCAGCTCAACTGCTTTTCAGTAGAATTCCACATTTTCAAGAAGAAAAGGAGGTCAATGTTATACCAGGAAACATGATCCTAATGTATAGTGAGTGTACATCTTTACCTTTTCCACAACACATTCAAGTATTTTCAGCAGTGAAACAGGCAGGAAGTGGCAGTGAACAAACAAACTCACATAAAACAGCACCTAGGGATTAAGTGCTCCTTAGCTCAGCCATATTTGGTACAGAGAAAACGTTCCCATAACTGAAGGTTCGCTGTGATTTAGAAACATGGAGCAAGTTACCATGTCACTTTTTACGACATATAATACATACCTTCGAATTCCTTCAAACCTCCATTTTTTTATTTTTAATGATTGTGATGCGTCAAATTTCTTCTCACAGTAGATGTGTTGGGGGGGGTGGGGGTGTTTACGGACTCTTATGTTGCTTTTCGCATCCCTTTGAATATATTCTGGTTTTAATTATTGCTGAGTAGGAGACAAACAGCTACATCTCACTTATTGAAATACCTAAACGCAGTAAGAACAAGTTCACTTTTACAGTTGTTATATTACTTTTACAGTGTCTCCAGAAGTGAGTAAAGGTGGAGGGACTTGTTTCTTGTCTGGATATGGGTTAGAAGCTGATCACTGGGACCAGATCATGTGCGGATCCCTTCAATCAGATTAAAAACAGCCGCTTTGTCCTGATGGTCAGAAGTTGTTTCAAGCATTCAGGAAACTGGCAGACAGAATGCGCCACTGCAGAGAGTCTTAACTGTTGCTTGGTCAAGAAAGTGGGAAGAAGCGGACCACTGGTGGATACTTTAGACCAATGAGCAATTCCCAGTCTGTCTAGATAGAGCCGTGCTACTTCTTGGGTTTATAGCGGCGACTTTAAAGTCACTTTGTGGTTTCTATGGGGGTGGCCCATTTAGGAGACTGAGAACATCTTCTTGGTCTTACTTAGAAATTATCAGTTGGTCTAGAAGAAGTTTGTGAGTGGGCCACTTCAGAGATACTGGGACCTGCACCTGAAATTCATGGATCCTCCAGCGGATTAAAAATAGGTCACGTTGGGGAGAAGTGAAACTTGCTCATGAAAGGGATTGGATTGAATCTGGCAACTGGCCCTTATTCATGGCAGGGGTCAGAAATGTGCCTCATCAGAGAGACTGAAACTTCAGAAATCTTCTATACCTGCTTGTTCCCTTTTGTGGTCTCGTGGGTCTGCTGGTGCTCAACTCCAGTGCACTTTAGGTGAACGGCTGGGGTACACCTTGGACAGGTTTCCAGTCCATCATGGAAAACTGAAATTTGTTCTAGATAGTGGTCGCAATGAGCCTGGGCACTGTCACTTGGTATGGATGGCGGAAATGGGCCACTTCAGAGACTGGGGATTACTGCTTGCTTCAGATGGAGGTCTGCAATTGGCCACTTCCAAGACTGGTAACTACAATCGCTCCAGATAGGGGTCTGGAATGGGAACTGTATCTTGTTCCAGTTGGGGGTTTGGAATGGGCCAATTCAGGGACTGGGAACTTGTTTGTTCCAGATGGTTGCCTGTAATGGGCTACTTTAGAGACTGGGAACTACCAATTGCTCCAGATAAGGGTTAGGAATGGGCCAATGTAGCTTGGTACAAAAAATGGCATTCTTTAGAGGGACTAGGAACTTTTGCTTGGTCCAGAAGGTAGTAGGAAGCTGACCACATTCTGGAGACAAGGAACTCATGATTCCTCCAGTTGGTGGTCATACACAAGCTACTTCAAGATGGAAAATGCAACTTGCTCCAGGTGGGGTTCTATGTTGGGCTACATCAGACTGGGAACAGAACCTTTGTCCAAATGAGGACTGTGCTGCATCTTGGTTTAAAGTGGTCAAAGGCTAACCTTGGGACTACCTTTTGGTTCATATGGGGAAAGAAGTGCTTAAGACCAAGTAACTAAGAGTAATTGTTACTTGGTCAAGATAAGCCAATACAGAGAAACCGGAAACCACCCAGTCGTGATGGGGGGGGGGGGGGGGGGGGGGAGTGGCCTGCTTCAGTAGATGAGAATTGAATTTTGAGCAGTTTAAAAACAGGGCTTTTAAGACAGCTTAACAGCAGCTTACCCAAGAGGAGGGTCAATAATGGGTCACTTCAGAGACTGGGAAATATAGCTTGGATCTTTGGAGTGATTAAAAAGGTCTACTTGGTGAAGATGGGCTCAGGAGCAAGCTTCCCAGAGAGACATGAAATTATCACATGGTCAGGATTCCAGAAAGACACAATATAAGACAAAGTTAGAAGAGCAGCTTGATCCAGAGTGGGACTACATCTGCCAAACTGGCCAAGACATGCAAGTCAGAAGTGCAGCACTTCATAGATACTGGGAACTGCAGGGTGATTCAGATGGGCTCAGAACAGGGCCACTTCAGAGAGGCTTGTCACTGCTGCCTGGTCCAGATGCAGCTGGTGAAGGCCAGTGTTAAAACTGGCACATAGGATACTCCTGGAATCACACGCTGCCAGAGAAGCCAATGGCCCTGAACCATCGAGAGTTAATGTGCACAGACAAGCTGAAAATTTGATTAAATACAAATTAATACAAACATGCAAACATTGTATGGAAGCGTTTGATCCAACGCGACCCAACCTGCGGTGTTCTGGTCCCATATTTTAACAGAGCTGTCATAAGAGGATGATGCCACCAGTGCAGGACAGCCGTGGCGAGAGGGCACAAAAATACAGCAGGCCGTGCTCTGCAGGTGCCCTCTGTATTCAGCCACTTTACAACCGGGTTGTCGGAGATCCCACAGCTAGACACACACATGCAGGGAAATGTGTTTAATAAACGTACAAGCGTAAAAAAGTCATGCACTCCCTCCTTCACTCACAGTGGCCTCGCAGCCCTGTCCCCCGAAACCGTTGCTGGAGGAGAGCAGGTTAAAGCAGTTAGAGCTCACATCGCAGTGTGTCTGAATGTACTGCTTTGCTGGGAACGTGTTAACCACCTGCCAGTTCCTACTGTCCCACACCCTGAGGAACCACAAACAGAAACATCAACAGTTGGAGAAACAACTTTTCTTACGAAAAAGTTAAAACGAAAAATAAAGGCAACATAGCAAACTCAGATCCAAAAAGTAACGTTTTTTCACAGAAATAAATCCATTGTGGTCTTCTGACCTGATGGTTTTGTCTTCTGAGGTTTGGACAACAGATGTGTTTCCTGGCACCCAGCACACATGGGTCACCTGAAAGAGTGCTTAACTTCAGTATCCTGCAAGAAGGGTAACTTTTAACAACGATAACTGATTCCTCCATGGCAACCAGATTGTTTACCCTAGCAACTGATTAAAAACATTAATAGCTCAGCTCAGGAAAATCTACATAAATAGGGCACAGTTCAAATCAATCATATTCACAAGAGGAACATCTTTATAAATATTATAAATGGCACGTTTACGAGCCAACAACTACATTTAGTTTCTTACTGTTCTAAATGTTTTCATTTGCATTACATTTACTGTATTTATTTATGCATTTTCACAGAAATTTATTTTATTCATATTTTTTCAGAAAAGTCTTTCGTGAATAATACAGTGAAACATTGCCGACCACATAAGGCATACAAATACAAAACCAGAGATTTTCAGACCAAGTTTCGTGAGATGGTGTTCCTCTCCAGACATTCTCCTGTCTCAATGTCCCAGAGGCGCATGGAATTGTCTCGAGACCCTGTGCACAGCTTCAATCCATCTGTGGGTTAAGGTTAAACTCAACTGAACTGAATCAAGAAGCGTTAAAGAATTCCTCGGTTAGATTTTGTTTACCCGGGCTCACTGCGACTCCGTTAACCACAAGCTCATGGCCACAAAACTCCTGCATGGGTTCTGTGTCTCGACACAAATCCCACATCAGCACCGTCTTATCCCGGGATGCACTGAAGATCAGGGAACTTCCTTTAAAACAACATAACTGCAAAAAACATGATAAAATACAAAATGAGCACCAATTTAATGCAAAACTAGCCATTTAGTGCTAGAATCTTAGCTTTTTATTAGTTTTATTTCAAAATGCTAAAAGTGGGATCGAAATTTTTGCAGAAAACAAGTCAGTTGTTTATTGTATAGAGCTGGAGGAGTGACATCATCACGTACCCCATATTTGTAGCGTGACGCCATCGTTGGCATTAAACAAAATCAGTCCTGTCCATAGAAACTAAAATTAATCAAATTATTATTGTTTGCTATTCTATTTTATAAGTAATCATTGTAAGATTTAACCCCAAAATATATCAAGCACGACTCCTGGTGGAAACTAAGAATACAAACAAAATGGCCGCTGTGCCTGATGTGATGCCTCTTTAGAGCATTTAACACAGTTGTGCTAACTCTTATCAATAAAGATAATCAAAGTCACAAATTTGCTAAATAGTCTCACAAGTCATAAAACAGATAAAAACCTGTGGGCGGCTGGTCACTCAGTAGAGCGTGCTAAAAGGTAGCCCCACCCCTCACACTACATGACATAAACAGGATAAAGACTTAATAAATTAAAATAAAACATGTTACTAAGTCAAAAATATTTATGTATTAAAGTAACGAGTTACTAAAGCCTTTATTTTCATTGAGGGCATCCTCAGAATAAGCTCACAGATAGCCAATCTAATCTAGCTCTCTAGCATTTCTAGAGGTTAGGGGAGAATGTGGCAAGCCAGGTTAACATTGAACCCTCTTTTCATTCATTTACATCTTCCTTCAGCAAGGGGGTTGACAATTGATGGGCATTGCAGCATGACAATGATCCAAAACACATGACTATGCAACAAAAAGGTTGACCGATTCACTGCCTAAATCTTTGGAGTTCCATCAGAGTCCAAATACCAGCACAAAACACATTTTGCCTCCTACAGTTTGCCTTAATATGCAAATGCTTGAGTGTTTTGCTGATAGCGTGCTGAAATTATTTTCCCTAATTCTCTGATAAATGCTCAATGTTTCTCTGTGAAAGGTGCTACACAAAAACAATCAATTTCGTTTACTTGCCTTTGTGATTTCCCTGCTGTGGCCCTGCAAAGATTTACACAGTTTCCCAGCTCTCCAGTCGTACACGACGACAGCCTGACAGGAAAAAGAAAAACACATTACTGCAGAAGCTTCCCAGGTGCGTGTGACAATCTATCTCTCAAGCTTCTCTATTCTTTCTTATACTGACTTTGTGTAAGTTTATGTGTTCTCTTTGTGATGGTAAAAGAGTGCGGTTATAAAGGCACTTAAGGAACTGTATCTTATATTTTATTATCCAACACAGAGTATTAGAATACTTGAATGAAGCATGTCTTTAATATGGAAACCGTTACCCATTAGAGAGAATAGCCAAAGATAGCTCAGTGAGAAGCCCCGCCCACTTCCATAACCATTTAAGAGCTTTTTTTTATATAAATCAAAAAGGTATTTTCAAGAAAAAATTTGATGTTTATAAAATTGGACATCTAAAAAAAGTTAATGACACCGTTAAGACAAACCCTCACAACGGAGTATGTTATCTCTGTTTGCACTTTAAGGTCAATTTATGACAGACGTACCAATAAAAGAAAGGAGCATATTTTTACTCTATTGTAGATGTTTTTTTAACAGACCATTGCATTTTTGCAATGTTGTGTTTCCTCTAACGGAGTTTAGGTCCACTCGCCCAGGGTCTGCAGCCAGATAAACTCCTTGGCATTGCATGCCTCACATTTTTTCAGTTTGTCTTATTGATTTTTTGACATGTTGCTAATAAACCGCTGCAGTTGCGTCTTCATCTCCAACCTTTTGTCAATCAATGACTAGGTTAGGTTTCATTAACACATCTCCCTCCATCCTCAATTTTAATCCTCATGTTTAACTTATTGAATGTTAAGCTATTGTGTAACTTTGCACCTCACCTGGTCTTGGCCTCCAGACACGCAGAGGTCAGAGGTCAAGCTGACCACAGAGTTGATGGCACCGGTGTGAGCGGGTTCATACTGAACAACCTGGTGCACGGATACAGGCTCCGCCCCTTCTTTGGTCCTGAACACATGACGTAGATAAAAACTCACTATCCTGAGCAGATGCCAAAGATCACCGTTACTCACCTGTAAAGGTCAGAACGACGCCGAAACTTGCTCTGGAGTTTTCCCATGTTTGAATGGGTCCCCTATCTCTAAGGAATCAAGGGGTCTTCCTCATCTCCCTCTCCACAGCTCAAGCCATCTTTATGGATCTGAGAGAAGAGCAGATTTGAAATACACGGTTAGCAGAGGTCCCTCGAAGCCAGAAGGTTTGATCTGTCGTGCTGCTGTGGTGCAAAGTGAGTACGACACATACTGAGTGAGGACCTGCGTTCGATAGCAAACCTCAAACTTTATAAGCAATTTAGGCTAAAATTTCCCAAAATAAATATTTTTTTTTTAAAAAGAAGGTTGCATCGAGTGGAGCATGCTTGGATGGGGGTCCACTCCAGTGTTTCCCCCAGGTTTGGCACCCCTCCTGTTTAAAGGTAGGGGAAACACTGCTCTCGATGTTCTCCCCAGGGTCCAAAAAATTAAAATTCATTTAGACTTTAAATAGGACATTACATAATTTGGCCTTATTTTACCAAAATAATTATTTATTTAAATATTATCTTTTTATAAATCTTTTAAAATATTATTTTAGCAGAAGTTACAACCTTTTCAAGGGTTAAATATGCATCAAATCAGCAACTCATTGAGTGATGGTGTTCAATCACTTTTGGAACAGATGCCATATTTACAATAAATAAATAACTTAAATACCAAATTGTTTAATTACAATTAAAAATGTTGCCGTTGTAGCTGTTTTACCCTAGCCCAAACCCCTTTCATGCTTTTGCTTACTCAAATTCATCAAAATGGATTTTTATATTATTGAGGTTCACTAATAAATATTGTGATGCATTGCTACCTCACACACATACTTTTTTCCATGAATTTTACTGTTTAAAGTGCAAAACAACACAATAAGTCATAAAAAGATATTATTTTGTAAAAAAAATGGCATATTAACTTGCAAAAGCAACACAATTTCAAAAAAATCTGCATTATTTTCTTGGAAAAAAACATAATTTCCTGTCACAGCTGCATTATTATCTAGCAATTGATATAAAGATTCCAACATAATGACCCTCTGTAAATGTATCTCCTTATAAAAAAGGCAAAATTATCTCGAAAAACGAAACAGGAAATATAGGTTTTCCTAAACCACTTTTGTGCAAAATAAAACACATTTTACTCTGATTCTTCAAAGGTAAAACAAATTTGTATTTGACATTACACTGCCATGTTGCCTTTCCATTAACTTTTGCCGCAATTATATTTCCAAACACATTTCACTCATTTTCTCAATCTTTGAAAACAAGTTTGCATGGACTCTCAGTAGAAAAGCTGATCAATCGTTGAGTTTACAGAACTTGAAGGTGTGGAACAAATAAGAGCTGTTTTATTTTAGGGTGAATAACTGATCAGAAACACACAAATCACTTTGTGAATCCATGCCAACATCACAGGGGAGTTCTTATCTGCCCAAAACAGATGCTGCTTCTTTCTTCCACAGCATAAGCTTGTTATGAGTTATGTATCAGGCTGAGTTTTGCAGGGGCACAGCTTTCTTCGGAGAGCTGCAGGAAGACAGGCGACCTGAATCCTATTAAGTGCATTAGAGTCTCATCGCATTAGGTAACATCTTAGTGAGGTGCAAAGGGGGGAATTTGGTCAACGACGTAGTTCTGGTGGCTTTGATCAACAGAGAACCAAATGTGAGCTACAAAAGTACACATTTAAGGTTACTACATACCCTATGTAGATACCAGGAGCAGACGAGCAAGTAATTTATTCACAAAACCAAACCAAAACTCACCGTCCTAATCCGTCAGAGTTAGGATCCTTTACCGCACATCTTTTCGGCGTTACTATAAAGCCCTCGCATTTGTTTTAACAGATTTGGGTCACAATTATAGTACTAAAAGGTATAATTTTGATCACATTGTCGTGTAGCTTAATCTTCGGCGCCGCTTCTCATTCAGCTTCCCTCTCTCCATGGCGCGAGGGACGCTTTAGCCGTTACTAGGCGCAGGGAGATCACGTGATCACAAAAAGGCGGGACTTAATAGTCACGTGGGTATCCAGATTACGTTGTCGGAAAAAACGCAGATAAATGATTAAAACATTATTCTTTTATAATTATTTGAATTTATCTATTTATATTTCACATCCAAAAGAAGGACTTTCAGTCAGCTGCACTGTCCTTCAGCTTCATGTTCAAAGTAGTTTGAATCAGCCTTTTCCTTTCTTTGTTGCATATTAATTGAGTTCGCAATAAAAATTGTCGTTTTAAAATAAAAATGTCAAATGTGCATTACTTGCTTGTGAGAGTTTTATATTACAATATATTTTTTTTACAGAGACCAAATATTTAGTTTTGTGCGTCATTTGTACAAAAACCCCTCCTTTACGTGAATCATCTGTTGTGATTGGTGTTTATAACACTATATTTGCATACTGCAGCAGTTACCATTATACAGAGTTGTTGTCATTCGTAAAAGGATGTTTCATTTTTTGTGAAATAACCCATAATTTACTAAAAACTGGGAGGGGTATACCACCAAAAGATTTGTCTAATGACTCGCTTCAATTCAACGACTCTGAGTCAACTCTTTCTTGACAAAAGTTGATATACAAAGCTCCTTCACATTTAAATCTGGCTGAATCTGGATGTTCTTCAAACTCAGAAATATGGACAATCTGAATGAAAGGTACTTTCTAAAATCCACAGGAGGAGCTCAATTAAATGCCGATTTAAAAAAGTGTCCGGTTCAGCAACCCGATGACAGAATCTTCAGCATTAATCATTTACTGATTAGCCAATACTTTTAGATATTATAAAAAGAGACTTAACCGTGGTCAGTGTACAAGATTGAACTGTAGTCTGAGTACAAACTTGTACCAAATGAAGTTTCTCTGCAGATGAAAGTCTAACTAGACCATTGTCAAAAACCCAGTTACCAACAAAAGCATAGCGTGACATGTTTTAAGCATTAAATACTTCAATCCATATAGCGCCACATCACAGCACTAGTTTCTCCCGAGCACTAAATAGTAATGCCTTCCAAATTACATCATTTATATAGTTTATTTATCAATTTATATGTTGCTTTTCCAGACACTCACAATTGTCAGAGCATCAATCATTCACTCTACATTCACACACTGTTGGTAACAGAATGTCATTTCAGGCCTATGGCCTCCTGCCCACCACCAAACACACACATCCATACACTGGAATGTGGGTAAAGTGGCTTACCCAATGCCACAACGGCAAAATGTACTTGGCAGGGATTGAATTGCCAGCCTTTTGGATCTACAATGACCAACACCACCAATACCGTCCCAAATATACATTATTTTAGTACATAAGCATACAGACTAAAAGCAACCACAGAAACATAAAAAAAATGCAATAACACGATTCAAAGCATACAAAGTACATTATTCTACAACACAAGCACATCAGACAAATGACTGCTAGCAACAAAGTCGCAAATTTAAAAAGGTGCATCTTCAACCCAAAGTTCTGGCTTCACATTTGATGTGCGGGGCTTATCTTGTCTGCAGTCAGGGGTACTTGGTTCTGAGAGTGATGCAGTTGCACAATGCATTTGAAAGGCAGCCTATGGGGGTGTGCACTGCAAAGGACCCATACCTCCGAGAGAATTAAAGCTGTTTTATTCATTTTCGCCAAAATGACTGTTGTCTACCACACTTCATTGAAGGAATCATAAAGAGCTTATGGGCTCTGGAGGTCACTTGACTGAAACAGGAACAATGCGTTCTTTGTGATCAAAGGCCAAACCAGCTCTTGAAAACTCAAATAAAAGTTTCCAGAGCAAACGAGCATCTCTCTGAACTCAAAGGGGCCATATTATGCCATTTTTAAAGCATTTCTAATATATATTTGACCATATTTATTAGCATTGCACCGTTAGAACCTTCTGAAGGCAATATTAGTCGTAAAAATGTCAAGCTCTTATTTTTGGCTTGTGCAAAACGCACCCTTAACCCCCGGTCCTCACAGTCCTGCTTTCACCACGCCCCCTGGAGTTCGTGAATCATGGGTAATGTAGTACGTAATGGTTGCACGTCGAATAGAACGACATGAAGAAGTTTGAAATTAGAGTTAAATGAGTTTTCTGCACATTTGTCAACACTAAAAGATGCTACGATTGTGAGAAAGGTTGATTTTGCTTAAATGGACCCTTTAATCATCACTATGTTGATAATGACGCACAAATGCACACGTTCATATTCTCCAAGAAATGTGCAGTATCCTCGAAGTTCGTGATCCAAGCCTGAGGTATTTGGGGGTTTGTATCATGGTGTTCAATCAGGGCTGATGATTAAACTTATGAGAGAACACAGAACCTTCCCCTTCAGAGCTAATCTCTGCAGCCAGACCTGCAAAGCATAAGCGAATGAAGCCTGTCCACGATAAAAATGAACGAAAACACAACGAACAGCCAAGACGTGTCCATGACAGCAACGCCATCAGAAATAAAGGTAAATAAAGTTATTTTAAGTTTGGAGCCCAGTGATGGGTCTCTCCCACTGCATTAGAAGCAGGACGGAGCGTGACAAATCTCTTGTGTACGATTAAAACATCCCAGAGACATCCTCCAGATCTTCTGAGTGGATCTAAAGGGTATTTCACCCTCAGTTTTTGGCTCTTCATGGTCCACACAACAGGATGATTGTGTTGCTGCCGTTATATCTGTTTCGCACCGCGAAAGGAGCTCTGAAGAGCTGTTCTGGCTGAGGATGAGCTTAGGTTTCTGAGGCTGAGAGAGGCGTAATGTTAAAGTATCTTGGACGAAGTTTAAAAATGGGGAAAGATGAAGGAGAGGCTAAAGAATATGAACCTTTGCTGAAAGATTTCAAGGAACCAGTTCAGCAAATAAAGGTATATGAAATTATGCTTTTTTACCATCTCATTTGTTATTGTTATTTTTATCATTATTATTATTTATTTATTGTACAATGACTAAGAAGTGTTTTGGAATTATTTATAATATTTCTAATGTTGTCTGCAGGTAGGTTGAAGTACAGAATAAATTTTGTTGCCGCACTCTAATTGAGTAATTATTCAGAATTAATTGGTACTTTTACTTATACTTTAGTACATTTCAACTGCGATAAAGTGCTTCTCCACATTTTATATTTGAAGCATTAGGGAGATTAAAAATGCTAAATATATAAAAACAAACTCATTTATGAATACAATTGTAAAAAGTGCATTTAAATCACAATAAAGACTAAAATATTACGACATCTGGAAAAGATGATTTTGATTGGAAGGTGCCTTTCATGAACTCGTTTGCTGAAAAAAAACGTTATACATTATTCACTTTGCAATGTTTATACGACTCAAAAGACTGTTCTGAAATGTTTTCCTTTAAACTTCTAAAAAGTGAATCACTTTAAATCACTTTAAAGTAAATTTTACTTTTTCGTTCTTAGAATTTTGACTGAAATGAAATCTTTCATGATAATATAGTTCTTAAAATGACACAAGGAAATGGATTTGTACATTCAAGTTGTAGCACACTTTTATTATTTTTAAACTTTATTTAGGTTTCTAATCATTTTTAATTTGTTCCAATAGAAAAGAATAAAAAATATATAGAAGGACTTTTTAATTGTCAGATTTCCTTTAATGCAGGATTCTTTATTGCAGCCTCAAATTAAATTTTTTTTTGCCTTTTAAACGTTTTTATGTAACTACTACATCCTCAAACCACATGGGTTTACATAATCACTAATTGTGTGAACTAAAAGTTTACAGGGTGGAAAAAATGATCAAAAAGTCTTGATCTTGTCTACCTTTAATTCTCAATCTCTAACAGTTTCTTCATCACCAATAACTTTGCAATGTGTTGTAGAGCATTTGCTTAATAATTAAATTTTGCTGAATAATTATCAACCTCTTAAATAAATGGTTTTAACTGCTCAGTTTTTTTTGTCCACAGGTTCCCAGTAAATCTCTTCTTCTGGCAGTCTGGGCGGCTGGTATCGGTGGAACGTTTCAATACGGCTACAATATCTCCATTATAAATGCCCCGACTAAGGTAATAACTGTGTTTATCCTTGAACGACATTTTGAGTCCAGCAGCCTCGACTTCTGCAATTCTCTCCTCTACGGTTTGCCATCTCAAAACAGCCGGATAAACTCCAATTTTCTTCCAAAATGCTGCAGCCAGAACTATTACCAAATCTCCTCGATCTAATCATATCACCCCTGTTCTTAAGCAGCTTTATTAGCATCTAATACAAATCCTACTTTAAACTTACAAGACACTCAATAACCTGGCTCCTTCATACTTAACCGACTTACTCACTATTCCCCAACCGTCCCGCACGCTGCGACTCACAGGCCCTCTTCTGTTTATTCGTCGACGACCTCCTGAGACCAAATAGGCTCTTCATGCATTCACTCACACGGCACCTGCACTGTGGAATAATCCTGGTTTTCTGCACATCAAATCTCAAATGTTTTTATTCAAAGAAGCCTACCATCATAAAGCTGGTTGGTTTGGTTATGCCATTGTTGTTAGCCATGACTGTTGGAATTTGATATATTGTTTATATATTGTGTAGTAATTAAAGATTAAAGTATTTTCATTGCGAGTAAAGTATGGTTGAAAGTGGTTTCCCCAGGAATTGTGGGAGACCTGTGGTGAAAATCAGACCTTGCTCTAACTCCATGACCCATATTCTGGGTTTGTAAGCTTTTTGTTAACTGAGGGTCATTTTAAATTTCACAGTGTTCACTTATTACCAAAGATTAGTAATTAACTTTTCAAAGGCCACTTTTCTCTCTGAGACCAAAGATTACAATAGCAAAACAAGAATTTTAATAGATTTTTTTCTAGAGATTAAAGTATTTTTACATTTTATTAAGATTTGTAAAATTCACTGGTCCCTCTCCTCATCCAACATCTGCCCCGTCATCAGAGTTGTGCAACGCAATCCCAGCGACATCAGCTTTTCAGGGGACTCAACAAAAGCTGAAGCCGGTTAATACGAGTCAATGTGAAGATCAGTTTGTTCCTTCTGAACGAGGTGTTTGTGTAAAGTCCAGAACTCGCTTTGAGTCAACAATACTGCATCGTAATTTCTGCTTCTGTGTTTGTTCTTTTATCACAAGTGCGTTTCATCGGGCTCTGTTTCAAATGCTCAAAATTTAGTTACGTGTGATTAGGGTTGTCGCCTTTTGCTTCTCAGAACACGGGACACTTCCCCAGGACATCTTCAAACATCCCCAGGACATATATATATATATATATATATATATATATATATATATATATATATATATAACTTGTATATTCACTCTTGTTTTCTGTCTCTCAGTCTGTGCAGAGCTTCATCAACCAAACATGGACAGACCGCTACAGCACGGAGATCTCCCACGAGATGCTCACGCTCTTCTGGTCCATCATTGTGTCAATTTTCACTATTGGGGGGCTGGTGGGGGCCTCTGTAGGCGGGACACTGGCCATTCGATTTGGAAGGTAAACTCAAGACACTTTTGTTTTTATTTGAAACGCACCAGCGCTGAATCAAAGGAGTTCCAGGAAGATTCAGCATCACCAGATTTACCGTTTTGGGATGCTCCTTCAAATGCCACCTCCAGGGTTCTGGTGGGTTTGACACTTATGGACTCTATGAGACTAGAAACAATAAAATCATCACAGTAAATGCCTGAAACTGGTTTTTATGCTGGAAAAAGGATGGAGCCATCCGAAATCTATCACACATAGACCACTGGTTGGAAAGTCTGCTTAAGATAAGTAACCATAGCTAATCAACCATTTAAAACTCAACTTCGGTAAATCATAGAGACATGGAGGCTATGTTGGTATTATATAAATTATGTTGATTGTCATTGACCCCTCTATAGCAACCAAACTGTTAGCAACCGATTTGACCTATCTCTAGCTCAGCTTTGATAAATCAGAGACAGAGATTGATTTATATAACTTATAGTGACAAAGGGAACATTATATTAAGCATTGACTCCTCCATAGCAACCAGTTTGTCTGACATCGTAGCAGACTTGGGATATATCTAACTCAACTTTGAAGAATCAAAGAGATATAGGGTTATTCGTCAGTTACGAGACATGGGGAGCATCACTTCAAGGTTTGGGATATCTCTACCTCAGCTTTGGAAAATCATAGACATGTTATAGTTTATAATTTTTCAGGATATGAGTATAGTTAAATCTCAGAATATATGTACGATCACTTTTTCTCGTACCTTTCCAGGAAAGGGACTCTGCTGTTCAACAACTGTTTTGCTATTTTGGCTGCGCTGCTCATGGGCTTGAGTTCTCCATCCGGAGCCTTTGAGCTGATAATCATCGGACGCTTCCTGATTGGAGTCAACGCAGGTAACACTTGTGTTGAACTTTTTACATTTAAAGAAAACATAAAGAAGATACACTTGTGGGGCGATAAGCAGAAGGTGTGGAATCGAGACAATGGAGTTGTGGCATGTTTGGGAATATCTAAAAGAATTTAAGAATAAATGCATGTTCTTTCCACAAAATGTTTTTATGGTCCGCACCTCTATATTATTAGTCACATAACCTGAATTGATTACCTTAAATATCTGTAAATGTAAGAAATGATCGCTGCAATGATTTCATGATTTTTGAAGGCATTGCAATCTGTGCCCAACCACTCTACATCGGTGAGATCGCACCTCGAGCGCTGCGAGGAGCAATGGCCATGGGAACCTCTGTGTTCATCACCGGAGGGATCCTCACGGGACAGGTGATCGGCCTCAAGTAAGCACACGGAGTAAAAGCTACATGGATTATGTAAACTAAGTCTGCATGGTGCATAAAAACACCACGTGCACATTATGGGGTGGTTTGTGTCTTGCTAGATATAATATCTGAATAACCACTCGTCGTTCCTCCCTACAGGAACACACTGCATCATCATGTTTTATCCTACCTATAGACTCTATGTCTGTGTTTGTCAGAGAGCTGTTGGGTAAGGAGGAGTACTGGCCCATACTCTTGTCCACCACGTGTATTCCAGCCGTTCTGCAGTTGCTCACCCTGCCTTGGTTTCCTGAGAGTCCCAGATACCTGCTCATCGACCGCGGGGACGATGCTGGCTGCCAAAAGGGTATAGCATGTGTTTCCATGTATATAAGAAATCAGGTTTTCATGGCTTAGCCGATTTCTGTCCAGTCGTCAAACAGTTATCTGTTAACAGCAGAAAACAACTTATGAGAAAACCCAAAGAAGCCAATTTTATCTAGCTGCAGTACTGGAGCTCCACAGTTGATTCCCATCTATAGTTAGCGTTGGATATTTAAACACTAGAGGACGCTGTTTGACACCGCTTGGAGCTAACTGCGCGGTTCCTAACTGTTGAGATCCAGGATTGCAGCTGGATGCTACTCAAAGAAGCATGAAATCAACCAATTTCTCTTTGCTTGCAAACACCTTAAAGATATCATTTTACGCCTTTTAGAAGCCAATAAGACAACTTTACAATATGGAGACTTCACATGACGTGCTTTGCAAAAACGGTAGCTTGCAGATGTTCCACCAAATACATTGTTTCTGTCATGAAACTTACATAAGCCACAAATCATATATATTGTCCTCAGGATTTAACTGAAGGGTTTAATTTCAACAAGTTTGAAATAAAGTGTTTAATTTGTGCAAAAAGGAGAATACCTCTATGCGACCTCAAACACCCGCAGGCATCCTTACCACTGTTTACCGTAGCAACCAATTAGGAATATCTCTATCTCTGCTTTGGAAAGTCATATGGTGTCGGTTTATGCTTACTCAGAGATGTTGGGAATATTGTTAGGTCCTTGACTCTGTAGCAACCAGACTGTTTACCATAGCAACAGATTTGGCATATCTCTATCTCAGCTTTGGAAAAAAAAAAATCAAAGACATAGGAGTTGGTTTATTTCTCTCATAATTACAAAGAATATTACGACACGGACCCCTCTATGGCAACCAGACAGCAACGCATTTGGTGAATCTTCATCCAAGCTTAGGAAGGTTGTAGTAACATTATGATTGTGGAAAGTAAAAAAATGTTTGTGGAATCTCATATTGGTGTTTATTGTGTACTTTTAACCACATTTACAGTCAATCTGATGTGCTTTTTTTTAAAAATTCATAAAGCACTTTGTTTTCGGCTGCTGCTGTTTTGAAAGTGTTATATAATTAAAGTAGATCATCCTCGATGAGGTAGAAACACACGCAATGCTCCATCTGAATGTTCAGAGAACGGCATTTACCTCAAGGCAATCAGTGCTAAACAGAGGATATTTCAGAAAGCAGGCAGCAAGATTGAACGTCTTTCTGGAAAAAAAAAAACGGTCATGAGTCAACACATGATTCCTTTGTAAAAAAAAGAACGGCTGTTCTCATCCTTGCTCCAGACAACCACATAATCTCATTGAAATGATCACACATGAAAGGATGACAAGATGTAAAAGCTCAGTAGGGAAGCGTTGAGCCATGAGTGAAACGAAGAGAATCAAGGAATGTCTGTGTGCTTTCAGCTCTAATATGGTTCCATGGCCAGGAGAAGTACCATGGAGAAAGGGAGGACATGGAGAAAGAGCGGGTCAGTGCAGTCGGAGTTAAACCCAAGAAGCCCTGGGAGCTTTTTTCAGACAGAAGCGTTCACTGGCAGCTCCTGACCCTCCTCGTGATCCACACGTCCCAGCAGCTCAATGGCATCAATGCGGTGTGTATCTCACCTTCAGCTTTACCAATAATCAATCAACCAAACCGATCATAGACCCAACGTCTCACAATACACCAGTGTTTCCATTTGCTTCATTATGGGAAAATGAAAACGATGTGAGAGATGAGAGATGTCTTTCGGTCACATTGAAGTCAGTGGAGAGCAGGGTTGGGGTCAACTTAGAAACTTTGAAATTCCAATTCAAAGAGGTGGAATTCAAGCAGTGAAACAGAGATGGAATTAAATTTAGGGAAGTTCCATTTATTGGAGCTGTGATAAAATTCAGGACGAGCGTGTGGTTAATTAGCCGTCCCTCTGCAGGTACTCGTTCTAGTCCTGCTGACTAGATATAGCTCCAATAAGCTTCATCCAGTTGACGAGGTACCCTTTTGCCACATTGGGGTATCCGGGATCAGGTCCGTTCCTGTCTCTGGTGCCACAGGAAGTTTAGTCGCAACCTTCATGAAATAAACCTGATTCTACCAATGAAGCTCTCCTTGGTTTGTTTAAAGCTGCCAGTGTTTGTACTGAAGCAGGGCTGGAACAAAAACCAGGCCCCCCAGGAATGACTTTACCCACCCCTGGTGTAGAAGGAGATCGCCTGAAATCTCAGTATTGAAAGAGAAACTCTGCCGCCCATCGGTAATAACTGTTATCAGTTGATACCAAGACCCACAGTTAATTAACATCCTCTCAATTCATGTAGTTTAACAGAGCGTGAGGACTCTACAGGTTTCATCTCTAAACCTTTTGCACCTGGGACGTGGCTGCTGCCGTGTAATGGACAGAACCATATTTTTACAGATTTCCCTCTCGGAGTTCATTTCAGCTCATAGTGAGCATGAAAATGATTTAGAGTGTGTTGGAAAGGGTCATGTGAGGAAGCAGCGTTGCAAAGCCAGTGCTGAGTCACGTACTGCAACCTCAAAAAACTGATCTATTGGAGCATTAGACTGAAACGAGGAATCCTCATCGTAGTTAAGAAGACATCTCAGATATAAGAAACTATGTAGTATGTAGCATTTTGAAGGTTTGCCCACAGGTCGTACTGATACTGAGAGACAGAATAGTCCGGAGGTTTCTCACAAAGGGAAATATTCACATTTTTAACATAAATTACATGCATTTTAAACAATATATTTACATTTAATATATTTTGATATATTTCACTTTTAACTTAATAGTATTTTATTAGTAATACCAACATGCTTATCAAAATTTATGTAATGTTTTATTAGGATAAACATTCATTGAAGATTTCACATTATCAGTGATTTATATTGTATTTAGTGTCACTTTTAAAACACATCAGTAACTAATTAGCTTTTTTGTACTTTATAAACCAAAATCTTCCATGATTTTTGTGAATGTTTGGTTCATAAGCAGCTTTACGGACTGTTCAGAAATCGCTCTTTTTAGGTTTTTCTCTTTGGTGAGCGGCAGGAGATCTGATTTTTAACGTATTCCTATTGTGGCGGGGTAAAGCCTCCTGACCATAGATGAAACGAGCACAGCCTCATCAAAATTATTAACTTTATATTGCTAAAGGGACGTAACAGTAAAGAGGGTGTTTACTGACTGGACCCAGTCATGTGATTGAAAAGTGCTCCGTGGATTGGTTCGATTGGATTAATTGTGTTCTGCTGGAGAGAGGACTAAGAATATAGAAGTCCTCTCTTCTAACAAAACTCTTCATTTATTGTTTTTATTTCCTTCATGCGTTTGTGGCCGCGTGACTCTAGAGACTGATGGGAGTTTTCTCCCCACTAGATTTATTTCTACGCAGACTACGTCTTCACCCAGGCTGGAATTCCTGAAGATAAGATCCCATACGCTACTGTGGGAACCGGAGCTTGTGAATGCATCACGGCTTTGACCTGCGTAAGATCTGGAGATGAATCAATCACGAGATGAACTCCAAACATGGAATGAAGTTTCCCTCGTGTGTGTTTCAGGGTCTCCTCATCGAGTCTTTAGGACGGAAAGCACTTATTATCGGAGGATACTCACTCATGGGCGTCTGCTGTGTCCTGTTCACTATTGCACTCACTTTTCAGGTCTGTCCTACAATAACAATCCAATATCAGAATCAGAAAGAGCTTTATTGCCAAGGTTTGCACTTACAAGCACCTACTGCTTTGATGATAGAGAGTTGCACTTTAGAATTCACAGGAAATAAAAAGTAGGACATTTATTGTTATAGTTTTGATTTGTACTGTCCTGGTTCTCACAAAATAAATAGTGATATAGCACAGAGAAGACAAAAAATTATGTAATGCAAAAAATGCAGTATCAAGCATACTTTTTTATTTTCTTGGCCACGTACACTTTATAGGGAATTTGATTCAATACTGAAAACATATTTGTGCTACTTTTGTGATTTTCTTGAACACAAGGAGGCGAGTCCTTGGGTTCCTTATCTGAGCATGGTCTGCGTTTTTGCCTTCATCCTCAGCTTTGGCCTTGGACCAGGTAAAGGAGCTTAACACAAAGAAACATGAGATGTTTAGACATTAATACCAACTCTTTGAGCTTTATTGGCTCTCTTCCGTTCACTCGATGTGTAACATCTTGTAGGTGGTGTGACGAACATTTTAACCACTGAACTCTTCACCCAAACCGATCGCCCGGCGGCATACATGATCGGTGGATCCATCAACTGGACATCATTCTTCCTGATTGGCATGATCTTCCCATTTATTGTGGTAAATAAGTGAGTGTTTTTTGGTTTCTTGTTTCCTGTAACCATGTGAAACCTCTCTTCCCCAGACCGGCCTAAAGCAGTATTGCTTCCTTGTTTTCCTGGTGATCTGCTGTTTGGTGGCTACGTTCATCTTCTTTGTGGTCCCTGAAACCAAGAACAAGACGTTTCTGGAGATTCAAAGCAACTTTCACTCCAGAAAGAAGCTTTTTGCTGCTAATGGCACGGACGGCCCTCTGCTGACCACTGCCATGTAACACACACATGTCCAGATCTACAAAGAGTTCTTATGTTTAATTGTGCCAAAAATAAATCCTTTTGTGCAGTTACTGACACATGCTGCAGACACAGTGCATCATGTGGCTTCTGCATGAATACAGCAGTTTATTTTCAAGCAGTCACATGACACAATCTGAGAAAGGTCTCGCCAGTGAGACAACCGACTATATGTAAACAACCGCATAAATGTAATTATGCTACTGTGGAAAAATACATTTGCCAGAAGTTTTATGTCCTTTATGCATTTGAACATCTGGTTTTATTTTCTCTGGCCTCCCTTGGGATTAGAATCCAGTTTGTAAACTCTTTGTTTGCCTCTCCTTACATTTTAAATTCTTTTTATATTGCGATAAGCTTGACATGTTGAATAATTATGTGTATGCCAAAATGCAGAGTCATGTGATATTGTGGCTTATTTCTAAATAAAATTTCACAAAATTGACAAATCTTTGGAAGGGATTTATATTATGTATCTTCCTGACTCAAACATTCAAAACTCTTGCTGTTTTTGTGATTTTTATGCTTTGCAACAAAATGAATGATTCTACCTTTAAGCAGCAAGGCACTCATAATTTTGTGGGAAGGGGTATAGTTGCATAGTGACTTGTTTTTTTTTTGTATTATGGAAATAATTTTAAAACTCAGTGCACAATGAAATCTTACTTGCATCCTTGTAAAGGAAACGAAAGTCGAAAAATGTAATGCTGACAATAAAGGGTTTAAACAACATATTTTCTGTTTTTGACCCCCACATATCGCCAAAATTAATACTTTATTCATTGTAAAATGTATAAATAAATATATGAATCAATGTGACAAAGCAGCATAAAGGAGTGATTCTGATTTAACCAGCCCTGGCTATATTTAATTAGCGCATATATAAAATCAGAATAATATATATATATATATATATATATATATAATTTTTTTAAAGTTATTAGAATTTACAAATAAAAATAAAAAAAACTCCATGTAAGCTCCAGTAATTTAAAGCGTAATTTAAGAGCGCAACGAAGCACTGTTAGTCACGTGATCCTTTTTCCTTTTCTCTACGCTGACAGTGATCGACCAATCGCTTTCATTGATACGTCCCATTGATTCAGCTTATATATATTTCTAGATTAGCCATCCGACTGCTGCTTTTCACATAATATAGTCCTCTGGGTATTTTTAATGACACAAATACAGTCAGTGCTCAAATAAGACTCGATTCGGATAAGTTTTTTTGGTATCACGGAGAGATACAAAAGTTTTTCTTGTCTGTGATTGGTCCACCGCGTCGTGACGCGTCACAAGACGGAAGTGTTATTCCTGTGTATTTCACTGCTGGGACACAGTTCACTATGGCAGGCAGGCAGGCTGTGAAGGCGTACTTGGATCTAATGTCACAGCCATGCAGAGCTGTGCTTATATTCTTAAAACATAATAAAATACCACATACGGTGCAACAAATTGCATTACGAAAAGGTGAGCCACTTTGATATTCTCCTTTATGAAACATTCACATGCTGTATAGAAGGTGAATCCAAGTCTGTACAAAGGTTATCCCGAAGAAAGACGTCCATTTTCCATTCTAGAGTGTAATGTTTGTAAATAAAGTGTTTTCCACAATAACGCACCGGCTTTAATGCCCTGAATCCAGGGGAGCAGAAAACACCTGAGTTCACCAAACTCAACCCCATGCAAAAGGTGCCAGTGCTGGAAGACAACGGTTTTGTCTTAACTGAGAGGTAACATCCAGTAAACATAAAAACTAATATATGACCTGGTTTATTACTAGTAAAAGAAATTTGATATGAATGATGCAAAAAAATATTAGTGAAAGATATACATCTAACCTTGTACAACACTATCACATATATACAATAAGAATGCATAAACTTACAAGTCCAGAGGAGCCTGGTGACATTGAGGTTAAAGACAAGACAAGTCAAAAAATGCTTAATATTATTCCACAAGAGTATTGTTTAAAGAAATGAGTGGCAAAAAGACTTCTTTTGAAGGTGGAATATTAATGAGAAGGGCTGTCAGCTGATTGTGGCCGAGGAGGTGATTGGACTCAGCTGGATCCATGTTGATGAGGTCAAATGAGAACCAGTCAAAATACATTTCCTCACAAGCTAGACCCCAAATGCTCAGAACACCCTGTCGTGCACCCGATATCATGAAATCGAGGTATATTATTGAGCGAAGTGAAGAGTTTTATTTACAATAAGGAAAATAACAAATGAATTGATTAATTGCTAAAGGTACATTAACAGTAAACAAGGGAGAGCGTACGTGTTCCCATCTCCCTTGTTCTTTTAATTAAATAAAATAGGCTAAATAATCTAACCAAGACAAGTTCCTTAACGATTCAAACACAGCATCAATACACTAAACAATCTAAACCAGAAAGCACTTAACAGAATCTGAGTCCTTTCATCTTAAAGGCCAGTCGCCCCAGGAAAGACTTTATAGATTACAGGCTCAACTCTGATTGGTTGACGAGGAGATGAGTTGATTAGCTCCGCCTTCCACCTAATAAGCATGCTGGAACAAACGAATGCTGCTGATTAACTGAAGTCTGAATGAAACAGACAGAGATTTAAAATAAAAATGCACACTAATAAAAAATAATAATAAATTAACATTAACGTAACACACTCCCCCTGACAAAGAGTGGGCCAACACATTTTCCTTCTTGTCTTCTTTCCACATCTTGGATGTCTTGAGTTGGATGTGAAAAGTGGAACGTACAGAAATTGACAGCTGGATTAAAATTCAATTAGGAGTTTGAGGTTTGCAAGAATAACTCTGAAGGTTTAAATTCTGGATTTAAAGTATTAGCACTTTGATTTCTTCTGGAGGCTGGTTCCATTCCTGTCTTTGCAAGAGAGGGTCATTTAAAAACATTCTCCTGAAAGCAGTTTATTGGATGTATTCTGTCGCAGCGATGCCATACTGAAGTATTTGGCAACAGTCAACAATGTTCCTGACCACTGGTATCCTAAACTACCAGAGAAACGAGCCCGAGTGGATGAATACCTCGCCTGGCACCACGCGAACACACGTCTGCACGCAGCAACCGTTTTCTGGCAAGAGGTAGGATTTCATCTGCAACCGTGGCCTTGTGCTGTTCTGTTTCGACTCTTGAAAGCCTTTGTGTACAGGTTTTAATCCCGCTCATGACTGGAAACCCGACGAATCCTGCAAAGCTGGAGAAGGCACTTTCAGACCTGGATGGCACTTTAGATAAGCTGGAAAACATGTTTCTGAAGAGGAAGGCCTTCCTGTGCGGAGATGACATCTCGCTGGCTGACTTGTTTGCAATTTGTGAACTTATGCAGGTAACGAACGCTCCAGTGCGATCATTTAAATGTATTAACGGTTTTTATTGTTTAAAACTCTCTTTCACTAAAAGACACTCCATCACCAAGAGACTAGGTTTAGATGTGAAGAGCAGATCAGGGAGGACCAAACATCGCTGTATGAAGATTTGCTACGATGAAACCTACAAGAAATCTTCTTGTTTTCTGCTCAGGCTTTACTTATTGTATGTTCAAAGTAATCAGAAATACTGTTAAGCCACCCAAAACCAGGGTATAAAAATAAATCTTGTTTTGTCCCACTCTTGTAGAATTGACTTCTGGTTCCATTCCACTCCCACTCAAAAATATACCCATTTCCATCCAACTCCTGCCAGCTCACAAATACCTGTAGTCTTTTGGAATTGATTCCAGTTTAGTAAAAACAGGAAGTTGGTCACATCAGGTCCATCTTAGTTGAATGATCAAACCCCAAGAAAATAGTGTTTGTATCATTTTAGCCATTTCTCTTTTTAGAGGAAAACTTTTAAAATTTGGCAAATATCTGTTATTTTTAAGTTATAAACGCTCAGGACAGTGTGTAATAACAAAAAAGTAAAAAAAAAGGATTCAAATTTTCATCGAGTTTGTCTTCATAAACAACTATAAATGTTCAGGTACAAGATTTTGGAGATTACAGAAATTAACGTCAACCTATTGTGCATCAACCCGGAATTTTACAGCTTGTTTTTTTTTTTTTACAAAGGCCCGGTTTTTTTTTCAGCTGTAGAATATTGTAGAGTAGTTCCTGTCTAGCTGAAGAGCCCAACCTTGCCACAGGATATTTCCCCTTCATCAGAAAAATCTCTATAAGTTAAAAAACATCGGATTAGATTTATCCAAAAGAAACCCTTGTGTATCTATAAGAAAATTAGCAAAAGATAAAAATAAATTAATGAAACAATGTGTTGTTGGAATCAAGAGCATGATCATTTTTAAACCAATATTATACAATGTCTATTTATATAATGCCAAAAATGACACTATATATTAAATAACATTATTGTTGGGAGTAAACCCTGTGTATAAGAACATTTATTACAGAGATTGAGACAGTGACACGCCCCCTGCTGTTGCTGTTCCACAAAACTCACATGGGCTCACGACGATCGTATAAACATCTTCTTTCACTATTTACAAGTGTTTTGGCTCTGAGATCGAACACATTAGTGTGCCAAAAATGGCGAAAGAATGAGAGCAAATAAGTAAGAAAAGACACATGTGCGGGAATGTGGAAGAGTCCTGGACAGAACATGGTTAAAAAAAAAAAAAACAGTTCAATCTAACATTAATAAACCTATTACTACTACTAAGATAATGCTTATACTATTATAGACAGTATAAATGTTATATTTACAAAGAAATCTCAGCTAAAGCGATCACAGGAAATTAATCACTCTGTCACTGGCTCCACAAACTTCCCGCCCCTGGCAAAAGGTCTGTTTCTCTTTGTCGCCGGCGACAGCTTCGGGGGAAAAATGGTTTTACAAAAATCGACACATCTTGTTTGGATTGCTTAACACAGAAAATTATAATCTGTAAATGGTGTTCCCGTCCCAATCATGAGATGAATAAAAAATGCTCATCCCAACCCGCGGAAAATATCCCGACAAATATCATCCTCACAGCCTGGTTCCATACCAATGAAACTACTGAAACAAATCGTCAAGAGGTGAAAAAAAACACAAGTGTAAATTTGCATTTACAACTTCCACAAAAGTGGCATCACTGGTTACATTTGTTAATCCTGGAGAAATGCTTGCAACTTTAATATGTTTTATCTCTTTTTCAGCCCGCGTCCAGCGGACGGGACGTTCTAAAGGACCGTCCCACACTTGTGAGCTGGAGGACTCGCGTCCAGTCTGCGCTCCATGACCATTTCGATGAAGCTCACGCAATCGTTTACCGACTCCGGGACAAATTTACAGCTAAACTCTGAACTTTAGGAGCGAACACAACTCTTTGTGTGCCTTAACATTTACTGTATGTGATGTGTACAGTATCCAAACGTAATAGTGACTCAAGTAACAACTTTCATGAGTGAAATTGGAGCAACCTCGTAGCTTTAATAAAGAAAATGAGTATAAAATATTTCTCTAGATGCTTAGATTACGGTAATTATGTACATAATTGTTTATTTTTCATTATGTTTAGAGGAAATTGTCCTTTCAATAAAAAACTACATTGACAAATGTTTGTAAATACATTAATAAATGTTCATTTCACCACAGATCCGCAATAATGAATCGCAGTGGAGCAACAATCTCAAAAAAAGTCCATCCATGTCAAAAAATGGATTTTAAATTTTTGCATCTTTGTTTTTCATGTGTATTCCAAAGTCGGAGCAGCAGTTTCTGTGGGAAGATCTCAAAGACCACGGAGGTCACCACTTCTGAAAAAGCTTGCTCCATTCTTCTTAGAGACCCCTGTAAGATGCTTTGTACAAGGCGCGTCAGCAAATCACAACCTAGCGATAGCATGCAGAGCATGAAAAACAATGGTCCGAGAACCTTGCCTTGTGGTACGCCACATTAAACCGGCCTCGTAATGAAAAGCCTTAAAAGTTGATAATATAAAAGTTTTATTGCAAAGAAGAAACAACAACACATTTCAGGATTCCTCACAGGTTCCAACTCTCATGGTTTGTATTTCTTGTCAAAATAAAATCAAATTAAACGTTGCAACAGTAAAAATAAGAACTTGGATTCAAGATTTAACAGAGGATTGATTCAAAATTGATTCGTTAGCAGCAGTAGCCTCTTCTCCTTTAGCCACAGCTGACGATTGAGTGTTGGGTTATTCGTTTGACTCGGGTTTAGAAAACAGTGATGAGCTGAACAGAGGGAAAAGAGCTTTTGGAAACCGTGTGCGTGAAGATCAAGGTACTGGTTTCCTCTTGGACGATGGCTCTCCTTCTGTTTCTTGTGCTTTGCGTTTCTGTCAGGAAAACGTCCAATAAAATAATGTTAGTTTTCGAATGAATCCCTGTACAAATATGAGTTTAGAAATAAGAGAATTTGTCTTTGTTTGGGACTCTTGGTGTTACCCTAGTGGTTTCAGGATGCATCAGCTGCTGCGCAGTTTCTCTCATTATCTCGTCCTGTTACAAAAACGGAGCGTCAATGCACAGGAATCATTCGTTTGGTTCATCTTAGTTGAGAATGTTATGAAAAATACAATTTATTTGAGTAATTCTATTCAAAAAGGGGACAATTAATGAAATTTCTGAAAATGTGAATATTGAAGACACCTGTTGCCACTCGAAGCACCTGCAAAAGCCTTTAAATGATCTCTCAGTCTAGGTCTTTCGGCTAGTTCTTTTGATAGTTGCCCAAAAAACAGTCATTGACACCTAGCACAAGGAGAGTACGACGCAAAAGAGATTTCTGTTCACAGAGCTCTGTGTCCAAGCTCATTAATAGAGAGGCAAATGGAAGGAAAGTTGTACAAACAAGTGCGAGCAAAAAGGATGACCACAGCCTGGAGAGGATTGTGAAACAAAGCCCATTGAGGAGGAGATTCACAAAGGAGATTCAACAAAACGGAGGAGATTCACAAAGAAAGGACTGCAGCAGGAGTCAGAGCTTCAAAATGCAAAAATGTGTTTCAGTTGTCGCCTACTTGTGGTAAGCCGGTCTTGAACTAGAGACAGCATCAGAAGCATCTCGCCTGGGATAAAGACAATCATTCACATCATGCAAAAGATGGGCAAGACAACCGGTCACTGCAAAAGAGGCTGCGGTGTCCAAGATCATAAAGAGAGGCGAAGGGAAGGAAAATTGTGGTAGATATAGTGAAATCCAATCAAAAAATGATAACCACACCCTGGAGAGGATTGTGAAACAAAACCTTGTGAAAAGATTCACAAAGAATGGACTGCAGCAGGAGCCAGATCTTCAAAATTTATGTATAACATGGGTTTCAGTTTCCTTGTGGCAAGCAACTCTTAAACACAGAGTGTCAAAAGCATCAAAACAAACCACATGGTACGAGAAAACAAAACAAAAAAAAGAATATTTTGTTCAAATCTTTGCAAAAAAAAGATTGTAAAGCTTAGAAAATAAAAGATTTAGTTCAGTACATACCAGCAACCAGGGATGCTCAAGAGCCTCCTCAATACTCAGACGATTCTGTGGATCCACCACCAGGAGCTTCCTTACCAAATCTTTGGCTAAAAGTATGATAAAATTGATTTATTATTGTTGTTTTCCTGCTAATAGCATCTCAGGAACACGCAGTACCTTCATTTGAGATGTTATTCCACAGAGACGCCGAGAAGCAGAAGTGGCCATTAATGATCTGCTCCCGAACTGACATGGTGGAGCACTCGGAGGTGTTGAACGGAGGATAACCACCCAAACTAGAACAGTTCAGACACGGCTAATGTAGAACAGACGCGTTAAGCCTCGTGTTTCTTGAAATCATCTTCAAAATGTTGGACCTTTTGAGCTGCAAGGCTTTAATATGCATCAATCATTTGTTTTGCAGGGAATATGCAGGAATCCCCGGGTTAAACTTAAGGGTCATAGCCTTAATCTTCAGAATTAACTGAAATTAATACGTTTTAAGACCCCGAGACACACTTCCGTATTTCTGTGATTTCAAATATATTTAAAAAACCATAAACTGTCTGAAGTCAATGGGAGTGAAGCTGGATCATAGAAAAGTTTGCACAAGCTTCTAGCGTCGATATTCTTGAAGCTACAGATGTCGTTTCAACACTGAAACATTGACATTGAATTGCTGTGATATAACTCATGGATTTTTTATATTTTAATTCTGAATGGAAGCCGGTCGACGGCGACATGTGAAGCATTGAAAAATCTGAACTTGAAGCCTCTTGTGACGTTTAGTGGTGACAAATAATCGACATGAGCTGTTTAGTTTTAGGGAAGAACACAAATGTCATGGCAGGTTTCCTGTGAAAGTTACTAAAAAAAGCTGCTCTTTCTGCATGCCGCCATTTTTCTACAAACCAGGATAATCCTCAAGTAAATCCATGATGAGCTTAAGTAATTTCAGTATTTTAAATGAGTTAATGCTAAAGCAGACTGGGATTTGTCGTTAAAAACCCTTCATACGCTGTTATATGTTAAGGAATACTTCCGTTGAGCAATAGTTTTAAACACATTGAACTTAGCAAACTACTTCACAATCTTAGTTTTGCTGCAACAACCAAACACATTCAGGAAAGAAAACCATACATACAGACAATCTGATGCACATTTTTCCTGCCGAGACTTTTATCTCCACTCACCAGACGAACAGCAGCACCCCGAGGCTCCAGTAATCCACAGCCTTTGTGTAGCCGACGGTATCTGCATGCGTCAAAACCTCTGGGGCTACATACGTGGGGGTCCCACAGAGAGTCTTCATCAGGGAAGACTCCTCCAAAATCTTGGACTGATTAAAATCTGTGACCTGAACACCATTGAGTGTTGAGAAGAAAAGTCAAAATATTGTGAGAATTTTGCTAAAACTGATGTGAGGGAAATTATTATTCGACCGGCCACAAAGAAATTATCCGTTCGTAAATAAAATGGAATCCAATGGAAAATATATGATGCCGGAGAAGTAAAAAAGACTGGTGGATGGGTGTTTCAGCGGGACAATAACCCAAAACACACAACCAAAGCAAGGTCCTGATGAGCAAACAAACCTTTATCAAACAGACGTCGTCGTGTGAAGCCAGCAGCACGTTCTCAGGCTTCAGATCTCGATGAATGATCCCGTTGTCGTGGAGGTACTGGAGAGATGATTAACCAGCACCATTTCCTCATTCCTCACACATTGATACACTGATTAATGAAAAACTGTGATTTATAAAGAAGTGAGTGTTTCATAAAGACCTTGACGGCTTTGAGCATCTGATAGAAGTAGAGTTTGGCGATGTCCTCGTCCAGTTGCTTCCTAGCCTTGATCCGGCTATACAGCTCCCCACCTTCAATACTGAAAACAAAAGAGAACCGGGATTACTCGAAGGTTTGTAAACTAACAACGAATCCTAATGCGATTGCTGCGTTATTATCGCTGGTGTGTAGAAACCTGTTGTAAATGCTATTGTTTCAAAGCTTTCCGGGCATCTACTCGAACAGTCTGATTGTCGTAGCAAAATGAAATTGGGCAAACGTGTGTAGGGTAACAAGATTGCGCTTCCAAACTCGACAGAAGTTGGTCAATTTCAAATTATTTTGAGATAATAGATAGATATATAATAGAATTTAAAAAAAAGTAACTCCTTAAAGTGTTTACTTCCTGTATAATGTAATTGGAACACAATTAGTGTCAAAATATCTCCTTGCAATTATTACTAACTCAGAAAAGAGTTCAGTGTTATTTTAACACTTTTTGGGAGTTGTTTAATTAACCCTCATTATGTGTAAAAAAAAAAAAAGAAAAAGAAACTCCAGAAAGGGTGGAGCCATATCAACCCACAAAAAGTGTTAAAATCAACTTTAAAAAGGGAGTTAAATCAACACTACTTCATGCTGTGCACCTGGTGATTAGTTAATTTTCCCATTTCTTCTAGAACTGTTTGCTTGAATTTATCTCCTCAATGAGAACTGGTCATCGTGCAAAAAATTGGCCACTGAGAGCAACCTTTGATCTTTAATTCTAACAAGAATTAGCAACATATTGAAAACTTACTACTCCAAAACAATGTAGTAGGATTCTTCCGTTTGGTAAAAATCCTCCGTCTTGATCAGGCACGGCTGCAGCACAAACGATCATTGGTGAGATGACGCTCCATCTTTAACGGTACAGCAGGTATGACATTGATGAAACCGAATACAGTGACTTTTCTAGATTATCTGGAGCACGGAATCTCTGCGCTACGAAATTCCACCACCTGCAACTTTGCTCAGACTGCAGGCCGTTCCGGAAGCGGCTTCCCGATGGATTCAATCCTTTCATCGTTTGTTCAAAACAATGGTGGTGCAACACATTTTTGGCAACGGAAGTAGAACGATAAACTTGTCTGATAGCGGATCCTCCAGACCCGACAATTTATATTGAACAATCCAATCATCTGCAGCCACCTCCTCTTCTAATCCGTTAAAACCCCAGCCCACTGGTGGAATATCGGTAGTGCAGCCGCAAAACTGCGAAAGCAACTATTTGATCACAGGCTGTAAAAGGCACTGCATCAGAAACTACTCACATGATCAATTTTCTTTAAAATCTCAATTTCCCGCTCAGCATTTCGCGTCGCTGTCTGGTGAAAACAAACACAACCTTGAAAGATCGACGATAAACAATCAATGCACTACACGCAGCAGCGAACAAACGAGCTCGACTGGCGGAGCACAGCGGTTCTTACCCCAACTGATGAAAAGTCATTTTTGTTTATCGTTTTCAGAGCAACTTTTTTACAGGTTTCCTTTTCGATGGCCAGCTTCACTTCGCCGCAGACGCCTCTGTCAAAGAGAACAGAGAAGTAAAGCCATTCTAGTTATAAAAGCATCACACACGACGATATTGTTTCCTCTCGCGAGTCGATCTGTAGAGATGGAGGGCAGAGCAGTAGACGGAACAAAGACATTCACTGATGAACTGCTTCAATGGATCAATCAGGTTCTGCTGTTCTGGAACCTGAGGGACCTCAATGACATGCATCACCCTCCAGGTAACCAACCCTAGACTCCTACGAGCTCCAAAGAACCGGACAGCGACTCTTCAACAGAATGATCATCTTGAGTTCACTGCAGTCCAAGAGCTGCTTCTTTACGTTAAACTCTTCAAACCAGAACGACTTACATTCCAATCTTTCGAGCGATGTGATATTTCTTGCTGAAATCCAGAGGAAGGTTCGACTGGTCATTGCACATCTTGTCTATGAACATGAAGACTGCACAAAGAACGAATCATCAGCTCCAACTTCTGCGTTTCCAGAAAACCCCAGTTTCGACTTAAACCACTGACCTTGATGGTTTGGCAGCGAGAGAGCGATCACGGAATTATTGCTGAGCAGCCGCTGCTTCCCGGTTTCTAATTTATCATCATCCAGCCATGTACCGTTAACGCTGAAGTCCTCGAGGTAGACCAGGTTCTCATCCTGCAACACGGGATAAATGTTTCATCTATTGGCGATCCCTGAAGCTCCAGTACCAAACATCAACGCCAAATAAAATATTTACCGTATCGAGAATTAGGGAGGTAGTCAAGGATTTTAGTAGGGATGCACTGAAATTTCGGCGGTCGAAAGTTTTCGAAACGTAAGAAAGCACCGAAAATAAAAGGCGAAAGTGTCACCACGGCTCTCCCATCCTCCTGTCTCGTTCGCGCTGTCTTTACGCATCAAATGCGGAGCATGTCGGCGGTTTGGGAGCACTACAAAGTTTCAGATGAGGACAGCAAAGGTGCAATATTTTTGCAGTTATTTTTCTTTGGTTTGTGGTCTGTTTGGTACAGTAAGTTAAAATCGAAGTAAAAAAGCAGCTAGAATTGTTTTTTTTTTTCTTGTTTTCTTGTTTTGATCTTGTTACACGAAGAAATTTTATTTAGTTTTGTTATTGTTAAACAGCCTTTTCACTGTTATTTATTATCAATAAAAGTTTGATTGTTTAAAATATTTTCTTTTTGTTTGTATTGTGAAGAACTACAAATTAATTAAACATGTTTTTTAATGAAGCCATTTTCGGTTTCTGTATCGGTTTTCGGCCCAGAATTTTCATTTCGGTGCATCCCTAGATTTATAGTCTGCAAATCGAGGTTCAGTTTAGGAGTGACGCGGATGGACAAGATTAGGAACGTTTTAAACACTGACCATTGATGGATATTTGCTCCAGAAATGCGTGAACAAGAAGTTCACCAGGCGTTTTGAGATAATAAAACTTACAGAAGTTCACATATTGAGCCGAGGACAGCGTATAGTTCGTATAGGAGTCATACATGAGCGATTTGGTCATTTTTGAAAGCATTCTTTGTTTTTTACACCTGCTTAAAACTATTGCACAAATCTGTATAAACTCAGGACAGTAAGTGATTTTTTTGGGATAAAGCTTCTTTGTCAATGCATTTCACTCATCTGTTTAAAGTGACTGGAGATGTTGAACCATTTGGTTTTCAAAGATGTCGTTTCACCAGTCGTTCTGATGTTTTAATGATCAAACACATAATGAGGATTATTTATGGCTTAACATCAGCTGTGGTCTGGGATCTCTACTCCATGTTGAGAAGCTTCGCTCACCCTAAAAATCTTGAAGTGGTTCTTGCTGTAAGATTTGAAATGTGTCGATTTCTTCAGGATGGAACTGGAGAAAGCATAATCACAGTTTTTGTCCCTTCCAAAGATATACTGGTTTTCTGTGCAATCTGCCAAAAGTAAGATACTTATAGGTTAGAGTTCACGGAAAACAGCCAAAAGGACGATAAGAAACACAAAACAAAAGCGCAAGTCACCTCTGAAAAAACATGTTCAGAAAATACATTCAATGCAAGTCAAAGGTTTAGAGTTTCTCGCCATTTTCATCTATGATCAAGATAATGAACAAACACATTTCTTAAAGGGTCAGATGGTTTCATTTTGAGGGTTCGGCAGGAAAGAACTGCTGCTGTGAACAGATTCACACATTCTGAGTGTGAGAATACCATTAAACATAACAACAGTCTAAACTTTGTAAGTGCTGTTTTTCAAAATGAGCCCCTTGCGACTACAACTGCTATAAACTTTACCCCATTAATGAAAGACTTTTCTGAGCTGAGCTACTGGTTTTAAAAATCAGTTGCTAGGTTAAACAATCTGGTTGCTATGGAGGAATCAACTGTCATTATAAGGTTCCCTTATCCCTATGAGTGATATATACCAAGTCTGATGTTCCTAGCATTTTTTGAAGCTGAGATATAGATCTGCTGATTTGGTTGCTAGGCTAAAAATTTTGTTGCTATGGAGGAGTTTACTAAAATAAACGAACCCTAATGTCTCTATTATTTTCCAATGCTGAAATAGAGATGTGTCACTTGGTTGCTATGGTAAACAGCCTTGTTGCCAAGGAGGGGTCAGTGACGATATAATTTTCCCCATGTCACTGTGAGTAAAATAAACCAACCCCTATGCATTATACATTTACCATTACTTTATGTTGTGTTTTTCTCTAAGACATTTCCGTTGCTTTTTCACCATTTATTTTCAATGGCTATTATAAGTCTAGAGCAGAAGTTTCAAATACTTTTGCACAGTGGTGGGTCAGTTTGATGTTTCTATGAGGCTCTTTAGTTTTTACTAATTTCTGCTAGTGACATCATAACAGACACGTGTCTTGACGGACGCTGACTGGTGTTTGGGGGAACACTGATCTCAAGGGTTTCAGGCATTAGAACACGGGACTTAACTGAGAACGCTGAATCCCTGCAGCAAGGGAATGACGCGACCCCAGACTTGAGGCTGGACCTCCTCCTCATCCTCAGGAATGGACTGGAGCTCCTGCAATGGTACTGTGTCCACCGAGCTGAGTGTTCCGGATCCCGAGGATGACCCCTGGCTGGATGATGTTGGAGCAGATGAGGAGCTGATTGCTGGCTGGGATTGAGTCTGAGACTGGGAGTCACCACTGGGACCAGCTTCTTCAGACATGTTTTCTAAAAAAATAAATAAATATAACTTATGTCATAGAATTTGTGCACAATTAAATATGATACAAACATTTGGCAGTAAATGGTTGTCTTGACCCCTTTTTGTATTTAAATGAAAACATATTTAGGCATCTTTGAAATTGATCAGGTGATTATTTAATACTTTAAAAATACTTTATTCTTTTCAAGTCAAATAAATACATAAAGTATTTAGACCATTTCAGACATGGCATTCATTTCAAAGGGTTTCATGCAGTAAAATTTTATTTTGCTTTGCAAAATTTCTGCCAGTTGAAGGCATTTTTAGGCATTATCAAGTTCTTCACAAAATAAGCAACATTCACAGTGGAATTATTCACATTTATTGACATTTCTGAACATATATTGGTAACAAATTGTGTTATTTTTGTTTGTTTGTTTTCATGTTGGTATCGTTTTTGGCTTAAGAAAATGCTTAAAATATTACACTATTGCAATTAATGGACTGTCTTTAACAAAAAACACTGAAAAGTCATTAATTGCAGCTTTCTTTTGTGACAGCAGTGAATAACAGAGCTGCTCGCCGCCTTCCAGAAACAAGAAACTAAGGAAGCAGACATTTCCCTTTTTAAGAGGAATAAGCATTGAAGTAACTTTCACAGGTCCGCTTTAACATTTAATCGTGTTTTTCAGTCGTCCCCGCGATACATACCGTAATCAAGTCGATTTTAGTCACGTTTGCAAATCTGAAAGAGTGTTACCAGGCCGCGTGAACTGCTCATCGAATCTGCCGGGGAATGACTGCCATTAACTTTCCGCAACAGCTTTCGACCAATCATAAACGAGAACATGGGCTGACGGGAAATGTAGTTAAAGACATGTTTCTCGCAAACGGATCGTTTCGGTACAGCCACAGTCGGCGGGAACAAAATTACAAAAACACAAACTGTATGAGAATTGTGAAAGAAAAAAAAAATGACAACATATGTATGTGTATTATTTCAAATAGTTGTTCTAATATTTTATTGTTAGGTTCATGTTGCACTCAGTAGACTTTATAGGTGTATGGTGGAAATAAATGTTACACACACAGTCCAACATTTGTCTTTTCATACAATTCTGTAATATCTATGTTAACTTTTTAGTTGATTTTAACAAATACTAACAAATAATTTTTATAGCCAGTGGATCGGTGAAAAAGTAAAACCAGCAAAAATACAAATTGTTGTGTGCTGCCTTACTTCTAAATTAGACATAGCACTCTGTATCGAATCAGGACATAAAGCACAGTTTTTAGTTTACTTTATTGAACGAGTTTCCTTCATACATCCCGTAATTGAATACCAGTATACGACATCCTCATTTCCCTTAAAATGAATGTTTACCTCAAAATAATTAACTTTTTATTTACACAACCTTCTTACATTTTTAACACTTTAGTTTTCTGACACATAGCAAACTTTATTTAAACCCATGAACTCCTTACTTTAGAGCGCTTTTATTGACTCGTATACACATTCTTTTATTTTCTTTTTGGCTCTTTGGGTTCTGGTTGACATAACCATTTCTGGACCCGGAGTGCCCTCTTGTGGTGTTGGGTTGCCAGTGTCAATCTTTGTATTTCTTTGGCTTTCATCCTTTTCAGTTGTGTTCTCGTCCACAATGTATTTCTTCCTTGTCATTAGTCTCAAATCTCTTTACATGTGTCGTATTCCGTTGACAGCGAACTCCTGCGGATGATTCGACAACAACTTGGTTTTTGGTTTTCTGAATATCTTAATGTGGTGTTGTGTTAAAAATCGTTGAAAACAATTACTGAGCACCTGAGCTTTTAACTTTTCCCATATGAAGCTCCAGAAACATTTTCAACTCGACTCCCCCAACCAAAAATGTTAGCTTCTCATGTGCAATGCCATCACTTACAATGAATGCATAATCACTTTGTTCTTCCATATTCACATTTTGCCTCTTATGCACCTTTATTCCACACATTTTTGAAAAGTGGTCTTTCAAACCATTTGTGACATGTTTCCTCGTGCTCGTTGTAGCCACATCTGTGACACTGTCTGTCTGTTTTATTCTCCTCTTTCATTTTTCCTTTTGGATTCATGTACCTTCCTTTGTGTGTCGTAGAAATCCGGTTGACTGTGTCCACTTCCTTCTTTTCCCTTCTCCCTCTTTGGTTTAGTTAATTGAACAAAAATTTTTTTTTTTTAATTGAACAAAACTCCTTCACCTTCATACATACGCACCTTCGTCATCACGTCAGGGCGCAATTGAATACCAGTATACGACACAAATGCACCCGTTTTTTAATGGAGTTTATTTGAGGAGTAACGAAAATAAAAATACTAAAGTTATTTTTTTTTTACATGTTTAAAATCATTTAAAAAAATAAAAGTTTAGTCTTCTTATTAGGAGAGGAAAATCTATTCATCTAAATGTCTCACGATTCTTATTTACTTAAAATAATTGAACAATAATGCCAACACATTGATTTATTCAGATAAAAGCAGGATAGAAAAGAAAAACTAGATTAGATAAAAGCTGCGTAACCTTGAGAAAGACTTTTATTTTGACACAAAACGCTATTTTGACAGGAAGTAACGAGCTTTTATGATATCCCATATTATTATTATTATTTTTTTAGAAAATCATGATGATAACGCTGCACAGGCTTCGATTTTTCTTAACGATTCCCCGTAATAAACATAAAACCAATAGTTTATTAAATGAGCATTTAAATTTTGTTTCACAGCTATGTTTGGCTCCAGAAAGAACAGTTTACAGTAATGGTGTTAAAGGCGTTTCTCCACCTTACACAGTTAAAGGACACCCGACTGTAAACTTTTTCTCCACACTGGAAGTCAACAGACTCTGCTGGAAGTGCGGCTCCTCTGCTGGATTATTTTTCTGCTCGATTTGTAACATCATACAACCTCCTGATAACAAAGCGAATTACTTTGACATATTAAAATGGTGAGTAGTGTTCAATAACGTAATTTAATTAACTTCACTTGAGCAGCTGTAGCTGTTCTATATAATATATGGATGCTAATGTAATTGCTTAATATTCACCCTTTTTTGCAACCAATTTTCCCAATGTTGGGGAAACCATGATTGGTTTTAATGGTTCATACTCTTAGACTTTTCACTACTCATAGACTTGTAAGAAACTGGTCACCTTTCTCTTTCCTCAGTGATCAGATGTTTTCTCTGGATGCTCAAAGACTTCAGCAGAGATACCTGGAGCTGCAAAGATCACTCCATCCCGACAGTTTCAGCCAGAAATCACTGGTAATTGAATATTTTCTGATGAAAATTAACTTCAATTCATGATTGCTCCTGACTGAGATGTTCTTTCGATTTTATTTCATTAACAAAAAAAGTGCTGCAGTTTAAAAATCTTGCAAAAAGTTTGGTAAAATTGACCAGAATCCAATGGCTAGCTTCTTCTGTGTGGAGACGAGAACCTTGCAGAAGAATATTCAGCAACCAGAGCCTCTCCTTAAAAGATCCTGGCAAAAAAGATCTAGAAGAAAACTCTCCGATATGACGTGACAAAAACTGAAATCTTTGTAGTGATTAGCAGTCACAACCAGGCATTGCTCGTCTCCTGATCAGTACCATCTCTAAAGTGAAGCATGGTGGTGGCAGCATCAGCCTGTGGAGAGTTTTTTTTTGAATATTTGAAGCATATTCAGAATTGAGGCAGAAGTGAAGGCAGTCATTTAGAGATGACCCAAAAACACGTCAAGATCTTAAAGGAGCAGCAACGGTTCATCTTTCAGCAGGACTATGTCCATAAGCACACATCCAAAGATTTTTGGGGATTATTACCTGCTACAAAAAGAAAGCGGAACCACTTAAAAATAGCTGTACTCAACGGTTTTATTTACTGGAGGCTACCATAAATGTTTTGATCAAGTAGATCGATCTATACTTCTGCATCACAAAGCAGCCTATGACGGGAGATGCTGACCACTACACCATAGCCTCTTTGTGCAGATCGCAAAGTCTGTGATCGTTCTGTTAGAAGCCGCTTCCTGTGAATCTGTGACATAAAATCGAACAACAAAAAAGTATATATGGTTTCTGTAATTTGAAAACGTCTCCAAATGACAAATATACTTACATTCATGGGTCTCTTTGTCTTGAACATTGAGATTCAAAGTCCAACTCCAGACAGCCATAAGAACAGAGGGAGGGCTACATCCTCCTTTGTCTTATACCTTCGGGAATTGGGACACCCCTTTGTGTGAAAGGTTCAGCTAAGAGCTAGAAATGTAGCTGTAAGTGTTCAGTTTCACCCTTCATTCAATGAAAACTTTCCGGAATATTTTGACATTAAACCCCCCCCACCCTCCCCCGGGTGCTGCAAAGTTTGGTGATTTGTATTTTTTCTGGTGTTTGGTTCATGTTTGATGTGTCTGGCTGGCACTCCTGACAGCAACTGCAGGCCAGATGTTGATTCTCCAGACTTTGGCATCTCTGACAGCTGGAAGTGTCTCTCTCCTGCAAGTCATTTCGCATCTCAGACCCTCGGCGTCCACCCACACAGCCAGCGAGTAGCACAACGAATACCCCGCTCAATTATCAACAGTTTCCGACAGTCCTCCATGTTCTCTAGAGGAAAACAAAAGGTGTCATGATCTTTTAAAATAGATCTGAAGGCAGCAGATAATTATAAAAGTTTTATAAAGCTTGTAAAGAGTCTGACTCTTTGATTTCCACATCAAATCTCATTTGAGGTATTGTATAGATTGGAGCTTTGTGTCTTGAGGATCTCGAAGCCTACACGAGGAATGACTTGATTTGGAATGACGTTGTGTCTGATGGTGTTTACAGAAAGAGCAGCAGTATTCGGAAGAACAATCAGCGCTGGTGAACAAAGCCTACAGAACTCTGCAGAAACCGCTGAGCCGCGCCGTCTACATGGTAATCAATTGTTTAGGAAAGTTCTGTAACACTGTACCTTTTATTTGAGGTACTGGGACAAAGATTGACTGGTGGGTGATATGTTTAGAGGAAACTCATCATTCCTACAGTCAAGCATGGCGGTGGCAACATCATGATGTAGGGATCTGAGAGACTGCTCAGGACCAGGATGCCAAAATGAGCGGGTGTCATCCAAAAATATTTTAATGATATTCGGGTCTCGGTTGGTTGCGGCCTTTCAAATAAAGTTGTCAATGAAACCTTTGTAATTTATATAGTTCCAGACACAATGAAATACATCGGCCTATATTTTATTGGCTGAATAACTGGCGTAAAAATGACACGCAAGGATGTCGTCTATGATGCTACGATGAGCATTTAGTACTTTTAAAAAATACACTGTTGAGGGCGGGTTACGGAGTTAAAGGCTACAGAGAGAAAAAGGAATACAACAAAGTACAGAGACCTCCTGAATGAAAACCAAAGGGTGAATCATTTTTTAGCAGGACAATGGCCCTAAGCACACATCTCAAAACAGTCCGGGTTGAGGACGGGTTTAAATCTAAGAAACGAATCAAAATGTATTTTTAAAGTGCCAACGTTGACTGGGTGCTGGACAAAATAAATGGATTCGTAAAAACAGCAGTGAAACAAACAGACGGGAAAAAAGAGCTTCTGTTTTTGCTTCCAGCTTTTAGATTATATTTAAAAGTAGCCAACACAGACATGGCTCATAGAGGGGTTCTATTACCTCAGACGAGGTCCTCCTTGAGGCTCATTCAAAGTCCAGTCGTCTGTCCACCATACATGTGAGTTTCATCATTGTCCTACTATCTCACGGCTAGCTTTTGGCTCAGACTACAACTTTTAAATCTGGATTCCTTTAATGACATTTAGTGGTTTTGACTTTGGTTTTGTCACGGTGTGCTGGTTGCTTCAGCTGGAGCTGCGCGGGGTGTTTCTGGAGGAGGGCACAGATGCCACAGCAGACCCAGCGTTTCTCCAGCAGGTCATGGAGCTCAACGAGAGCCTGGCGGAGACGCAGAGCCCTGAGGAGATTCGAGCCATCGGGAGCTCAGTGAAAGGTGTGTGCTCCTGAGAGAAAGCGTCGTCAATGCAAGAGTCCATGAGTTTATGTTGTTATACTTTCAGAACTTTGTGGATATGTCTGTTTGCTTCCTGCAGCGGTTGCTTAAATCCGCCGTGTATTGTGTTTTACATTCAACAGAGAAGCTGAAGGACTTGACCGCACAGATGAACCTTTCCCTGAACAAAGGTATTCTTTCCGCTCGCAGCTGAGACTCACGTTTCCCTAGTTTTCAGCTGGAAATGAAGACAAGCCTCTTTTTACAGGTGATCTACATTCTGCCAAAGTTGTGCTCAACCAGATGAAGTACTTCACAAACATCCAGGAGAAGGTAAAAGAGAGAAGCACGGAGCCTTGCTGAACCAACGCTGGAAAGAGTCCGGCACCGTCTCCATGTCTGACTCAGTGACGGATTTTACAGCTTTTAAAACTTATATTTATTGTGAAGAGTGTGCATTTTGTTTGTAACTGAATATAACTTTTAATAAAATGCCAAAGGATGGATCTGTGAGATTCATGGAGGGGGTCTTTTTTTTTTTTTCTTACCTTGTCCTGTCCTGCTCAAAAGCCATCACATGGGAGAGTACATGCCTTGCTGAGTTGGACAGTTTTGCTTTCTCCAGGGGAGTAAAACACCTGGTGTGGTGTTTTCTCCTCTGGATTGGAACATTGAGTGTATTTATTAAATAATTATTAGTTGTGGATCCCGCGAGTCAGTTTATAATAATTGTGTCAGGACAAGACGGTGTTTAACTGAAAGGGGGGAGTGGATAAAGGATTGGGAATGGGTGAAGGTACATGAGTGAAAATGAAAGAAAGGAAGAGGAAAAGAAGAAGAGAAGAAAAAAGGAGGGGGTCTTTAAGATGTAGCTCTCTCTCTCTCTCAGTTAAAGCGTTACGTTGCATAGATATTTATTTTTCATTTGTGCACCTTCAAATCTGCCTTACATTCCATCTCCATGTCAATTAATAAATTATTCATTTCTGTGTTTGACCTATTTCTCTTTGAACATGTCAGTGAAGGATGCATTTGTTACTCTTCATTGGGGTGTATATATATATATATATATATATATAACAATGAAACTTTAAGAAGCTAAATCTTAAACTGGCCCTTTGTTCGGACAAACAAACACATTCCAAGTAGGGAAAACAGACTAAAACGTATAGATTCCAGCGCTTTTCGCTGTATTCAAAGGCTTTTAAACTTTGACCTTGAGGTGGTGCTGTTGCTAGCTTTTTTGAGAGTTTAGCATTAAGTATTAATGACTTGCACCTAAAGACTTTTGTATGCATTTGCAAATATCTGCAACATCTGACTACATCCAGGACACCCGACATAGTAAACCTAGATACGGTTCCGACTCGTCATGATGGAACATGGGGGCGCTGTGCTGAAACCTGGCAGGCACGTTCGGATCATGGTTCTTAGAACAGCCACCAAGTTTTACACTAAAGCATCACTAAGGTATAGCGTTATGACCATTTTAGCGAGCATAATTGTTCACGCCCCTTTCATACGCACTTTGTTGCGTTACCTTGACTTTCAAAACCTTTAGTGGAGATGCGAGGAATTTGTGAAAATATGTTTTGAAGGTAATTAAAATTAGCATATTTCACAATGACATCATATAGTCCAAAAGGAAATTTTGTTTTTAAACCGTACAGCTCAAAAGTTTTTAGCATAGACATAAATGTAAGTTTAACTAATGGTGGCGCTATAGCGTTCGAGTTAGAGGATCCAAATTGGGTCAGATTACTCATAGGAGCCAGCTCCATCAGTGTGCCAAGTTTCATAACTTTCCCGCAAGCTCTTCATAGAGCTGCCATTGACATCGATGGTGGAAACAAAAACAAGATTCCTGCACAGCTTCACTGTTTGACCCCTAAAAAACAAGGGGAATGAGAAAAGATACAAAAATGTAAAATAATTTCATGTTTTCCTTCTTAATAACGAGTAAAATTAACAAACCCCTAGGTGTTTATGACTTATCCAAAGCTGGGATATGCCAATTCTGTTGCTACAGAGAGGTCACTGACACAATGTTCCCGTTTTGACTCCAACCAAACCAACCCTGTGTCTCAATTATTTTCTGAGGCTGAGAGAATGTTCTTAGAATTTGGTTGCTAGGGAGTGGTCTGTGATGTCATAATATTTTAAAAGTTGTTACCATGGTTAGCATAAAGAAACCCCAGTTTCTCTATAACAATAGTGAAGATATTTCCGGTGCCCTTCTCATTCATTCTCAAAGGCCAATATTAATCAATGGTAACCTTGAGTCCCCCCCACCTCCCGAGCATAAGTTTAAAATACTTTTGCACAATGCTTGGTATGTTCCAGCACTTGTTAATAACTTCCACAAATGTGGTGAATTTGAGGTTTCTACACGATCCTCTGTTTGATGTACAGCTGTACAAAGCTTGAGCCCATTTAAAGTCAATGGGAAATGGAGTCACAGGTCTGCAGCGTTTGCCCTTTATACTGATTTTTACCATCATTTCTCAATGAAGGAAATTTGCCTGCATACAATTTTGAAAAGTAGTTAGTTAAAAAGACAATAAGTGAGTTTTTCAATTACTGCCTTAAGCCAACGGCGTAAAAATGACAATATTTTTACTGTAGATTGGCATCACGTCACTAAAGGGACTAAGGGCTGGGAAATATCAGGATGGGAGGAAACAATGTTGCTTGTACATTTTTCTGTAAAAGAACTGATTCCCTCAGAAAGTTTCTTCAAACACAGACAAGCATTTCCTGAACTTTATCTTGAAACATTTTTTCAGCACAAAGCTATCAAACATACACTTTGGACGCCATGCAAACACTTTAAAAGTGCCAGAGTGCTGCACAGTGGCTCAATCATGTTAAAACACCATCACAGAGACAGTGTGCCCTGCTCTAAGCGATGATCTCACGTCTTTAAATACAATTCCAGGCTGGAAATAATGAGGTCCTGTGAGGTTTATAGTGAATGTGAGGCTGAGCCACCTCAAGCCCTGGTCACAGTTCGAAAACAATTGCTCTCATCAGGGTAAAAATGAGAAATGGAACTGGTATCTAGTAGAAGATCTACATGTGAGACGTGTGCTGTAATTGTTGCATGCAGTGCTGTTTTTAAACGCTCTGGTACAATGAGAAGAGATGGTGGTGGAATAAAAAAAAAAGATTCTAATTCTGGTTAAAATGCTGCAAACAACGACGTTTTCAGAAATAGAAGTGTTAAACACTCCCTCCACTAACCTCGGATCTTCTGTGGATGCAGTGTAATCCCAGACACACTCGAAGATGTGGAGATCAGGTGGGGGCTATGTGTTACATCCAGTACTTCTTGTTCTTCTCGCCAAAGATCGGCTGTGTGTTTGAGGCCATTGTTCTGAGCCAGAATAAATTTGGGGAGGGGCTACACACTGATCCGAATCAAGATTTGCACGAATCTTCAGATGTCTTCTCAGCAGGGTGCTTTTCGACTGCATTGAGTAATGCAATGACGCTCTCTGCCTGAAGATGGCGTTTGTGGTACATCAGATGCAATCCGCTCCACAGGAAAGAAGACAGAAGAAATCCTGGATGTCAGGTAGTTTGTTCTGTTGGTGACTGATCACAGGGAGCTGTTTCACAAAAATGTGGAGGAAGAGGATTTGTGCGTGATATTTATTTCCTGTTTCCCGTACGAAGTCTCTATGAATAAATGTGGGATGAGCTCCACCCTTGGGCTTACTCCTGTCATCAAAAGAGCCGGCTTTCGTCGGTCGTTCTCTTTGTAAAAACAGATCTGATATTGCCAATGGTTCTCGGATCGGTGTGTAGAGGCCTTCAGACCATTAATACCACCACACAGCGGCCCAGTTCCAACATAAATTGGTAAATGCATTTCGAGCTTAGTTTATACACATTTTTCCTTATCGGATAAAAAGTTGATCAGTTATGCACATCTTGGTGTTTTTTGCGATATTCTAAAGTGTGCGTAACAATAGGTGGATAGAAACACAGCCATTGGTTCGGTAGAATTGGTGGATCATACCCTGACTGTACTTCTACAGATTCTCTGAAGAGCACCTAGAAGAGTTGATTCTGGTTTGAAGACGGAACAGATACAAACACCAAATATTGATATGATTTTAATTTTTGTTTGCTCTCTTTGAATTTTGTAAATAGCAAAAAAATAAAGAATAATTTTAAATTCTGCAAGCATTCTTTGTTTCACACCTACAGCTCTGGAACAGTACGGTCTCCTCCTTTATGCTGAAATTATCCAAGTGAAACAAAAACGTAACTATCTCTAGAACACTTAGTTGGCAGCTTTAGAAGTGTGAAGCATTTATAGAGATGCCCGCATAATCAATCTTTTAGATGGCATCCCATGTGTAAGTTCCCCTAGACGGTACGTGTGTTCAACGTCAAGCTCTGATTGGCTGACGCCAGGTTTATTTAGGTCTGCTCCATGGGGAGCACAGAGAAAACAGGAAACAAGAGAAATGATGAAACTGTTGTTACAGAATAAAATAATGAGATCCATTTACCCAATCCCCATTTGAATCTTTAATGTTTAATCCCAACAGTGAGGTTATTTCGAACGTAGGTTTAAATCATTAAAGTGTAATCCGAGATGGATCTGAGTTTGGGGATCAGCTGTGAGACGATTTCTTTATTGCAGCAGTTTGTACAGTCGCTTACGGTGCTAGGATTTCACTTACAACACTGCACACTTATCCATCTTGGATTTCACAGTGTTTCTGTGAAAGAAAGCAGCAGTGCTGGTGTTGAGGTGTGGGTTTGGATGGAGAAGCAGCAGCCTGCAGGGGGAAGCATGGCACTACAGAATACAAGCAGAATCTGCAGGGGAAGGAAAGTGTCATATGAAGATATGTTTCCCCCTTCTGCCTTTGTCTAATACATTTGCACTGTGTTTTGTTGGATAAATACATCACAGTATTTAACATTAATTTGAATAAAAGTTATTAGTTTTATAAATTCAAGAGGTTACACATGCACTTTTAATCAATCCTCGCATCAAGCTACTGCACCAGGCTCAGTCAGAAGCATCTCTCATCTAAACTACTAAAGGTGGGGGCTCCACATTATTAAGAAGAGCACCATTTTCAAGCAATGAAGGGAAGAAAAAGCGTCTCACAAGCAAGGTGGGGGTAATGTGATGCTCTGGGGTCTCTTTGGTGCTGGTAAGGCAGGAGATTTGTTCAGAATAAAAGGAAGGCTATCACTCCATTTTGAAAAGGCATTCCATTCCCATGAGGATGGCGCTTGATTGGAGCCAATTTCATCCTACAGCAGGACAATGACCCAAAGCACACGTCCAAACTGTGCAGGAACTATTTAGACTCCATCTGTAATGGAGTCACCAGATCTAAACCACATTGAGCTGTTGAGGGAGCAGTTTGACCGTATGGTACTCAAGAAGTGCCCATCCAGCCAATCCAACTTGTGGGAGGAGCTTCTAGAAGCGTGGGGTGAAATTTCTCCAGATTACCTCAAAAATGAACAGCTAGAAGCCAAAGGATTGGGAAAGAAAGGATTGGGAGAGATAACTTTGTGCAAGAACTTTTATTGGGCTCATGTTTCCACCACACAAAGATCTCTTATGTTGTTCTAATGCCTGTTCTACATGAGCCGTCGAAATGATCATGATTTAAAGTGAAAGTTTAGCTGCATCATCAACTCAGAGGCAAAGAAACAAGGACAGGAAATTCATCTGAGGTTAGAAAAACAGCTTAGACGTGTCTGTTTGAATTTAATCTTTCATTTAAAGCCGTGTAATGCTACGGGAGCTGCGCTCTGTGAAGACTTGAGTTGAGTTGGCTTTTGATTAAGTCTTGCACCTCAGCGTCACGTTTCCAACTCCATCCTCGCAGGAGACTTTGCGTGACTTTATTTGACGTAATGCACCAGAATTAAACCTCAGATGTAAGCGGAAGAGGTAATGTGCCAGTCTGATTATTATTCATAGCGTAATCAGAAGGCATCTCCAGCGCTGCCAAATTAATGGAAAACATGATCAGCCAGTTCTAAAGCCACCGCTGTGTCCACATCTTCTCTGAAATTGAGTTTGGGAGGGAGAAAAGGGATGTGTGAGGGATGGAGGGCAGAGGAAAACAAGATCAATGGAGGCGATGGGGATGTTGGTGTGCAGAATAAAAGTTTGTGGAAATGATTTTAATGCAGTTTTTCACAATATGGAGAAAAGTGGATTTAAATGTGAAATGCATGAACTGAGCAGGTTTTCAAAGCAAAGAGCCGTGCAGACTGAAATGGTTTTTTTTCCTGCTTTTATTCTCACTAAACAGAAGGTCGATGGGAGCATGCACACAATTTTTTGGAACAAATCACTCTTGTTCACTGATTTGTGGATTTACATTTAAATTGTACTTTAAGTTGAGGATTAGCATCTTACAAAGCAACATCTGGAACAAGGCGTTTGTACACAAACCCTTGATGTTGACTTGTAAAAAAACTGTATTTTTCCTTGTGACTAGAAGTGATATAAACTTTACCCCTTTATCAGGCACTAATAAGTGAGATAGGTCAAGTTGGTTGCTATAGTAAAAAGTATGCTTTCTATCGAGAGGTCAGCAATAATATAACGTCCCCCATGTCAATATTGAGTAAAATAAACCAACCCCCAAATCTCTATGTTTTTCCAAAGATGAGATAGATATATGCCAATGAGTTGCTATGCTAAACAGTGTGGTTGCTATGGGGGAGTCAGTCACATAACCAAAAGTTTCCAACATCACTGTGAGTAACATAAACTAACCCCCATATCTTTGTGATTTTCCGAAGCTGAGATAGATATATTTCGAATTGGTTGCTATGGAAAACAGTCTGGTTGCCATGGAGGTGTCAGTCATATAATATTCCCCATGCCACTTTAAGTCATATAAGCCAACCTCCACATCTTTCTTAACTTCCAAAGCTGAAATAGAGATATCTCAAACTGGTTGCTATGGTAAACAGCCTGGTTGCTATGGAGGGGTCACATTATATTCCCCATGTCACTGTAAGTGTTGTCGTTAACTTTAGAGAGAGGTTATGTGGCGAACGAAGGAGACCTAAACCTAAAGTGAGATCAGAAGTGAGGTAAGAGCCAGGAAGGCTTAAGTAGATCTTTTTTGTAGTGTGGTTCACGTTTGTGTATGTAGTAGATTTGTTATGGAAGTAACACACAATATTTTATTGGCAGTTTACAAAAATGAACCAAATGACTCAAAATGATCGGTGAAATGATCCAAACAATCCATCACTGGTGAAAAAATGCCTCCAAATGGGAAAAACACTAAGAGTTCTGTTTGTAAAATAAACTTTCTGTTACACTTGGAAATAATTTAATAAAGAGAGTTTTCTCGTTCCTTCTTCTTCTATCGTCTTTCTCTAAATGTTTTGGTTGCGGCTTCTCCTTTGTTTGGATAGCAGCACCGCCTGGTGTTTGCTGTGTACACTGCAACACCTCGTTTGTTCTCTCTTCCCGAGGTTTCCTTTCCTTTAAGGAAATGGATCCACTGATGGCTTCCATCCAAAAGTTTTCTCCAGATTCTGAAGCATTTGATTGATTTGGTAAACAATTTGCTGGTCAATCAAACTTTTATTACTGGCACTTCTTGTCAAATCAATTATTTTTCATGAGAAACTGGAAAGATTTCCTGACTAGATATTGATTAGACAATTCTGCAACTCTCGTTACTCTCATGGAGTTTTCGTTTCCTGATGGAGTCTCCAAAAACAGCGTTCCCCTGTCTGTGATGAATCCAGACAATGCATTAGATGCGACAGGGAAGCTCTTCCTCTTAGAAGGGATCAGGGCCCGAGGGGATGCCGCTCCAAACTTTAATTAAAGGTTGGCAGGGCATCAAACCTCAAGGAGTTTCGGGAGGATCAGAGAGAATAGAGATGATTAGTTATTCTTTTGAAACCGGAGATTGTGCGTGAGTTCAGGTTTTTTTTTTAATTCTTCAGAAATAAAAAATGATTCATACATGCCTCTGATGTTATGGTGACTCGGTGTTATGGTATATTTACAAAGTTCTCTAACTGCGTGAGAAATAGATTGAATAGGAGTGATTTGGATCACACCATGAGATCAGACCCAGAGGAAACCCCCTCAGAAGCTTTTCTTAGTTTATCACACCGGGAAGTTTCATCAGTTTTATACGAGCTTCTCAAAACTGGAGCCCCACAATAATAAATCATTAAGTCTAATAAAAAGCCTCAATCGTTTTTGAATGTACTTCAGAAATGTTCATTTTAAAATCTAGAGACGTCCTGCAAAGCAGTGAAGCAGGGCCAAACGTTTGGCAAAATGTAAGCAGCAACAGTTTCGGACAGAAAAACTAAATAAATAAATGGTTTGAGCGCTAATAAAAGGTTTAGACACGTGCTGTAATAGCTAATTGATGCTTCGGGGTTAGCCTTTGGTATTCAGAACCGGTTGCCGAAACACAGCTTCAGACTCAATTTGGTAGGACGCAATCAAAATGGTTCATTACACAAAACTTGATGCTAACTTTAATGTCGGTTTGTAAAAGTGCTATCTTTATTAGCAAAAATGGAATGGTTGCCAAGGTAGAATTTGTGGTTGCTATGGAGGAGTCAGTGACAGTGACAAAGTTGCAAATATGAGTAATATACACCAACATCCCTCTATGATTTTCCTCAGCTGAGATATTGGCGATATTCCAAAACGGTTGCTATGGTAAAAAGTGTCAAATAGCTCAAAAAGAGCCTTTTCCGCACTGTCCTTCAGAGGGCAGTGTGGAGCAGGTTAAAAATACCATTGTAACCAAGCACATATAGACATAATACAGGAATAAAAACATTGCAGGAGGGGGTAGGGTCAGGGAAGATGGTGGGATCGCTGCAGTCAACAGTCGACCAGTGAAAGTTCCTGCGGGACAGGTGGGCTCCCCTAAACCCACGCTCCTTGTCGAGAAAAGGGTGTCAATTGCATTCAGAGACCAGTTGATCAGATCCACAGTTCCTTTTATTTGGAGAGGAGGACAGTGAGAGTCTCTCGCAGACATACACAGAGTGCCAGCGGAGAGTCAGAGACAAGGAAGAGGGGAAAGATGCGACTGCGTCGGCTGAGAGCAAGAGAGAAGAAGAGTGGAAAAGATGGTAAACGTAGAGATGGGTTGGCATTGCTTGATGCCCCGAATCCGTTGAGATCAAAATTATAATATTGGGATAAACATCTTCATAGAAATGTGTCTAACACCCTTTTTTCCATATCCCCAGATGGCAAGGGAGCTCCGAGACAAAACTGTGCATGTGACATGAGATCATGGTTGTTACAGCATACACCAAGTTTGATTTAAATTTGTTAAAGTGTTGCCGAGTTATAGCCTTACGACCATCTGAGAGCGCTTTGCATCAAACAAAAACTTTCTGTCGAATCAAAATGATTTTATTATCGTTATTCTGCACCGTCTGCACTGACGGACCTGAGATTATGTGGAGCAAATTTCAATAAAGTTGGATGAAAGGACTAGGTGGAGTTTGCTAAATTTTTCAAGGAATTTCTATAATTAGCAGCACAAAGTTAAGAGCAAATTTGGACTAGAGGTGGCTGTTGGAAGAATCAAAAGCTTTTAATCCTTTAACGCTTCAATCCTTTAACAATGTTCTGTATCTGGAAACATATTGAATCTGGACTTTGTGCAGATTCACTCAGGCTTTCTGTAACCTCTACATGTACATGCTTTTCATCTGTATACCAATGCTCACATCCCAGACGGAGGTGTCAGCATATACCAAATGATCCTTTGCCCACGTGAATGCTTACTCCCTGAGTATAAATAAAGGAGGAACGCAGCGGGTGCTTCGGAGGAAACTTGAGAACACCCACCGTGCTGTCACACCCAGAGCGGTCGCTTACTGACTTTAAACCAGAATCCGTGTCTCGTCTGAAATTATTCGAGCCTTACAGGTTGTCTCTTGGGCTGGCGAACAGAGCTGGGTTATTTAAACCCAACAGTGGGGCGATCAGACTGAACTCTACCAGTTTGGAAAATTTCAGAACTTTCCCGAACCAGAAGCGGTTCAGCCTTTGCAGCTGTTGCTTGTCCGGATTTCCGGAATCAGGAAAACCCAGATCACAGTACCACTGAATAAGATTTTCCGAATATTTCTTTAAATCCTCGTTTCCTCAGGCACAGCTTTAAAGCTTTTTGGACTCCTGCAAGAATCTAAGACCCTGACTTACACTGATGTATTTTCTTTGAATTGTGACCTGAACTCAGATTCTAATAAATTATTTGATAAATCTCACGGTTAATGTTCACGATGCTGCTTTTTATTCCTGGTACAAAACCTCTGTGCCCAAGTCCGGCAAGTTTACCAATTTCTCTGCTTTTCTTCCTGTCACTCTGTACTGTCCTTTCTGTTCAATTAATAAAGTAAAAAACATCTTTAAAAAGAATTACTCAAACGAACGAATCATTCACTAGATCAGATCAGGCCACTTGGACCGGTGACATTACTTCAGTCGCACATTTAATGATAAAAACCCCAGACTTGGTAACCGGACAATTCATCAGAATAAAGAACTTAAGTTTCCTAATGCTGCTCTGCATCACACTTTTTAACACAATCCGTAGACACCAGGAAATACTGAATAATGATCAAATGACCTGCGCTGCATCCACGAACTGAATCTCAACCCAGAGCATCGCTTCAAACCCTTAAATCAACCAAATTACACTGGACTGCACCTTTGAACACCAGACTGTCAAGAAACAATTACAGAAGTGTACCATCCATGCTGTTTCTGAACAACGATGGTGTGATAATGATGCCCCGAGCTTCTGTGCCATTTCCTCGTAGTTCCCAGTTTCCATGCCAACAGCATCTTCCATCAGGTTGCAGCAAATCCACAGAGCCATAAATAAACAACAACAAAAAAAGAATGATTATGGATTTGCTGGTCATTGCACCTGTATTGATCGTGTTTGTCTTTTGAAGTAATGGAAGGTGATAATGTCTCTGTGAGGCGCGTTCCGAAGACTCCTTTGAAAACATCGAATACATCGATTTGAGCACTCCTTGTATTGAGTAACTATAGCCATATTTTAACGATACGTGTGTAGAATCCATAAAATTCACCACCCGAAGGTTCAATTCACATGAAAGTCTTCCCTAAAAAAAGCATTTCGACTTTTTCCTGTGAGGACCACATGAGTCGCCCGCCACAGAGCACAAATAGTGCCACTTTCCAGTGAGCTGAAACTAATTTAATAAATGACAGCTATTCTTGTTTAAATGACACCTGCACGTAAGCTTGATGTGACAATATATAAATAATATATATGATGGTAGAGTTAAAGGGCAGTATGATGCGCTACGACGAAACAAACAAGCAGCGCAGCGAAAATGAGACGAATGAGCCGTAAAAAGATTTAATTTTTTTTTTTATTTTAATTTTCGCGGCGAATGCGAGGTAAAGGGTTTTTTTTAACTCTGTGGAAGGAGCGTGAGCACAAAGTGGAGAGACATTTTACGGCGTGGATACAAGCTACCAACTATCCACAGAGCAGCGCACTGAATGCAGAAAAAGCCGCGAGTTGAGAGAGATGCGAGAGATCTGCACATCTGCAAAACTCACTCCGAGTACAAGATACTGGAAAACCACACGCAATGCCAGGCTTCCCAGTAACTGAAAGAAACAGATACCAAATTCGGTCTCCAGTTCATGTTTAGTTCAATGTGTTTGAAAAATGTAAAAGTTGTTTATGTTAAAATGTTAACAATGTAAACATTTTGTATTTATATGATTTATTATTTGTACACTCGATATTGTGATTTCTTTGGACTGTGGTAGAAGTGATCATTTTGAACATTTATATATATTTTTCAATTTAAAAAACTGTTTACTACCTTTTTTTATTCATTGTGAGAAATAATTAACACGATCAGTGTCTTTGCAGAGATGAATATCTTTGATTATTATAAATTCAGAAGAGTGAAACCCTTTAAATAATCAGTATCCAGGAAGTAGCTCTCGGTTTCAAAAAGGTTGGTGACCCCTGTTCTAGACCAAGACACAGCAGAAACTTGACAGTATCTCGATAAAGACGCAATGGAGACTAGAGAAGATCGGGGCAGAGACACAACAGAGACCAGACAGTTTCTAGACCAAGGCACAACAGAGACCAGAAAGTATTGAGATAAAGCCGCAATCACCAAGATCAAGACCAGGACACGGTCGAGACGAGAAAGTATCGAGACCAAGCCGAGAGTTTCTAGACCCAGATGCAACCAAGACTAGAGAGGAGCTGGACAGAGCTGAGACCAGTACAAATCCACCGCGGCATATGATTTAAAACAATGTACACTTCTTTCATTTGTATGATTTAATTCGATTTTATTTTTCTCGTTATTTTGTCCTATGACTATTTTTATAGACCAGGATGAGGCAATGGAATGGGACGCTGGAGGAAAAGCAACACCTGGACCGCTTCTGGACACCATTAAACCAGGAGTTTCCTCACCACAGGCTTGGATGCCAAGAGATGCTTCCTGTGGCTCAGTCAATAGAGCACGACACTTTCAATATCCAGGGTTGTGGCGTTGTTTCCAGGGAAATAAGATTCCATACGAATGCACTCTCAGCGTAAGAAAGGAACTTACGGGGGCAGGAAATGAGCAGTGCCATCTTTTTTTCAATAGTCCTGACAGCAGCAGTGACCGGCTCATCGATCCACTCATTAACATTTCTGTCTTTATGCCTTTTCCCCTTCTTCTCGGTCACTTACGGAGAACACGGCCATTTCAGAAGTGGCCATTGTGTCAAGGCCTCTGGTTAGTATTGAGCAAAAGTACAACACGGTTGAGCAGAGGAATCAGAGAAAGAGAAAACCTTTGGCTTTTCTTCATCCTTATTGCAGTTATTGCAGTTGACAGGAGAGTGACCACATAACTCAGCTTGTCAACACTCAAATAGAAAGCCCTGGAGGAATCGTGTTCCATTGACCTGCGCTCGCCGACTTATGGAATGATACAACTTGTGTTATTATTTCATAGAGCAAAGCAGAGCCGGTTAGAATCAAGATTAAATGTTTACTGTGGGATTAAATTACAAACGCAGAGATAATACAAGCTGCAAGCAGCGATTAAAGGACTCCTGCATCTCTGTCACCATCACCTCTCAGTGGCCGGTTTGTTACAATATGTACTACAACCAATCCCTGTGTAGGATATGCATTTAAGTGTCAAAACTACTGAAGAATACCGGCTAAAAAGATGAAAACTGCACCATGCAGTGCCACAACATCGAAGGTGGTGCTATGTATCCAAAGCTTTTTCTGTAAATATTTTGGCAAAACTTCCTGTTACATTTGTCAATATTAATAGAACGAAGTACCTTACCAATGTTAAATGTTGTATCTGCCATGGCCACCTCGTGGCGCTGTAACTGAGAGTGTACTGTTAACATTGTTGGTAAATTTGGGACTCATCTGACATTGTACAGCTGAATTATAAGAACCAGTGAATTGTAGACTTTCGATGGTTTAGCGGTTTACCATCCCAAGTGGTCAAAATTACACTGATGAACAGATATAATCTCTGGGAGGTGTTCGTTAAAGTATGACACTAGCAAAAGTAATAATAGTGTTAACAAAAAAAGGTGACTCTGTCGATTTTGGAAACGCGATCCATGTTGCTTATATTTAGGTCGCGTGTGCTGAATTTCATTCGCTGTTAGCGCAACATTAGCTTCAGCGCAACAATCAGACATCAATTTTCACCAATTCTGACGTGTCTGCGAAACTCTGTGACTTCTCGAGCACGTTTTAGCCCCTGAAAGCTGCAAACGATAATACTCTGAGCAATTCTAAAAAGGTTCTACACACCTTTGGTGTTCAAGCCCTAAGTAGAGCACTGAACTAGAAACTTCAAGGTTTAATTATTAAGGGAGAACAGACTCTCATACATGAGTCATAATCAAACTTTTAAACAATAATAAACTTACTTTTAGTTCAAGGCTCAGTGTCCCCTGAGTGAACAGGAAGAGAGAGGAGTCATGGGAAACGCCACCACGAGGAGCTACCAGGAAGCCACACTCAACATTCCGGCCTGGCTTGCTGCTCTCCGAAAGAACCCTCGGAGACCTTTAGCATCCAATCACAAGGAGAATCCCGGTTGTTAGGGTTGGGCTTCAATTGGGTCAAAACCGTTACGGTCACTCTATTGAATTAATAGTGTTAATATTGTTAATAACAATGGTGCATTTTATTTGGAGTTTCTTTGTAAACACTCAAAGAAAACGAGGGGGAGACAAACACCAAAAATCCGAGACCTCAACAAGAAACAACTCTTTCAATAAAAACTCTTCAGTGCTATGCTAATTACGGGAGCTTGTTCTAAAGGCAGGCGGAGCAGAGATGGTCATTCCCCCTCCATCACCCAGACTGACACAAAGCCCCTGTTGGGTTCAAACCCCAGACAAAGTGTAACTATGTGTCTGATGTTGTGTGTCAACCTTATGTTCTAAAATAACCTCCAATTTATGTTTGATTAAAACAAAGGAAAGTCCAATAAAGTAAAGTAACATGCTCCAAATGCATTCAGACATAAACTCAACCTTGTAGTCACAACTAACTGCCCCTAGTGGCCAGGATGAAAATGAATCGTTACAGTACCTTTAAATATTCACGTGAATTTAAATGTAGGAGTCCTTAAATGCTGCTTCAACATGCACAAAGAGCTCCCAGTAAAAGAGATGCTAGACTCAACAGATGTGTAGGAGCAAAAGGTATAGAGAGGTTTAGAACGTAAGAGAGAGAGAGAGAGAGAGAGAGATAGAGAGAGGGAGAGAGAGAGAGAGCTAGAGATATCTGCTTCACAGAACTCACTGTTCTCATTGAACACCTTGTTTTCTGTGCCTCACTCGCAAAAATTAGCCTCCAGGATAAAGGCTGCCACAGATTTCAAGTATGTTCAGGATGTCTTCTGCAGTGGATCAGAGCAATCCAGTCTCGAAGTGCTTCTTTTCTTCACAGATGAAGTATTACCTATATAGGTCAGATTTACTGAGATGTGCAACCAGCAACCTTTCTTGTTATTCATCTCCGACTGGTTACTTGCTACATCAGAACATTGCATGGGTCTAATGAGTGAATATTAAAGTGTTCAAAAGTGATTATTGGTTCTTGTTTGTACTGGTTTTCCAACGTGCTGACAATAGTCAGAAGAAACAGATTCCACATTAGTCCTTGTGTCGTTATTACGGTGACCAATTACTGCACATCACTCCTGCACAACAAAACCGTGCTCGCAACATGAATCAAATAAAAAAACCACAACAGACACAGGGGGCGCTAGTGAGTCGCTCATATACATGCAAGAGTTTTTGGCTCAAGAACATAAGATCTGGAAATCTGCCCATTGCTTCCCCACTCCCATTAATCTAACATGGAAACTGTCACCGTGATCGGATAAATGCCATTTTTTGTTTATCCGCATCGTTTTACATAAAAAAATTCAGCCATATTTCAATTTAATCACTTTCATCGTCCAACAGATCCTTCCATTCAGATATATGAGCCCGGTGACCTCACTAGTGCCCCCTGTTTCCATTGTGTTTTTGCACTACTTTGGCAACCATATTTTATACATTTTCTTAAATATGTCCTAAGAATATCAAAGCTGCTGGTTTGGTTAGAACAGAGGCTGATAGTTCACAACGCCAAATTTGGAGTATCTAACTCAAACGCTCTGGCGCTACCACTAGTCCAACCTCTCACTTACAGTTGTGCTAATGGATTTTGAAACGTACCATTTGTATTTCAAGTGAAAATTCCTCCAAACTTTTACAAAATTCAAGTGGATGGGTCCAACCGTTTGCGATTGAGTAAGTATATAACTCTTTTTTTGTATTGAAAACAAACTCTGTTACAAGCATTATCTTAGGTTGCACAGTGCAGTGCCCCCTAGTGGTCTGGGTGAATTAAACAAATATTTTTAGGCCAAATTCTCCCAGAGCCAATTGCAAAATCATAATATGGGTCTCGGTGCATTTACTTCCAGAATCAAGGCTGATTTTGATGTCTGCCTTTTTTGTGAAAAAACACTGCATTTTGGGAATGCAATAATATGAAATGTCAAAGGTTGTCATGCTTGTTTGACACCACACCCTGAAGGCACTCAACAAATAAATGGTTTGTGCTAATAAATATTGCTAGCTTATTGTCAAATGACCCATCCTGCCTTTATACTCTAGGTCTAGCCAGAAGTTGACGAGACAGGAACTTCCTGTCTGGCATATTGAACAAAAAGGTCCAAAAACTCCTTCAAATCTGTTTGTCCAATCATCACCAAATTCTAATAAGAAAATTTTGGTGTAAAAAAAATGTCAATAGAATTTTATTTAAAGATCCATGCTGTGCCAAACTGAATCTGAAGCTGTATCTCGTTAACCGTGTGCCGTATTGCCACCAAACTTGGTGTGAGCCTCCAATAACTCGAAAACAACACTTTGAAACACTTCACATCACGTTGCCACCTAATGGTCAAAATTCATAAACCGTTTTACATCACTCATTTGAATCTTAGCACTTTTAGTTTATAATTGCATCGAGATGTTTTGTTTCATATCCCATGCTTCTTTTTGTCTTGTATCATTGCTTCACAGTTGTATCTTCATATTATTTGATTTTTTTAATACCTGTCATTGGAGATCTCATGGATGCTTTGCATGTTGTCGTCTTGAGAGATTGGTTATAGAAAATTATACATTAATAGTGTGTGATGGACGTCAGCTGAGACTTTTGACAACATTTTGATTCTAATTTGACCTTTATGCAAGACTTAAAGTACTTTGAAACACCCTGAAAGGTTGAAGAGTCTTCAGATGAAACCAAAGCAGTTGTACAATTTTGCTTTGAATTGTCGCTGGCTCGTTGGACTTTGATGGAAGTTCTGTTTTGGCCCTGTGAAAAGTCTCCATGCCAAACAAACGAGGGTGAGTTCTGCAGACTCAGCTCTCAGCAGTGAATTACTCTTGAAGTCTGCGTCTGAGTGCAGAATCTGCAGAAGAGGTTCAATGTAATTTTCTCCCGCAGATGGTCCGGCGTGCTGCGCTAGAGGAATCTCTCTGTTGTTTACTCGCATTCGTCTTTCCAGCAGCTTGTCGATCCAAAAAACACCTTCATTTTTTTAACAGACACATGATTCCTGTAGGGTGTGTATTGATTGTATGCAGTGCTCTCAGGTTTGCTTCGGTGTCTAAGATGTTTGTCTAAGCATGTGGTATTGTAGTGCGCGTCTCATTACTTGAGAACTCTTCGATTGGAACTCTTATTGGAGCCAACGTGAAGTTCAAAAACTTTCTTTGACATACTGACAGCTTTTAGCCCCGCCTCTACTGTGATTATGGTTGTAAACACATCCCAAAGGTGCTCTACTGGACTGAGATCTGATGAACTCCTCGTCATTTTCAAGAAACCAGTCTTTACGAGCGTTCTCCTGGTGCAAGTAGCATCAAAGGATGGAGACACTGTGGTCATAAAGGGATGGAGATGGTCAGTTTGGTCAACTATGCGATTCTCATTTGGACCCTAAATCACCCTTGTGCCAAGTAAAATACTCCCCACACCATTACACCACCACCACCAGCCTGAACTATTGATACAAGGCAGGATGGATCCATGCTTTCATGCTGTTGTTGACACCAAAATCTGACCCTTGTATTTTTTGGACCCTTCCCTGTAAACCCTGGAGTAAACCCTCGGTTTTAACTGCAGCCGATCGTCTTCACCATGTCTACATGCTGCTTTGTGATTGGTTGATTAGAAATCAGCATTAATGAGCAGTTGGACAGATGCACTTAATTAAGAAATAATTATGTAAATCTTCCAGTGATGTAAACTTACTTGTTTTTGTTTAAAACTTTGGGGAAATCAGCTGAAAGCATCTGAAAGAAAAACATTGCAATATTTGTTATCTGAAAGCGAACATCTTGTTCCGTGACGGGAGCGGTGCAACGCAATATGGAAAGACAGCATGCCTGTCTCTCGACGCCCAGAAGAGGCTAATGTTGTGGAAAATATCCATCGAATCCTCTTTTAGCACTGAAAGGATTTCAGGAGGAGGGCTTAAAAACACACGTCTTTCTTCTTGTTTGTCAGCAGGACTCTGAACACCTTGTTCCATCAGCGGAGCGGAGACTTGCTGGAGGTGAGTTAGGGAAGTAATTATGCCACGTCCTGTCCTCAAATCTCCCCCCCACTTTCTGAGAGCCAGGGATTTGCTAAAACTGCTGGCAGAAGCAGCTGTGGTGACAACGCGGCAGTCGGATGGAGGTGGAATAATTTCAGTTGGCTAACTGGAGGCTTGAAGTTGTCAAGAGCCTCATTAGAGGACGCCGATGACTTCTTGGCCGAATATATTTGCTGCATGCGGCGCTTCTGACTAAGCGAGACGGGAAATGGGGCTGCTGTTGAAGAAGCAGCTGCTTTTGCTCTGATTTCGGTGGTGAACGTGAGCAGGAACTATAAAAGGTGCATACAGCTGTGCTCCTAGGTTTACATACCCTTGCTAAGTTCAATGACAACACGTGTTTTCCTCCAGCTCTTCTAAATGAAATGAGTGCGTCTGTGATATTGAGGTCAGGAGACTGGGATCTGCTCCAGAACCTTCACATGACGGGTGGGCGTGGCCTTGTGTTTTGAATCGTTGTCCTGTTGGAATGTCCAGTAATGTCTCATGAGCAGCTTCGGGGCTCATGATTAAAATTTTCCTCCAGGATCCTTCGAGAACATGCTGCATTAATCTTCCACCAAGTTTCCTGTGCCTTTGGAGCTCACACACCCCCAGAACATCAGTAACCCGCCTCCATGCTTCAGAGAGGGGATGGTGCTCCGTTCATCACGGGCCTTGTTGACTCCTCACCAACTGTAGCGTTTATGGTTGTGGTCAAAATCTTTCCTTTTGATCCCATCGCTCCAAATAACTTGGTTCCAGAAGTTTGGAGCTTGTCTTTGAGATGTTTAGTGTATAGTAAGCGGCTGCTTTGTGTTTACACTCGGATTGTCCTCCATATTTACATGCAACCAAGGGGTCACTAGTGTCCTAAACTGCCAGGTAACACTGTCAGGAAAACCAGGGTCCTTGAAATGCAGTCACAGATAGACACAGAGAATATGTTTAGAAGAATTACCCCATTAGCTTTTGTACTAACAATAAGAGAGAAAGGGAGACAAGGCTGTCTCAGGAATGAAACGCACCGATTGGCAATTCAATGAGAGCATCTGACTCATTCGCGAGTGAATAAGTGTGTGTCAGACTGAGTGTCTGGCATGCTTGGAGCACAGAAAACACGAGTATTCAGCTGCAACGCAAATGTGTTGAAAATGGCAGAAAAAAAAATCAATCCCCGGCATCTTCGGTACAGCGAGTTAATAACTCTGCCGGTGTCAACCAGCTGATAAAAGGCCACAGATGACTTCACAAGTCGGACAGCCTGCACAGCTCAAAGTCAAATGCATCTTCTTGTTCTTCTGCAAACCATCTGGCGTCCCTACATCTGGCAGTGTGGCCCCTGAGGGCAAAGACAGCAGCATCACACGCCGCTGTGGTTAGCATGCCACCACAACCTGCTCTCCCCACCACGCTGACATGGAAATTCTGCTTGATTTGCGTTCTTTGGTGTGATGCAGTTCCAGGGTCCACCTAAAGATGGCAGTAGAGCCTCAGATGGAGCCCTCCAGACAGACTCCAGAGCTGTTGTTGTTTACCCTTTATGTTAGGAGACACACTGAGATCAGGTGGAAGGAAAAGGTTACTGGTTATAACACGATGATGTGTTGGTTGTACCAAGAGCTCGAGTCAGAGGGAACAGTGTTTATTTGGAAGCTAATTAATTTTGGGTGTTTTCAGTGCAAATGAAGGCTGATAAAAGGTGCACAGTGTTTAATTCGTATTCACAGGTGCACACAAACAGATCTTGTAATCAGAAGTTCTGTGTTTAAGTGACTTTCAAGTGCTGTGTTACCAGTTTTTTTCTCTAAGAAATGGATCTTCTGAATTCATAAATTATGCAACAATCATACACACACACACACACACACGCACACACACACGCACACACACACGCACACTCACCGGCCACTTTATTAGGTACACCATGCTAGTAACTGCCATTGTGAATCAGGTTCAACAAGGTCCTGAAAACATTCCTGCAGAGAGTTTGCTTCACATTGACATGCAGCTGCTCCAGATTGAGATCTGGTCAATGTGGAAGTTTTCTTTGGGCACAGTGAACTGATTGTCATGTTCATGATGATTTGAGCTTTACGACATGTAGTAAGTGGAAGTAGCACCTGAAGATGGGGACACTGTGGTTATAAAGGGATGGAGGTGGTCAGTTTGGCCAATTACTTTATACTTATTTGACACTAATGGGGCCAAAGTGTGCCAAGAAAAAAACCCTATACCATTACACCACCAGTTCCAGCACAATGGCACAATGGAGCCATGCTTTCATGTTGTTGATTCCAAATTCGGATGTTGCAGAAATCGAGAGACTAGGCAACCTATCGTGGGAATTTGGTGTGAATTGTAGCTTCAGTTTCCTGTTCTTAGCTGCAGGAGTGGCACCCGTTGTGGTCTTCTGCTGCTGTCCCCGATCCTGCTCTTCTGCACACCTCAATTTAGGCCAGGTGTACCTAATAAAGTGGCCAGTTCATACATTAATGCTAGAAATAAGTATTGTTTGTAAATTTGAAGCAAAAGAAATACCTACACAAAATCTACATTTACGTTCAAACCAGCAACATCTTGATACTCTCTGGTATCTGGTTTTGGGTGGGTCCTGATTCTCGCCAGGTCTCAGCCAGGTTCCGGTCTTAATAATCTCCAGTCTTGCCTCGTCTTGGTCATGATACTCTCCAGGCCTTGATGTGTTTTGATCTTGACATGTACTGGTTTTGGTCTTTGCTGGGTCCACTCTTGGACCTGATACGCTCTGGTCCTGGTTGGGTCTTGATCTTTATACTCTGTGGTCAGAAATCATACAGAATTCAGAAACACTTGAACTCGGTCTGTATTACAAGTACGAATCATGTTATTACATCACTACGTTGGTCCTTTACTTGTTGTTTAAAGCTGGAATGAGAAAGAACAGAGCTGTCAGTCAAAAACTGGGGGGGGGGGGGCGTTAGTATTTCATGCAGTTGATTTTTCTTGTTTCTGGTAATTGAAATGCAGTGTTTTCACGTTTGTCACTTTCATCTTGACACATGAACTCGATGAAAATCTCTTTGTGCGCTCACTTACACTCATTATTGATTCTCCAGTATTTTTGCTCTGCGAAATGCTAATTTTCTCACTAGGACATTGCAGAACTTGAATGTGACAGACACAGACTCCTTTTTTAGTCTCGTGGAGTTGTTAGATTGCTGTTGGCCCTGTAATGGAGATATGCTAATTTGAAATGAATATGTATGCCGTGTTAATTTGCCTTCCAGTTCTATTACCTCTCTTCTAACTGAACAAATCAAATGAAAGCCGCACTGTCAGCATTCGTTTGCTTTGTAGATGAAGACACAGCCCCACCAAAGAATGTAGTGCGAGTCTCTAGGGGGCGTGTAAAATGTACAGAGAGGAAGGAGCTGGTGCCCTATATCATAAATAATGGAGGCAATATCTGTTGAGAGCCATGCTGTAATGCAACTCTAAAGCTAATACGATAAAGATATAAATAAAGAAAAACATCAGAGGAGACAACAGCGAATGTTACTCCCATCAGCAATTGAGTCAGTGTTGAAATCAGGAAACTACGGATTTGTAACAGATTTGTTTCCTTTAAACACAACATAAAAGTTAACGCAAACTTATATGATAAAGACATCATCCAAAGTTTTAAGTTTATTTATTTTCTGTTTTGTTTTGGTCTTGACTTGGTTTCAGCCATTTGGGATTCTCTCCAATATTGATATGCTCTGGTCTTTGCCGGGTCTCTGTCCTGACATTGTCCGGTCTCTGGTCTTGGTCCACTTTTGGCTGGGTCTTGGTCTCTATACTCTCCAGACGTGGCTCAGTCTCTAATCCTGGTTGGGTCTCGGTATTGATACTCTCTGGTCTTGGTCCTGAAACTCTTTGGTCTTGGCTGAATCTTGGTCCTGGTACACTCTAATCCTTGGTATTGATAATGTCAAGTTTTGTCCAGGTCTTGCTTTAAATACTCTCCAGTTTTGACTGGGTTTTTCTCCTGATACTCTCTGGTCCTGGCTGGGTTTTGGTTTTGAAACTCTCCAGTCTTGACTGGGTCTTGGTCCTGATACTCTCTGATTGTGGCTGGGTCCTGGTTTTGCTCCTGATAAACTCTGATCCTGGTTGTGTCTTATGTCTAGGGTTTGTTCTTGAAGCTCTCTGGTCTCGCTCGTGTCTTGATACCGTTGTATGAGGCTTGGTCTACAACTACAATGTCACAGGAAAGCAGTCTGAATGGATTCCAGGGAGTTAGTAAGAGATCAGAGATTTCAGGATCTGTTGAATCGATGAGACACGGCTTTACTGTAAAAATTGATATTTGGAACCAAGTTGTTCTCATGGAGAAATCTATAACGGTTGTTCTGTATTCTTTTGGGAAGATTTGTGGTAGATGTTTGGCAAAACAAGCCCTAGAGTAGGATCTTTTTGGGCTCCAGAAAAGATTGACGGTTGAGACGGGCTGTCCTTTACCAGACACACAACCCCAATTTAACCCAAAGACCGGATAGGTGTTCCTGCACGTACGGTTGAAAATCTAAATGGCACGCTCCATGTTATTTGTCAGTGGATTTGTTAACACTGACAAGCTCAACCTTTTATTGATACAACCAGGAGGACAACTGCTGTGCAATGTGTGTTATAACCTTTGGAAATATCAGACAGATCTTCATATTTTCCAGCAGTGGTGCTTTTCAAACAGCCTCAAAATGCTTGAGCTCTCCGAGAAGCTGATAATAACATTTTACTAATCGATTACAGCAATTCTCAACGACTTAAACATCGTTTTCTTCTATTCATGTTTGCTCTGTTTTATCTACGAGCTCTCTGCTGACCTCATTCCCACACAATGCTGGAGATAAAGTTCCCTATGGTTCAGCTTTCATCATGTTTAATTCAGAAAACATAAAGAGAACGACTGCTTCGTTGACCTGCATTCCTTTGAAAATAACCAAATCATGTTTATACACAAGAGTTTCTCATTATTGCATCATATTCAAAGCGGATTTCCTTTTGTTTATATGGAGATTATCTAGATATACAGTAGTCACAGTGAGTCAGTGTTCACTCTGGAGAAGCGATGACAATGTTTGAGGCTTTGTGGGGAAGGATTTATCAAATTATTTAAGCCAAATCAATCCTGTGGTGGTTCTGCTTCCTCAGAAGGACTTATATTTGCACACCCCCGTGCCATACAATCGTTTAATTGAGATGTTTCTAACTCTTCCAAGGCAACATGTGAATAAAATCATGCAGCTTTAGTGAAAAAAATGGCCTCTCTCAGGAGCTCAGGGAATTCCTCCCTGACGCGATATGGTGCCGTGTAGAAATGTCATTTTTTTGTAATACAAAATGAAACACATTGTTTAATTTCAAAGTGTAAGAGATTAGAGATGACAGTGAGAGATTAGGGTGAATTTATCACTAACCCCCAAATATTAGCCTTTTTTGTACAATTCTGGATATGATCAAAGAACACTGAGGTGAATTTTGGCAGTCTATCCGGTGGGAGGGGTGCGGTCAGCAGTAGCAGGGTATTAAAACCTTTATGTTAAAATCTTTATTTAATACTCACCTCTCCTTGGCCTTGGTCGCAATACTCCTTTGGTCATGATACTGTAGGCTCTCCCCTGGTCTTCCTAATCTTCGGCTTGTATACTGTCTTGGCCGGCACTTGGTCCTGATACTGTTCGGACTTAGACGGGCTTGGTTTTTTCTGTACTTTCTTGTCTTCGTCAGGTCTTGGTACTGTCTAATCTTGGTTGGGTCTTGGTCTTGTTACTATTTGGACTTGGGCAGGTCTTGATACCCTCTGGTCTTTTCCGGGACACCTGGTCTTGACACACTCCAGCTGGGTCTTGGTCATGAAACTCTCCAACCTGTCATCACAAGGTAGCACTGATTTAAAACTGGGCTTAGCATGGTCAAAATTGTACACGGTTTTACACGGCTGGATGCACCAAACATTTTTCCTGGGAGACATAGCCATACCCATTTCCCCCCATTTCCTGACCACTATGTGGCACTGTGCATGCAAACTCAGATCATAATTGTTCCAACCTACACCAAGTTTTGTTTCAATATGCTAAAACACTGAGGAGTTACACAGTTTTAGTGAATGCTACATTATGATAGTTTTTTTCAAAACACTGTAACTTTTAGTTGGAAAAGCCAGTAAATTATCTGCACCAACTTTTGTAAAAATTAGGAGACGTTTGAAAAACATTGCCAACAAATAACGGAATCGGAAGAAGAAAAATAACTTACCGTCCAAAAGCAGCATAAACTTAACTTTGGATTTTGAGAGTTCTCTTTAGAAAGGGTCTTCAATTACAATATATTAGTGTTCATATTGTAATAAAAAACCCACAATAAAATATTACACATTTTTTTTCTGCTGTAAACAATCAACACAGGTGTCTATAGAAATATGCTCACTACTGACATCAGCCTCAAGTGGTCAGTTGATGAATTGCATCCACGTCCTGTTACATATCCAAGGGAAAGTGCCACTAAACAATTTAACCTCCTAGCAAATCAATTTCAGAGAGAGGTCCAGTGACACAGCGTTCGACCAGGCTCCTAACCTTCACTAGCTTTACCAGCCTTTGTTTGGTTCACACATTAGAGAAATCAGTGCAGGAGGCTAAAGTGTTAAATGCACGGTCGAAAAGGTGTCGATTTTATGTGTGCATTTAGCGATGAGGGAGATGAGGGAGAGAGAAAGAGTAAAGGTAAATTACAGCCTGCAGCAGAACAAAAGTGTAATGAGCGTCTACAGAACGGGTTAAACACATGGGTTACAATAAAGACTGCAGAAGCTTTCATCTTTGATCCTCCCTGAAGAGCACAACCGAATTAGATCTGTTACATGAAACGACATACGACCATTGTCCCATGTGGGTGGTGTATTCTACATAACATGCATCCATAGCTGGCACTACCAGCTTTTGTTAATATGCGGAACGAAAAGGTCTTTCGTGTTCCGTAATGTTAGCCCGTTGCTACTTACGAGTGTACGTTTTGTAAATACAGCGATGCGAAAGTGTTATTTTCATTCCCATGCGCAAGATGATGAAAGCTGGTATGAAAATCAACAAATTGATTAACATCCGATAAATCTGCCGGCTGCATGCTTTTTGGGTTTGCATTGTTTTCCTGCTCTCTCTCTCTCTCTCTCTCTCTCTCTCTCTCACTCACTCACTCTGTATGGAACAGGAAAAGCATCAAAAATAGTAAACAGACTGAAAAAAAATGTTAATCTCAAATTTCAGTACCCCAATATCTGCAGCTGCTATATTGTGCTCCCACTGTTAACAATGATCACCGGAGACTGTAATGTACAAAATCAAGAGGTTTTTAACTCTCCATCTCGCAGCAGAGAATGATGCATGTGCAGTGTTTCATGAACTCCTCTTTATATGCAAACCCGCTCATTAATTCACGGCTGGCCACACCCCTTTTCCCTGGGTAAAAGCTGTATCATTTCATCTTAACGTTACTGACTGTGTCTGGGTGCAAAAAAATGCTCAACTATGATTGGCTGACCTCTCCAGAGCCGGCTCTAGGCATTCATTAAATTAGTCCGTATTTGGCTACTGTCTGAAGTGGCGTATTTGCATAAAGCGATCTGATTGGGTCAATTCAGATGTGTCTGCGGACGAATCGGCAACAGTTTTTTGATTTGCATTCAGTTACAGCTTATTTACTTTCTCCGAATGCGCATGATTGGCGGGACGAAAGCAGTCTTGGGTGAATGGGTTGATTCAGTCACATGGTCATTAGGTTTCTTGTGCAGCAGCGCTTTATTCACCGCGGACACGCTAACTGCTCTTAATTTCATCCAGTGCCTTGAAGACATAAAATGAACAAACAAATCAAACACATTAGTCAGTGACATGCAAAAGCATGTAAATGAACCTCCCATGCTCACACGAACAAAGATACATCCCTCTCTTGGTCCCCGGCTAATGAGGTTTATGAATGAATGTGGAATGATGCAGTTCATCACCACGTTTTATTATTTTCTTCAGCTTTGGTCTTCATCCAGCGGAAAGCCTGGGGAGAGTCAGAGCAAAGACATTCATTTGCTTTTTGTGCTGAAATGATTAGAGTTCGTTCTCATTGAGCACAGCACTTTTTTGGCAGCCAATGATGCTTTGGCTTTAAATAGATTCAGCTTTTTTGGGATCTCTTTTAATTTCCTAGGCTTTACATTACTCGGTTGGCATCCATTATACTTGGAAACAAACTTAAACGGATGTTATTATAACCGTAAAAGAGGGGAAACGCTTATATTTCACTCCGGCGCACCTGCTGTCGAGATTTCAACGCTGGATTCCTTTATTCTCATGCATCATGTATAAGGTGCTTCGGCAGCAAGGTGAGAAGAGAGAGGGTTTGCCATTAGACTTTAAATTAAATGTGATGCCAGTTTAAAGCGCAGTAAACAGTCTGTCAGACATAATGCAAATGTTTTAGTGTCACTCAGCAGCGAGTGGTTTTACAGTTAGCCGGAATTCTACAGTTTAAACCCTTAACAAATGAAATAAAAGTAGCAGTCAATGTGTCATATGTGTTCAGTCAGAAAGTGAAAACGCCAGAGTGAGGATAACACTGGATTCCCTGCAGAGTTTTATTTTAACGCAGGGATCTCGTGAAAGCTGGTGTGAGGCCTCACGACACGTTCAGAAATCAGTGGAAAGTTTTAAACTTGCAAACAGAACTGAACTCTCAACCTTACGAAATACTACAAGAACGATGTCCTGCCTCATGACACTCTTGAGTATCATTCGAACAAAGAGCGATTTACCCGAAACCAAGGAACTTGTGTAGAACGGACACTTTCTAGGTTGATTATTTTGAAGAGGTTCGGATAAAATGCTAATCGTTGCTCAACAGTTGTTCCCTTTCAGTCGGTCCCGGAGACGTTAGTCGGGATTAGACCGACTGAATGGGAGCGAATCACCGTGAGAGCGACTGACGAACATATTAACGGGCAAATTAATTTGCAGGCGAAGGTGATTGATTAGCAATCAGCCGGGTATAAAGCCGGGCGTGCCTAAGCCTCAGTATGCAATTTTCCTTCGGAGCTGACTGAGTGAGACTCTCTCTCCTGAACTTTGACGCTTCTAGCTTGAAAGATCAGCAGGTTGCTTACCTCTTGGCTCTTTTGGTGTGACCTCTGCTAGCTCAGAATAGCATGCAACCAACAGCCAGCACCTCGAAGATCTTCTCAGGCAAGCCTGTCCAGTGATTCAGCCGTTTTCTCAGTATCCTGTCCATTTTTCACGACACGATGAGCAAAACGTGCACTATTCCTGGCTGTTGTGGGCTTCTCGTTGAAAAGACGGTCACGGGAGTTGCGCGATGTGTTTGGTTTCCAGCACACCGACGCGGCTCTCGTGAAGCGCGAGTGTTTGCATTGCAGCACTCTGCTGAGTCGCACGCGGAAGTTTTGGGTAGAGCGGCGTCAGGTGATTCCTCGCGTCATCCCCAAACACCGAGCGTGCTTCCCGTCTGGTCTGCGGGTGAATCGGACGGCGCTTCGGTGTCGCCCGGTACCTCGTATGATCCTGTAAACGATCTGCTCTCCCACGCAGCATCGGAAGGGGCGCGGCTTTCGGTTCTCCAGTTCGGCCTGCCTCCTTCGGGATTGCAGCCGAGCTGGAGCCGGAGGCGTTCGCGGTGCTCTCACAGCCGCAGCCTCGATCGGCGGGAGGTGACTCCTCCCCCCCGAGTCGATGCTGTCACGGCTGGAGAATTGGTGGCTAGGCAGGCGCCGGGACAGGTTCCCCGCATACCGCTAGTGCCTTTTTCTCCCCGAGAAGCACGAGGAGCTCACTAATTCTGGCAGGCTCCCCTGCCTGTCAGGGGATTGAGCTCCTCCCTCTTCACCACTCTGGTCAATGCAGCAGATACGGGTTACTCTTCGATTCCCCGAGTGGGTAGGTTGTCGCGGTGCTTACCCCGACAGCGCTGCTGCTTGACGGTCTCGTTCGGGTGTTCCCGCCAAAGCTGGGAGGTCTCATCAGTCCTGATGATGAGAGCTTATTCAGCTGCGGGTAAATCTGCTGCATTATTGCATGCTATGGCGACCTTACAGGTCCTCCGTGTCATGCACCAGGGTGGTGGTGACCAGCAGTCTCTCTGAGACTCGCTTTCAGCCGCTGATTGTCGCCTCGTGCTACAAGATCAGCCGTGCTGAACATCGGTCACGCGATGTCCACGCTTGTGGTCCAGGAACGCCATCTGTGGTTCGAGCAGGCTTCAATGCGTCCCGAGGACCGATTTTCGGCTTCCGTACGCGCCTGTCTCCCCGGATGGCCTCTTTGGCGTCGCCGTGGAGATTTTCGTCAAAGGTCTCCACGATCAGGAGGCAGGCGGAGGGTCTGGGTATAGTTCCACGCCAGAAGCAGCAGGCGTTGCTTCTGGGCCGGAACCCTCTCCGCCTGTTCGCTGCCAAAGAGTACGTCTCCTGCCTTGGTTTACTCCTTCGACCTCTGGTCCGGGGAAAACCCCTGCATGCGGAAGACGGAGCCAACCTCTGAGGTTTTCGAAAGCAGACGAGGGTTTCTAGTGAAACTCCCCTGAGGTTGGCGACTCGGGAGGAAACGAGCTCTTCTTTGGGTCTGGTCATCGACCCAGCTCCCCCAGGGGGGGGGGAGTCCACCACACACTCCTCGCTGCCGTCCTCCGGGACGGCGGCACCTATTGTGTCAAAGATAGAACTCACTTCCTACCCGAGAATAGCGGTCTCGCATGCCCGACGGTCTGGGGTTCCTCTTCCTCGGTCTCCGACGAAGACCCCGACATGGGCCCGAGCCCCGCTGGCCATGGCAGAGAGCGCGGGGGCACACCACCCCTGCCCTCATCTGACCATCTCCCAGGGTCCTTCCCTGGTGATTCCGCCCACAAGTCCGCCTCCGGGCGGCCCCGCCATGGGGACCATCGGCACGTCCCGACCACGACCCCTGTCAGCTTACCTGGGAGCCTGGCGGAAGCTTCCCGGGGTCTCACAGTGGGAGGTCCGGACAATCCGGCAGGGCTACACGATTCTCAATTCGTGTCCGCCCCCAGGTTTCGAGGTGTGCTTCACCTGTTCCCCGAACAGGCGCCTCATTCCTGCGAGAGGAGATCGACGCCCTTTTAACAAAAGGTGCGGTCGAGCCGGTACCCCCAGCCGATATGGAACGAGGGTTTTACAGCCCATACTTCCTGGTCCCCAAGAAAGCAGGCGGGCTGCGACCAATCTTGGATTTGAGGCGTCTAAACCGGCACCTGGCCAAGTACCGGTTCAAGATGCTGACGGTCCGCTGCATTCTACCATGCATCCGGCCTGGAGATTGGTTCGCAACAATCGACCTGAAGGACGCGTACTTCCAGGTAGAAGTGGTTCCAAGGCACAGACCCTTTCTAAGGTTCTGTTTCCAGGGCCATGCTTACCAGTACAAGGTCCTACCCTTCGGTCTTGCCCTATCCCCTCGCACCTTTACGAAGGTTGTCAGGGCCGCGCTAGCCCCGCTCCGCCGGGCAGGCATTCGGATCCTGGATTACCTCGACGACTGGCTTCTCATAGCCTCGTCCAGAGACCAGTTGATCCGACACCAGGGCAAGGTGCTTTCGCACTTAAACCGTTTGGGTCTGAAGGTCAACTGGGAAAAGAGCCACCTCACCCCCGTGAGAGTCATCTCTTTCCTGGGATGGAGCTGAACTCCGAGAGCATGCTGGCGCGATTATCGGTAGAACGCACCAGGGCCTTGCTGACCGCACTCTTCGCGGTGTCCTCTCGACCAGTGGTCAGACTGAAGTTACTTCAGAGGCTCCTGGGGCATATGTCAGCCGCAGCCCCAGTCATTCGACTCGGGCTCCTGCGTATGCGACCACTGCAGCAATGGCTTCTCTCGCGAGTTCCGAGTTGGGCATGGCGTCAGGGAGCGCTACGTCTGCCCACGGCAGACATGCTCCCTTACCTGAAGGTCTGGAAGACGGAGTGCTTCTGAGGTCTGGGGTGCCTCTTTCGAGCCACCCCAACCGTGTGGTGGTCACCACCGATGCCTCCAAGACTGGTTGGGGCGCCATGTGCGGTTCCCACCGAGAGTCCGGTGCCTGGACCGGAAGACGCTCTTGCTGGCACATAAACCGTCTCGAGCTAGTTGCAGTCATTCTAGCGCTACGGCGCTTCTGCCCGCTCCTCCGGGGGCGGCACGTGCTGGTCAGGACCGACAGCACTGCGGTAGTAGCGTACATCAACCACCAGGGCGGTGTACCCTCCCCGCTTCCTGCACTACCTCGCCCAACAGCTGCTCCTCTGGAGTTAGAGCGACTTCCGTCGCTCGAGCCTTCATATCCCTGCGGAGTGTAACAGGATCGCGGTTCCGCCGTCCAGATTCCACCCCTCGACAGGAGATTGGCGACTCCATCCTCGGGCTGTTTAGCAGATTTGGGACATCTTCGGCGAGGCCCAGGTACCTGCTGCCTCCCGTGTGAATACCCATTGCCGGCTCCTGTCCCTGGCTCCTCTCGGGACAGATGCGCCGGCTCACTGCTGGCCCAGGAACAAACGCTTATGTGCGTTTTCCCCAGTGAAGCCTCCTAGCACAACCTCTGTGCATGGTCAGGGGGGACGAGCGCGGGCTACTCTTTCGCCCTCTTCTGGCCGAACAGAGTATGGTCTCCAGACCTCTCTGCGCTCGTGACAGCCCCCCCTTGGCCGATTCCCCCTGAGTCCAGATCTGACTCAAGGGGGGGGGATACAGGCACCCGCGGCCAGACCTCTGGGCCCTACTTGTATGGCATATCTGTCCGCGGTGGACCCCGAGCCTCTACCACCCCTCGCGGTGACTACCTATACCATGCGTTAGCCCCCTCCACTGAGTGTGCTACGCTGGCAAGTGGGGTCGGTTCGTCGAATGGTGCTCTTCCCGCCAGGAAGACCCCGGGACATGCCCCATCTGAGTCGTGTTGACCTTCTCCAGGAGAGGTTCGATCGGGGGCTGTCCCCATCGTCCCTCTAGGTCTACGCCGCCGCTATTTCTGCCTTCCACCTCCGGGTTGAAGGGAAATCAGTGGGCAGCCACGCACTGACGGTGAGATTTCTCAAGGGGGCTAGGCGCCTCCGGCCTCCTAGACCACCCTCCATTCCTCTTGGGACCTCTCCGTCGCCCTTCGGGGCTGCGGAAGTCACCTTTTGAGCCCTGGCATTTGGCAGAGCAGCGTGTCCTCTCACGGAAGACCGCACTCCTGCTTGCTTTGGCCTCAATTAAGAGGTTGGGAGATCTCCAGGCACTGTCCGCCGACGAATCCTGCCTGGAATTCGGCCCTGGTGATTCTCTGGTTACCATCAGACCCAGGCCCGGATTCATCCCCAAGGTCCCATCCGTCCCCTTCCGGGACCAGGTGGTGACCCTGCAAGCTCTGCCCCGGGAGGAGGCAGAACCAGCCCAGGGTTCGTTATGTCCTGTGCGAGCTCTCCGGATCTACTTGGACAGAACCCGGGAGCTTCGTCGCTCCCAGCAGCTCTTCATATGTTTCGGAGGCCAGCGTAAGGGTTCCGCTGTCTCCAAGCAAAGGCTTGCCCACTGGCTAGTGCGGCTATCCACCTAGCTTATGAGGCGTGTGAGGTTCCCTGCCCTCTCCATCTGAGGGCCCACTCCACTCGCGGCATCGCTGCCTCGTGGGCGTTGGCTAGAAGGGCCTCACTCGCCGACATTTGTAGAGCTGCGGGCTGGTCTACACCTAACACGTTCATCAGGTTGTACAACCTTGATGTAGGCTCTGTTCCCTCTGCGGTCCTGAGTGGTGGCAGTCACCCTTAGGGGACGGAGCAGGTGTAAGCTTGCAGTACTCTCCTCGTCATCGGGAGAAGTACACCTTTCTAAGAGCTCCCCCTTCGGGTGGCTCTCCCATCCTCCCCCCTTCGGCATCTGACTGAGCGGAGCAGTCAGCGCTGCCAGGTTCCGTGTGGTGGCTTTGCTCCGGCCTGGTCCCCGCAGAACTAGGGTACAGATCTGGGAGTCCCTCTCTGGCGCTCCCTTTCTATGTTCTTATACAGCTCCCCCTTCAGGTGGCTAGTATGAACCCGTTCCGTTACTCCCCTTGCTTTGGCGCGTAACGATGACTTCCGTCTCTGCCTCCTCTCTCTTGCAGAACGATGACCCGCTGGTAGCCCTTCGGGCCTCGACGCGATCTCCGCCACTCCTCCCTGCGGGTCGAGGGGTGCCTCCTTCTGGTCGCCAGCATCAACCAAGTACAGCAGAAGCTCTCAGTGTTGGACGACTTCCCCGTCAATGAGTATTCCGGGCAGGGGCAGAAGGAGTTCCCATTCAGGTACTAACGGCCTCTTACTAACCCCTCTCTTGGGTTTAGTGCCGACCTGTCTGGATGGACTTCGGGCATGGCCCTTTACAGAGGCTCCCATTCAGTCGGTCTAATCCCGACTAACGTCTCCGGGACCGACTGAAAGGGAACGTCTAGGTTACTTGCGTAACCCCACGTTCCCTGAATAGGGAACGGAGACGTTACCCTTCGCCATGCCCTGGAAGTCATGGATCTGAGGTAAGCTGGGAGGTAAGTGGGTCCAGCTCCTCGGAAAATTCCATACTGGAGGCTTAGGCACGCCCGGCTTTATACCCGCTGATTGCTAATCAATCACCTTCGCCTGCAAATTAATTTGCCCGTTAATATGTTCGTCAGTCGCTCTCACGGTGATTCGCTCCCATTCAGTCGGTCTAATCCCGACTAACGTCTCCGTTCCCTATTCAGGGAACGTGGGGTTACGCAAGTAACCTAGACGTTTTTATTTCCTGTATGAAAGTTTCTGTGTATTGATTAGTTCTGTCTTAGCTTGGTAAATACCAAGGATTGTAGATTTTGTAGTGGAGCAGGGGGTAGGGAGGGGTAAACCTCCCCAAGCCAACCATAAAATAAACATTTCTTCTGCCATTATTGCGCAAATAAAGTATTTGATTTTAATTAAATGAATGAGTGTGTAATCCTTAACCCCGCCCTTCCCTTACACTCATGACGATAAAAAGAAACAAG